>OY723288.1:1162753-1274380 GCA_963210315.1 Rhynchopus euleeides | reverse complement strand
GAAAGCTCACATGGAGAACTACTTCGCGAGGAGATGAGATCGGTACGTGCGGGAGGGCGTTACAGGATTCGGGGGGAGAACAGGAGAAAACCCACATAAAATCCCCCCAACGAGGGAACGAGGAATAGACCTGCAATAGCGGCGCGTTGTTTCGTTGGGGGGAAGGGGGGGGGGAGATCTGCTGTCAGCCGTACACATGTGTCCGTAACTAGGTTTACAGCGACACGCGCGAGAGAGAGAGACACAGAGCAGAGAGGCAGCGGCACACCCTCCCTCCTCCCTGCTGCCCGGGGGGCATGCTGCACGCCTCTGGAGGGGGCCCTGTCCCACAGGCTTTGCCCAGGAAAGGCAACTCTCTGAACGATGCCCTCGTCCCACCTCACCCGCTAGGTGTGGATCTACCTGGTGGGAATTGCCTGACACTATCCCTCGAGGTAAGCAAGCAAGATGCTGCTGGTTGGGTTTGGCTGGCTGGTGTTGGGAACGAGGGGGGGCCGTCGCTCAGAACTGCAAAGCAGCGAGGGAAGAGGTGGGGCACGCCTCACAACACTGGCTGGAAGGTGACACGGTTTGACACACACAGGGGCGCAGAGAGAAGGCCCCCCGTTGGGTTTGTTTTGTCTTGAGGGGGGAGGGAGGCTTCGCTCACCAATGCCGACGATACGAAGGTGGTGGTCGAGACATAGGGGCGAGCTGTGCGTGCCTCAGAACACTGGCTGGAAAGTTGGCAGAGGTTGTCACACACGCAGCGTGACACAGAGCGAAATCGTACTCCTTTCGCGATAATAAGAGAAAACACCCTGCCCAGCAGCTGCAAAAGAAAAAACACTCAGATCCGGGCTACTTTTTGTTGAGCGCACTCCTGTGTCAAAGGCTGTGGAAAGCCCCTGTGAAGTGGCATGGAGGTGTGATCCTTAGTAAGCTTCTGTCGTACGATTTCCTTCATTACTTCGCGACTTCGCTACGCTCCGTCGCTCGTAACTGGTAAATATATTTGTTTCTTTGAAAAACGGCTGCTGGTTTTGGTCGTTGTGAGGGTTGCCCCGCAAAGAAAAGCCACCAAACACAAAAATATCAGACACCTCCTTGCTCTACACATCATCAGAAACAGGGGAAAAGATAGCGGTGGGGCTAGGGGGGCTAGCCCCAGTTGGCGGGCTGAGCGGCGGATTAGGTGGGGGTAGCCGCCCTCACTAAAAAAAGGGGTACCTGGGACCCCCCGTGTATAAGTCCCCCCCCCTTACCCCCGTGTTTAAGTCCCCCCCTGGGGGTCTGGCAGGGGGGGGACTTAAACACAGGGGGACCTAAACACGGGGGTGGGCTGGTCTGGAGGGTCATCAGGTGGCCCCTAGGCCCTCCAGGTGCTGTCAGAGTCGAAAAGTGGGGTGCCAAAAGTCCCTCCGGACCGGAATTACCCCCCTACGACAGCAGAGGGAGAGGTCTTCTTGGTCTCCACTGTGCCACCCCCGTGTTTAAGCCCCCCCTGTGTTTAGGTCCGCCCCCCCCGTGTTTAAGTCCCCCCCGGCCGAAAATCGCCTCCAGGGGGGGGACTTAAACACGGGGGGTCCCAGGTAATTACGATAATGCCACTTTTTTCTGGGGGTTTTTACGATAATACCACTTTTCAAAAAGTGGTATTATCGTAAGAAAAAACATGGTATGACAAAGGTCTTAATAAGAAAAGGATCTTTTCACTTCTTTCTTAAGACGTCTTAATGCAGGTGCTGCATTAAATTTCTTAAATTAATGACCCCCATTATTTTTAAGAAATGCAGGATTTCTTAAGATTTCTTAATGAAATGATGGACATTATTTCCATATCTCCCAGCATTAAAAATGTCCATCATTCTGGAAAAGATCTTTTAAGATCTTTTTCAGAATGATGGACATTAAAATGCTAGGCATTAAGAAACACGTCTTAAGAAATCAGTAAGAAATCTTTAAGAAATAGCCCTTTCGGCATTACATTAAGACGTCTTAAGAAATTTCGAGATTTCTTAACATTTCTTGCAAGATCTTTGTCATACCATGAAAAAAGTGGTATTATCGTAAGAAAAAAGTGGTAAAATCGTAAACCAAAAAAGTGGTACTGAAAAAGTGGTATTATCGTAAATGCCACCTAAACTATCCAGTACACAGGCCGCCCACCCAGGGGGGCCTTGGCCTGGCCCTCAGGCACAGGCCAAAAAAGTGGTACTGAAAAAGTGGTATTATCGTAAATGCCACTTAAACTATCCAGTACACACAGGCCCTCCCCCAGCTGGGGGCTAAAGGGCCTAAAGGGTCCTTGGGCTGACCCCCCCCGGGGGGGGGGGTTTGCGATCGCAGGCAACCTGGTGCCGGAACCTGTCATAGACTCATGCTATTCGAGGGACCGGCGACTTGGCTCCGTGGTCAAATTTGTTTGAAAAGGCCTTGACCAAAGGCAAATGAAAGTTTTGCCCCCCCCCAAGGATCGCACCACTTCATCTCAGGACTTCCCACCCACACTCCCACACGTGATTCGCCCCCGCAGAACCAGACTACTGTTTCAGAACTGTACACCCCTCTCCACACGTCCACTGGCTCCCCCGCTGAATGCGACGAACAGTGCGACATACCAAACCTCCCCTTATAGAGTTTTAACGGCGCCGCGTTGTTGACGGATAACAAGACGGGTTGGGGGGAACTTACCTGTCCTGTAGATTGCGCTCTCAGGAGTGCAAGATGAAACAGGACAGCCACCACACCACCAGTCTTGACGCCCACAAAATGGTGGATTTTCCAGCGTCAATTCTGTCTCACAGGGTTAGCCACTTCGACCACACGGGTCGTTGTGCAGAACTTCTCTTTTCGACGCGACGGTATGTATGTCACGCTTGCAGTTGGCTCTGGCGCTGGTTGCGGGTCTGTCGAGGAGCAGCAGCGGGGTCAAACCCGTCTGCTGTTTTCTGTCATTCCTGTGGTCTGTCGTACGACTTCGGCTTGCGAAAGACTTTTAAACGTTTATAGCCTCTGGTCACGGCCCCCTTTCAACTTTGACCGTGGGTGGGTTTCTGAATTTTCTGGAAAGCACCATGGATTCGAGGGACTGCGTGATTCGGACTTGCAGAACGGAAGGGCTACTGGGAAGGAACTGTACACTTTCTTGAGGCACGATCATTGGTGACCTAGGACGGAGGCATGCACGCCTGTTGACTGGTGAAAAGGGGACACCCCAAGCAAGGCATACAAAGCGGAAGGCAGACTTTGTTGCTCCGGCACCACTGTTTCTATTCCCGCCTGGGCTCTGTTTACCCCACCGTCAACAACGCGGCGCCGTTAAAACTCTATAAGGGGAGGTTTGGTATGTCGCACTGTTCGTCGCATTCAGCGGGGGAGCCAGTGGACGTGTGGAGAGGGGTGTACAGTTCTGAAACAGTAGTCTGGTTCTGCGGGGGCGAATCACGTGTGGGAGTGTGGGTGGGAAGTCCTGAGATGAAGTGGTGCGATCCTTGGGGGGGGGCAAAACTTTCATTTGCCTTTGGTCAAGGCCTTTTCAAACAAATTTGACCACGGAGCCAAGTCGCCGGTCCCTCGAATAGCATGAGTCTATGACAGGTTCCGGCACCAGGTTGCCTGCGATCGCAAACCCCCCCCCCCGGGGGGGTCAGCCCAAGGACCCTTTAGGCCCTTTAGCCCCCAGCTGGGGGAGGGCCTGTGTGTACTGGATAGTTTAAGTGGCATTTACGATAATACCACTTTTTCAGTACCACTTTTTTGGCCTGTGCCCCTGTGGCCTGGCCAAGGCCCTGACCCCCCCTGAGCCCTGGCTTGGGGGGGTCCCTGTGGACCCCCTGGCCTCCGGCTGGGGGGGGGCCTGTGTGGACTGGATAGTTTAGGTGGCATTTACGATAATGCCACTTTTTCAGTACCACTTTTTTCTTACGATAATACCACTTTTTCAGTACCACTTTTTTGGCCTGTGCCTGAGGGCCAGGCCAAGGCCCCCCTGGGTGGGCGGCCTGTGTACTGGATAGTTTAGGTGGCATTTACGATAATACCACTTTTTCAGTACCACTTTTTTGGTTTACGATTTTACCACTTTTTTCTTACGATAATACCACTTTTTTCTTACGATAATACCACTTTTTGAAAAGTGGTATTATCGTAAAAACCCCCAGAAAAAAGTGGCATTATCGTAATTACCCCCTTAAAAAAAACCGATCGCCCATGATTGCTGGTGGGGGTGGTTTGGGTTTCCACCCCCCATAGAAGAGCGTCAACCCGGTTACACTGGTTCGACGGTCGACGTCGAAGAGAGCATGGTTTTACAGGAACAGATGCTCACTACCGTGGCCTCCGGCGGCTGGGGGGCTCCGCCCCCCAGACCCCCCTGGATCCTTCGATACCCAGTAGGTCAGGGAATCCAACCGCTCCAGTAGCCTCAGGCCTCAGGAGGACGCGCCAACTCACACAGAATCTACGCCCACAATGAACAGATGTTCACTACCGTGGCCTCTGGCGGCTGGGGGGCTCCGCCCCCCAGACCCCCATGTAGCGTGCCCGTCTAGTAACCAAGTCCTTGCGAGATAGCTCTCTCTCTGCCCCTCTCAACTGCTGGGGTCGAGAGGGTGTTCAGTTTGATGAAATGGGTGAAACCATGTCTCAGAGGCTCCCTCCTCGACCTGACGATGGAGAGCCTGCTTCTGATCGACGCTGAGGGGGTATCACACAGGCAGCCATGGGGCAGTACGTGGCACGTTTCCTCAGTAAGCCGCGCACTCTCAAGTACATTCAAGGAGTTGCAGGAGTGCATGATTGCAGCGAGGTGCTGGAGAGAGTCGACACCATCGGTGACAACTACCGGGGTGCAAACTGACAAGTAAGTGCACGAGGCGCGCGGCGAAGCCGCGCGCGCGCTACCCCCACCTAACCCCCACCTATTGGGCCCCGGTCAGAAAAGCTATCTTATGCCCTGATCAGAAAGTTTCTCAAAAAAAAAACCCCCACCCCCCGCCCCCAGGGCTTTCCCTAAATCCATACCCTAACCCGGGGACCGGCGATTTCAAGATTTTCCCTCTGTTTGGCGCGTTTTTTTTGCAGCCCCTGTGCGCGTTTTTTTTGCAGGGGAAGGGTGTGGGCTGAAGAGGGGGGGAAAATGTAGAAGATTTCAAAAATATAGTATACTCGTGGAACGGGTTCGCACGAATCATTTCATTGCGGCCAGAAAAGGTTGGTTTATCCGCACTCGGGGATCTCCCGGTGAGCAGCAAGTCGGGTGGCAGAATGGGCTGGTTTCACTCCCAAGCTGCACAGTAGGCTGTTCCAGGGTACAAAAAGGCGCGTCCCAACCGCGGATGTTCACTACCGTGGCCTCCGGCGGCTGGGGGGCTCCGCCCCCCAGACCCCCCTGTGACATGGACTTATCCGCTGCGGAGGGGTCGTGCAGGTCTAGTGGGTAGAGGGACCGTAAACAGCCGACAAGGCGGGCCCCAGTGACGAAACCCAGCTATGGGTGTCAACAAGCACCCCATGGCCAAAATGACCCCACCACGATACGCACGGATTCCAACCGTTCCAAGGAACGGGTTTTTGGGAAATTTGAGGAGGGGGTCCCGCTGGGACCCCTGAGTCAATGCAGAATATCGGACGTTTTCCCTCGATTCCTGCACCTTGGGAGCGGTTGGCAAATAAGACAAACAGAACTTTTTTTGCCCCTCTGGAGCTGTCTTGAAGACAGATGTGTCAAAACATGCCAAAAAGTAGGTTTTGCAGGAGCTCAGGTGGCATAGGGGCCGGGCAAGCTCCCCCAAGAAGTGCCCCTACTGTGCGCGTTTTTTTTGTACCCGAAACCGGTTCCCAGCCCCCCCGGACCCAATATTTAGGGAAAGCCCTGCCCGCCCCACCCACCAGCTGAGGCTAGATCGACGACACCAAGATTACAACTCAGTCCTCCACCTCGATCACCTCCCCCTTCCCACCCGCCGGCCGGAACGCCCGCAGAATCGGATTCCGCGCGGGCGACGCCGCACCGCCAACGCCACCACCCACCACCTCCACCTCATCATCCTCCTCCTCCTCGTCCTCCTCCCCCTCTCCCTCCCACGCGCCGGCCTTCCCCTCAGCACCCTGCTGGGGGCCACCCCTGGCTTGGCCAGCCTCCTCTTCACGCTTCCTCTTCCTCCGGGCTCGGTAGAGGCAACACCCCGCAACGATGCATGCAGCTGAGATCACGAGGAGGACGATCAGGACTATCAGAAGCGCTGGCCCGGCATCTCCGCCACCACCGTCTCCATCAGCTGTCCCGGGGGGGGTCGATGCGCCGACCGGGATTAAGGCAGGCTGGTTTTGCGGAGAGGAGGAGGTGGCTCCGGTGGAAAAGACGCCAGCCTGAGCCTCTGTCGGGAGTGAGGCGTGCGCCTCCAGAACCCCGCACAGCTCGCGGGACAAGGGGGAGGTGGGGTCAGCCAGGAGGGGCAGCAGCTGCCGCAGCAGCGACACCTCTGTGTCGGGCGGCGACACCACGCCGCGCAGCAGCAGCCACACCAGGGTGGACCTGATCAAGGAGGGATCCTCGATGCAACCGCGCAGCTCGGGTGGAGAAGAGGATGTTGCTGCCTGCTGCACCACCACCCCCACCCCCCGCGGGGAGGGCAATGCAACATGCACCAGGCCCGCAGGGATGCCCAGGGCTCGCGCAACCGCAGATTCGATGCCCGAGGTGTCGACATCCCCCTCAGCCATGCCGAGGCGCATCTCGGTGACGCGGAGCGGGGCCCCACCACCCACACCCAGCAGTAGGGAGGCGCCGGAGGATGAAACAGTGTCGATGAGGAGCCGCCTCGACAGAGGGGGGCCCCGGATCAGGGTCGCCCCTGTGGAGGGGTGGAGGGCGTGCAGCACGCAGGACATGGAAAACCCCGACCTGCGTGAGGCTTGCATGGTGAGGGTCATGTCCGTCAGCACGGCGCGACCCCCGCGGAGCGGGGCAGACCCCCCTGAGAGCTGCGAGGAGAAAGCGTGTTGCCCGAAGGGGGTCTCGGCATAGGCCCCGAAGGGGCTGAGGAGAGCGCACCTCGCCTCGAGCTCAGGGAGAATCCCCAGGCCTGGCCCTGCGGCACGCCTCGAGAGGGCTGTGCCCGGGCTGAGGGGTGACAGCACCACGGTGCGGCAGGGCACACCCGACACACATACCCACACACCCTCCTCGAGGTAGCGATATGACGCGCTCGCGGCTCCACCACCTCCCCCACCCCCACCTGGAATCAGAGTCAGATCGGCCTCCGTTAGAAACGGTGGAGGTGGGGCCTCCCCAGGAGCCAGTGTGGGCTGCGGGGGTGCTGCAGTGCCCGGGGGTGCCGGAGGCGTCGGAGTCGGGGGTGGGGCGAGCGGTGCGTTAGTCGGTGCCGCCGCCGTGGGTTCTGCGGTGGGTGGTGAGGGGGTGGAACCCGGGTATGGGGTGTACCCCGCGCGTGGGAGGGTGGGGGTCGGGGTGGCGGCGGGTGGCGGCGTCGCCCCGCCGGATGGGGGCGGGGTGGCGGGGGGTGCGGGCGGCGGCGTGTCGGAGAGGGTGAGGGGCATCGGCAGGACGGACCCCTCGTAGCAGAAATGCACCTCGGCATCCCCGGCGCCGTTGAAGGTGAAGGTTTTGCGGGACCTGGGGATCTTCTGCCGGCAGGCGGACCCCGCCGCATCCCACACGCAGAGCTCTTCAAAGGCAAAGCATTCGCTCGACCCACGCCACATGCACTCCAGGTCTGTCCGGCCTGCCTCCGTGCCATACGCCGCCGCACCGGCACACCCCTCACCCGCCTTCACCGCCTTCACGCTGTCAGACTCCACAGAATGCTCGCCAGAGCATGGGTAGAAAATCTCAATATCCGCCACCCTTGAGTGGCTCCCCGAGGTCCCATAGTATGTTATAAACTTCAGCTTCTGCGCCTGCGCAGCAGAGGGGACGGCAAGCTCCGTCCAGGCTGGCGACGCCTTCGGCACCACGGCAATCGTCGCGAGGGGGATCTCCGGGCCTGCCTGGGAGGTGATCCCGACAAACCTCCCCAGGTGCATGGCTGACTCCTGCCCAGGCAGGGGGCGGAAGCGGATAAGCGACACGGGGGATGCGATATCCAGCTCTGCGGTGGTGTAACCCCCGCTCGGCTCCCATGCAGCATACCCTGTTGAGGGCACCCCGTCCCAGGCTCGTGAGGGGATCATGTCGCTGGACAGCAGAGGCTCGGACCCCGTCGCGCCGAGCAGCGCCGCCCTGCAGTGGGTGCAGGAGAAGGAGATGTCGACAGGCTTGCCCCACACGGCCCTGCTGGGCACGATGGTGCAGGCGTATGGGGAGTACTTCCTCCCACCTCTGTCAGTCCCATACGCCCAATACCACGCCGCACCGACAGGCTTGATGAACTGCCGCGAATACGACAGCCCAAGGTTCGAAGGGTCCGGCAGCCACGGCGACGGGGGGTGGTCCCAAACCTCGTTAACAAGCAGCAGGAAGGTTATCCGATCCTTGCCCTGGGTCTGCAGCCCTGACGCGGAGTGATCCTTCAGGATGCCTGCGTAGTAGATGTCAGCGGAGGGGGATGTGGCAACTGTGCCCTGCGGGCCGACCTGCGCATTCATATCCAGGGGCCCGTGGTAGTTCAGGTCGAGATAGCCTTGCTGGGCATTCCTCCCAACGCATCTCCCATGCCCACGGGTGGTGCCGGTGAATTGGATGTTTGCGTCCTGCCATATGCATTGATGCCGTGGGTGGCGCAGCCCACACTCAATCTGCGAGGTGGCGTAGCAGTTTGTGATGTCCATCGCGGTCCGCGCATCGGGGACAGAGTGTGCCACCCACAGCGGCTCCCCCTTGGCGTTGAGTGACAGCACTGTGTAGTTCCGGGCCCCGGCGTGGGGGTCGTTCCACGCAAGGTCCACCCAGGTGTCACACCCCCGGTCGACAAACTGCGAGACAGAGCCCTGCCCGCCTGGGTATCTGCACTGCAGGGTGAAGGTACTCAGGATAGCTTCGTCTGTCTCAACTGTGACATCGCGGTCCCCACACCCCACCTCAAACACATCGTCGGTGTAGGGGAAGCGGTCCAACGGGCCCAGACGCAGCTTGACCTGGAAGTTGTAGGGCCCCTGTGTCGTCTCAGGAATAGGGAGATCGACAATATCCCCGGCGATGCGGTCGCGGCGCTGGAGGGCGTCAGGGCAGATGGTGGATCCGGCCCATGGGGTGATGCAGGCAAGGAGAGCGGCTAGCAGCCACATAGATGCCCGTCGCATGGCAGGTGGTCATGCAGGGGTGGGGCGGGGATGCATCGATGGTGGGGGGAGGGAGGGTGGGGTGGGTGGCGTTAGACGGACCTCGCAAAGCCAAGAGAAAAGCGATACGGTCAGGCCTGGGCAGGCCTGTGATTCAATTCCCGAGGGGAGTGAGGGGAGTGGGGGGGAAATGAGAAAAAGTTGGTGTGTGGCCCTGCCTGGTGGTGTGCATGACGGAGATGTGCGTAGCAGAGGAGGCCTCGGAATCGACCTTTCGGGAGGCAATGCGGGAGTGTGGGGTGATTTGCTGCCACAATGGGTTATAAACACCTAACGTTTCCACACAGCTCTCTTGCGTGCGTGGTGGGGGTGGTGGGTCCAGCCATCCACACCCAACCCAATGCGCACCACCACCACCACCACCACCAACACTCCCCTGCCACAATCAAAGCCCAAGACTGTATCAGGCGCCAGGGGGTGTGCGCTCTTGGCTTATTTGGCCCAAACACATGCTATGATCCCTAGCTCTGAAAAAAGGGTCGAAGAAGTCGAAGAAACCAATCGTAGCAAACCCCTTCCTGGGACATGATAGGTCCACATTATGCACGCAGAGAGGGTGGGGTCAGCAGGGGCAGAGTATGTCCTAGAGGATGAGAAAGCCATCGCAGTCACAGAGCGAGGCAGATTGTGAACGTTGCATCGTTGCAGGCATCGGAATCGAAACGCATCGGCATGAGGGGGTGGCCTTGAAGAAAGCCCTCCCTGCCCTGCCACCTCTGCTGTCGGGTCCGCCTGCCTGGTATGCCAGCAGCAACAGCGGCAGCCCAGAGGGGGGGGGGGGGGGCTACCGAATGCTGCCAGACGTGAAGGGGCTGCGGCACGCATGCCAACCCTGGTTGCTCCTGGCAAGGCTTGTTACAACAGAAGCCAGCAGAAGCCTGTTGTAAATGATCTAAAGCAAACCATTGATACCCCTCCCTCAGGGCTCCCTCAGGCAGAAGCACATATAATTGCCATCTATGCAGTGTGGGTAGCGTGCTGCTGTCGCCATGAGCCCTGCTCAGAACTGCAGGTCAACGCAGAGCGGGAGGTGGTCGGAGTGGAAGGAACGGCCATCGGGGAGCCCCTTCTGCACATCGCTGAATGACGGGTGTGCGGCGACCGCACCCACGGTGAAATCTTTGGTGTGGAAAATGTAATCGATACACCCGATGAACGGGGTGCTCGGCTTCGGCACAAACGTGGTGAACCCCGGCTCCTGCGAACTGCTGTTGCATGAATTGCACGTCTTCCGCAGCTCCTTGTCCCGAGGCTCGAGCTTGGTGACACACGAATCCATTGCACTCTGCAGGGTGGCCTCCACAGCCTCCGGCTCCTTCACCTGCATCTCAGGGTATGTGCTGTAGGCAGATCCCAGCGTGTCAGGCTCACCCCCAGACATCCTGCAGACGCCAAATCTGCAGAAGAGCTTGAGTGTGCTGTGCAATGCCACACCCCCGATCTTCACGGTGAGCTTCAGATCATCACTGCTTGCAACGTACCGCGGCGAGACAGCTTGCGGCAGGTCGACCTCAAACGTCTGTGGATCCTTCGAGGCAGCGACACGTGTGAGGGGGACAGTCGCCGCGATGACATGGCTCCCGCATGTGAGGTGCACCGCAACCTCCTCCACATCCGGCTGGCTGCTGAGCTGGAACCGGAAGCCCCACAGGCCGATGCACGCATTGGCTGCCATGCGCATCGCCGCCTGGAGGCTTGGGCAGTCGAGGACAAACCTGTCACCCGACACCTCCAGCCCGGTGCTGGCATATATACAGGAGAGGTCGAACCGGGTGTCTGCCGCAGAGCGCATGCTGTTATACACTTTGTGGTTCGCGAGGGCGTTGAAATCCCCCGTGACGATTGCCGACAGAGGGGCATCCCCAGCGCACTTCTCGATAAACCCTCGGAAGAGCATGGCCTGCAGCACTTTATACGACTCCAGCAACGGGTTCCAGTAGAGGTGTGTCGAGCACAGGAGGAACGACTTCCCACGCGAGGTCACCGGGAGGACGACTCCAATGTTGCGCGTGTCCGTCTCAGGCAAGGAGATGCGGAAGTGCCCTGCAAGGTCGTTGAAGGCGTCGAATTTAATCTCTCGCACCTTTGCCAGCCGCCCCTGCCCGCTGATGGATCTCGGATGCGTCCACAGCAGAATCCCATCCGGATTCCCCGGATTCTGCTTGTGAGTCGCCTTCGTCGTGAGCTGCCCTGTCGGGAACCCATCCGGCGCACCGCCCCACATCCCCCCCATATCCTGCGCGTAGGCATGCGGGAACTCATCCTTCCAGGTCGAGAAATCCCGCTTGTCGAGCTCACACAGCGTGATGATGTCCGCCCTAAAAGAAATCACCTCGCGCGCCAGACACTGGATCCTCTCATTCCCAGTGAGGGACTTGCTCGCCCAGGAATATTCCTTTTTATACCTGTCATATGCATCTGTGGACAGCACGTTATATGACACAACCCGCAGCTTGTTTCGGGACGCGGTGTTCCGCCCAACCTGCAGCATGCGGGGACCCCAATGCAGCCTGGACGCCTCTCTCGGGGGCTCGCTGTCCCGACGCGGCTGCTGCAGCACCGTCTGGGGTGACCGCAGCTGCCCCTCCGGCAGGGAGAACTGCGACTCCTTCCCACGGCAGGCCATGGCGTACCTATCGGTGGTGGTGTTGCGCAGGAGGAGAGGGGCTTCCATGACACGCAGCCAGCGGAAGGCGTGCCTGTTAGTGTCGTCTGGCACAGCCCAGGGGCTGAGCTGCCGCACAGGGATCCTCTCGTCTTCGGTAGAGAAGGTGCGTGAGGTGATGCGTTCGTACATTATGAAGTCGACAAAGGTCAGCGTGGGGCCGCAGATGAAATCACCCTGCTGGTTCTTCTCCCCATGCAGGCACTGCGAGGTGAGGCTGAGCGCTGCCGAGGTGGGCACATCCCGCACTGTCCGTGCGACGCGGAACCCAGACATGAGGTTCTCCCCGCGCGTCATCACCCCGACGAACTCCACGCTTCGAAAGGCGCGTGCCGACAGGCCGAAGCCCCAGGCGTGCAGCTCGGCCAGGATGGATGATTCGGACCGCTCGATGAGGTCATGGTGGGGGGCATCCCCGCAGGCAGTGCCGGGTGTGGGGCTCGCAGGTGCAACCCCGCATGACATCAGCGGGCAGTGGGGTGGGTGGGATGGGGTAGCGCGCAGCCCTGCAGAGGTGGGGGTGGATGGTTTGGTGGGGATGGTGGGTTCGGTTCGCACGTTGTGGCAGGTTGTGGGCCTGCAGGGGGGGGGGGGGGGTGGGAGGTGGTAGGGTATGCGGGTTTCATGCTGGGTTCTGCCAGGAAAAACACCTACCCGATTCCACGGCCACTTACCCTATCCCTCCATCATTTCTCCAGCGTGGCACACACAACAGCTGGGTATGGGAGCCAATTCCGACCCTGGGGTCAAATCTCTCATCAGCCACCAGTCATCACCCGCAGTTGTGTGTCTGAAGAAACCAATTGGGGGCCAGAAAGTCTGTGGAACCTGCCAATTCGGAACGTGTTACTGTCAGGGCAACTGGGGTGTGGCCGTGCAGAGAACACTGAAACGCGCGTCGGCTCGGAGGTCGACTCTCGCAGTCAGACGGGTAAGGCTGTGGAGAAAGAAGCATAGGCTTACTGCAGGTGTGGGGTGACGGGTTGCTCCAGAGGGGTGGCACGCACACACGCACGCACCCCACTCCGGAGAATTCACCCCGTCAGTACCCGACCTGCCCGAACGGCGAATTGCAAGAGATAGAGGGTGCAACTCGTTGTGTCAACTGTGTCCACCTAAATAAGTGTGACATCCCTATAGGGTGTACCGTCGGCACCAGGGTGGGAGGGTGTGCCCCCCTGCAAATCTACGCAAGTGTAAGGCGGCAAGTGCACGTTCAAAAAGGCTTGGTGATGCGTTCCTTCTTTGGACCAACACACGCAAAAAAAAGTTCAGATGTTTCAAAAGTCGCATCTGTGGCTGTCTTGGGGGGGGGAGGCCACCCGATGCTGCCCTGGCGATGGGGTGCGTGTTTGTTAGAGTGTGACCGCACCCCGCCCCTCCTGCCCACTCCCCCTGTTTAGGGGGCTGGGGCTGGGCCCTTGCTCTCCAATGTGTCCAGGAAGGGGGCCCACATCTTCGGGATCGAATCCCCAAAGTAAATCTTCGTGTTGTTCATCAGCGACAGGTAGAGGATCTCACGCAGCTTCGCCTCCGACAGCAGCTCCTTCTCGGCACGCGCGCGCACCTCTGTAGCGTAAGCCTCTGCGTCTGCGCGCGACTTGACCTCGTCGGTCAGCATCTTGTTCTTAATCTTGGCAATCTCAGCCTTCTTGTTCTCCTCCATGATGTACCTGTCGTAGTGCACGCTGGACACCTCCCTGTCCCGCTCGGCCTGCCCCTTCTCGCGGAGCAGCGACACGCGGTTCTCCACCTCCAGCAGCTTGTGCCGCTCCTCCCGCAGCAGCAGCTGCTGCTTCGTCTCCTCCAGCTCCTCGAAGGCGACGCGGATGGAGTGAGGGATGATGGGCTTCGTCACACGCACAGCAATAATCTTGATGCCTGTCTTGTGTGTGTCGCAGGACTCCTGCAGCGCGGTGGCGAGCATCTCGTCAAGCCTGTCGAACTTGTCGATGTAGACCTCACGCAAGGAGTGCTTCGAGCAGAACTGGTTGATTTCGTGGTGGATTTTGTCGAAGATCCAGATCTTGTCGTACCCAACCCCGTAGTTGCGGATGGTCTCCTCGACGTGTTTAGGCTGCAGCATGTTGACCACCTCGATACGTCCGATGGAGACCATCACACCGCCGCTCGTGCCGCACGGCACGTCGCGGACGGAGTCCGTCTGCGTGGTAATTTGGACATTCTCGATGGTTTCGATCAGCGGTGTCTTGAAAACCAGGCCAGGCGGCAGTGTGCCCGGCTGCAGTGCGCCGCCGCGGAACTTCACCCCCGCGTAGCCTTCTGGGACCATCACGATGCCTTCTTGGACAAACCACGAGATAAATATCGCCATCGCCACGAGTACGACAGCCGCCCCAGATGCCATGGCTGCGGATGTGTTATTCTGGTGTGGGGAGTGGTGTGGGTGTGCTGAAGAAAGTGTCACTTCAACTCTGCCGCTCTTTCTCTACTGTTGATACTTCGTTTGATGCGTTGACGCTTCCACACACACTTACAAACCCACTTGCCTGATGAAGGGGGTGGTGTGTAGAGCACGTTTGGCAGAGCTGAATGACACTTTCCGCGCGAAAGTCGTGTGCGTAACAAACAAAAAAGGACGCGCATCCCTGCTGCATTAGGGGGAATAGACAGCCCCGCAGCAAACGTGTGGAATTGGTGATGGGTGGGGAGGGACCACAGGCCTCCCGTGCCCAGCTACCCTAGAGCAGCAGCCTCTCGGGATGACCGGTGAGAGGATACAGGGCATCGTGATGCCGGCATCACAACACACATAGACACAGACACAGCTCCATGGTGCGTGTGAGTTTGAAAGCAGAGTTTGCATAGCATACTCCGGGCTAGAGTGCGTAGGCCCCCTTATTGCTGTGTGTGGACAGTGGAGGCAGCAGCGCAGTTCGATCGGTGCGACCTACACTAAACAAAAAGCGTTAAACGTGCGTGTGTGAAACTCTAGACTAATACAACATGGTCACACTACCTCGGCACCGTCTCACCCCTCCCTAACACCCAACCAACCCACCAGTTTCATCCGCGTAAAACCCAACTCAAAATCAAACATCTTTTGAACGACCTCCACACAACCCATTCCAAACATCTTTTTTTGGAGACGAATCGCAAAAACCCCCCCAACCCCCACCCTCTCACGGCTTATACCGCTGCAACCTATTGTAGTGCTCAGGGGATGCGGACGCCGGGGGGCTGACGGGCGGGGTACCTGAGGGTCGAGCGACCTCTGGAGCACCCTGCTCTCTGGAGGCCACACCACCGCCACCACCGCCACTGCGGGGCAAATGGAGTGAGGCGCCCAGCTCGGCATCCGGTGGGGTCCCGGTGAGGTCGGACAGCTTCGCGAGGGCAGAGGTGTGCTTGTCTTGGAGGCGGACGAATCTCGACTGCTCTGAGGCGAGTTGTCGCTGGAGGTCTTCAGCACGATCCTCAGCCTCGGCGAGCTCAATGGCGATGGTGCTGGACATGCGGGCGGATGTCTCCAGGCTGTGTATCCGGAGGAGAAACTCCTGCTCACGCTGCTGCGTGTCGTGCTTCTCGAGTGCCCTGCTCCGCTCCCACAGCACCAGCGACTCCTCTACCATGCGCACCGTCTCCTCCGCCCGAACAGCACGCCTGCTGAGCGCATCCAGCGTCGCCTGCCCCCCCGTCTCCAGATCCCGCTTCCTCTCCCGCTCCTGCAGCAGCACCTCCGTCAGCGCAACAAGCTCCTCAATAGTGTGCTCCCGCTCAGCCAGCAGGCCCTTCAGGCGCTGCACCTCTGCGTCGCCTGAGGATGTATCCTGATCCTGATCGGGCTCCACAGGCATAGTGGCATCCTGGCTCTGGTGGCTGAGGCTGTCAAAGCCTGCCTCAGACCCAGACATCGAGGGTGGGGGGGATGGGTAGGGTGCAGGGGTGAGGGAGAGCGGTTTCCGTGCTGTTTTGCGTTTTTTTTTGGCTGGTGGTTCGGAGAGGGGAGCAGGCAGCGCCAGCGGTACGGCGTGTCAAAAAGGAGTTTGGGAGGAGAGAGAGAGAGGAGGGTGGTGTGGTGGAGGAGATGGGTTGAAGTGTGCCTGCCCCAGGAGGGAGAACACTTCTGCCCCACTCCACGCGCCCACCCTCGGTGTAGTGGGTTGGGGGGGTGGGGGGGGGGGGGGTGTGGACCTGCAGCACCGTGTGGCGTTGGGGGTGTGAGGCATATTATCGATGGTCAAATCCAGCTTTCAGACAAGTGGTGTGGCGAAGCTCAAAAAGACTTGGAGCTGCGTTCCTTGTTTGTACGAACGGTGCCTGCTCGTGCATGTGTGCAGGGTTCCTAACGCTGCCACGAGCCTTTTTAGTGCGAAAAGCTAGCTGTTCTTGCAAAACTATCTGTGCCCCCGCTGGATCGTAAAGTGACAGCAAAACGAGACAACAAACCAGTTACTGCCGAAAAGTTGTCTTGTTGGAACGCAGACCCCACTCTTTTGTGTACACCACTCCCCGGTCTGATGAAGTGATGTGACTAAAGGCACAGAAAGTTTCCCCAGTTGGCTACGCCGAACTAACAAAACTAAGACAGAAAGTGTGTTCCACATAGCGTCCTCCAAATCACTATGCCGGGAAGGGGTGGGGTGGGGTGGGGTGGGGTGGGGTGATGATTACTTTCTACACCCATGCATGAGGTGTGCCCCTTCAGCCACACGCACACACACACCCCTGCACAGTTGTCACAGACAGACGAGGTGCATACACCCCCCGTGACACTTCTAGATATCGTGAGGCTGCACCACCAGCCCGGCAGAACAACGGATTTTGGCGGGAAAGCAGGACGGGGTGCACCCCGCCCCACCGGGCTCGGCGCTGCCACACCCCCCCTCTCTCTCTATACATTGCGTTGTCGCTCCGACAGGAATAGGCCAAGACAACACACCCCCGCGTGCTGCGAGGGCGATGCCCTGCCCTGTCGCTGTCGGACGAATCGCCCCTCTCCACACACACCTCCACCCACCCCACCACCCCTCACCTCCCAAGGAAGGGTGGGTCTCGTCTTGAAATCCCATGGGATCTCTCATCCTGTCGGACTTCACCCAAGGCGACCCACAATTCTCCCCGATGGCTCACCCATCAACGGTGCGCGATTGCACACAAGGGCAAGAAGAGGTTAGGTTGGAAGCAGATGGACACGAAGCCTCTTGGGGGTGTGGGGCACTGTTCTAAAGAATATAGCGTTGGGAGAGCAGGTAGGGGGGCAGGGGGGCAAGGGAGGGGAGGGGGGGCTACCAACGTCTGTGTGTTTGTGTATGCTGCTCCATGCGAGGCCATCGCACCGAGGCATCTAACCTCGGGGGACACACAGCGAGTCTACTGGTCGCTGCGTGTCGCAATGTTGGAGGCACCACAACCCCACCCTCCCAAGATTTGGGCATGAGGGCGGGGCTCCCCCACTCCACACCCGCACGGCACAGCAGGACCTGCGGGGCAAAGGCAGGGCGGAGGGGAAAGGGGTGGATTGCCGGGGGTGGTTCAGTTCAGTTCAGTTTTGCAACCCCCCCCCATCAGCGCCCGTGCCGTGCCACGGAGGACTGGTCGGCGCGGCGGCGTGACATAGCCTCGTCCTGCAGCGAGATGACTTCCTGGATCTTGCGAGACAGCCATGCCTTGTTCTCCTGCGTCAGGGCAGGTGCAACAGGGTGGCTCTCGAGGAACGCCGACGACACGCGGGCCACGATGGCGATGAACCGGCGCTTCGTGATCTGCTCCGTGTCATACAGCGGCTGGATCTCCGATTTGATGAAGTTCACAACACGCAGCTTGTGTGCGTGGTCCACCGTAGGGTGGTCCGCACCGCTTTGCGCAGGCGACCTGTCATGATCGAGCGCCGCTTTCTGTATAGAGGGGAAGTGGGTGAGCAACCAGAAGCGATGCAGATCGATGCAGACACACAGGTGAATATGTCTGCAGGAGTGTAGAGCACACCGAACCCTGCTCTTGGTGTGGTTGGGCTTCTCCATACAATCACACGTGAGTGCCAAACCAACACCCCTCCACAGCATGCGACATACCTGGTCATCGGTGACAGGGAAGGCACTCTGCAGGCTGACATTCTGTTTTGCAATCTCCTTCGCAAGCCATGTGTTCTCGCGGATCATACGCCTCGAGCGGCGCTCCGCACGCGAGAGGTGGCGCTTGCCTGTGAGCTGCGGGATTGGCTCGTTCCTGCCGCGCCGCTCCTCGATGTCCTTGAAGATGGAGAACAGCTGCCGCAGCTTCGTCTCGCGGTGCGCAGCTGCAGCGAGGTCGTCGTACATCCGGTTGGCTGTGGCGGCGAGCTGCGGGGTGGGGCTCGTCTCGATGTCGATGCCCTCCTTGTCGAGCAGCCTGCCTGTCACCACGATGTGGCCCATGGCGTCCAGGATCATCTCGTTCTCCTCCTCATTGACGAGGATCTGCGCCTTCGTGTTAGCCACCTGCCGTGCCGTGTCGTAGACTATCGTCGACCACTGCGTGTTCTTCTCCACAATCATGTCGTCGTACTGCTGGGGTGAGTACAGGTTGCGTGCCTGCGAGATGCCCGCCTGCATGCCCGTCTTCAGGTTGGTCATCTCCTCAATACCCTCCTTCAGCAGCTGCACCTGCTGTTCGATGGCACGCCGCAGGTTCTGCGTCTCAAGGCGCTCTGTGTAGGTTCGGTGTGAGGTGCATCCCAGGCACACAGGGTAAATCATTATCAACTGAGGCCCCGCTGTATCACCTTCACTCTTGTTGTGGCCATCACAGCACACGCAGTGTACTGCGCACTCCTTTTGGGAAGTGTTTGTGCCACAGAGGCAGGGACCTGAGCTCCGAACACCCCGCAACACACACACGTCAAGCTATTTGCCTCGTGTAGGTCGCACTGAGCGAACTCTGGTCCCACCTCCACACACACGCCACAAACCCATATACAACCCCAGCCAAGAGGCAGCACAAGACATACGCTCTGCGATCTTCGCATTCCACGCCGTGCGCAACTGGTCTGCATCCTGCTCCAACAGGATGATCTTCGCCTGCAATATCTTCTGCAGCCGCTCCTCAATATGCAGCTGCCCCATGGTCTGATTCAACCGCTCCTTGAAGGCACGCGTCACATTCGCACGCTCCTCCCCGCCGTGGTTCGCCCGCCAACGCAGGTCGTTCACACGGCGCGTGTTCTCCAGGTCCTCATGCCTCAGGGCCAAGATATCCTCCTTCGCCTGGAACAGCTGCTCCTCGATCTTATCGACGATCTGTCGGTACTGATCCTGCAGGGCTGACAGGTCCTCCACCTCGTCATGGAACTTGTCGTTGAGGAGCCGCTTGTCTGCATCCACTGTCCCAACCGCCTTCGACACGCTGTCGTAGTCACGCTTCAGCTTCAGCTCCTCCTCCGTCAGAGCATCGAGGCTGTCCTCCAGGGCCTGGATGTCGACAGCCCACTTGCCTGTCTTCGGCGCTGCGCTGTCACGCATGGTGACAATCTCGTGCTGCTTCGTCTCCAGCTCCTCCTGTATGGAGGACAGCTCTGTCGCCAGGCGATGCACCTCGGCCTGCATGTCGCTCTCCTCGCTCTCCAGGACGGCAATCTTCGCGCTGCGCTCCAGCAGCAGCTTCTCCTCCTCAGCGCGCTGGCTGTAGATAAGCTTCCGGAGGTCGTTGATCTCCGCCTCCAACAGCCCAATGCGGTAGCCATGCGGCGTGGGCGTGCACCGCATCAGCTCTGACAGCGACGCGGGGTCGATCGCCTCCGGGCGTCGCTGCATCTTCCGCTCTGCGTCCTTCACCCGCTGGATCCTGTCGAGGTGCTCCTGCGTGGCAGTCTCCGGTTTGCTCGCCAGCAGGTCACGCTGCCCCTTGAGGATGACCCCTTCCGTCTCACGCTCGACAGCGTCGATTTTGTTCGGCTGCTCGCTGAGGGCGACATTGCGGCGGGCCCGCAGGGCCTGTAGCTCGCCGTCGAGGTGCTCCTCGACGCTCTTCTTGATGCTCTCGCGGAGATCCGAGTCGTGCACAGAGGCAAGCGCCTCGAAGTGTGTCGCGAAGGTGTCAGGGTATTTGTCACGTGCCGTCGGGATGACCGCGTCGACCTCCCTGAGGAGGCGGTCCTGCGCCTTGCGGTTGACCAGCGCCGTATCCGTCTCCACAACTGCGATGTTAGCGCTGCGCCGCATCAGCGCCATCTCATCCTTCACCTTCACATCCAGCAGCTTCTCCACCAGGCGCAGCTTGCACTGCAGCACGTGGTCTGAGTTGTCCTGCAGCTCCTTTATCTTCTGCCGTGTACGCACCTCTGCCTTCTTCTCATCTTGGTACAGCTCGAACAGGCCGCGTGTTGTATCTCGCGGCGTCCCCATCTCTACGGAGATGGGTGTGTGTCCGTGTGGCCTGAATATGAAGAATGTGGGAGAAGCATGAGAGGGTGTCGACCGCTGTTCAGAAGCTGTCTCAAGAGGCCTTGGCCTGTGCGATACACACGATATGTGCGGGTCGAGGCGTGGGAGCAGGGGTGGCAGGGTGGGGGGCATGTTGAGAGCACCCAGCGCAACAAGGCAGGCGTATTCCGGATCCACACTTCCCTGTTCATTAGAATGTGTCTGCTGCACGGGAATGCATGCAGCACAGGCAGGGGAGGAATGGGCGATTCAGACGGGTTAGATTCCAGGGCGAAAAACGGGCAACGCATTTCTTTCGATAGAGACAGTAGTAAAGGAACAACAGACCCCCCCTCCCCGGTTGACAGCAGGGGGTAGGGGCGCTTGGGAGAGAAGGCACGCCGGCAGACGCCGTAACTACTGCACAGCCTATGCCCTCCCTCCACTCCCCGCCCCGCTATCGAGGGTGGAACAGAATTGATAGTGTAAATGAGATGTGCGCGATCTCCAAGCCCATTGGGGGGTTCCCCTCCACCCCCCCCCCCCTTTGGAACACACGCAACGGCGACATAGATGGAGGAAAGGCTGCGCAAAAAAGAGGGTTGGCCATATCCTCGCCCCCCCCTCCCCCCACCCCCTCCAACACGGAGGAGGGCCAACCAAGGGGCGGATCCCCACCCTCTCTT
Source organism: Rhynchopus euleeides (assembly GCA_963210315.1). Taxonomy (NCBI): domain Eukaryota; phylum Euglenozoa; class Diplonemea; order Diplonemida; family Diplonemidae; genus Rhynchopus; species Rhynchopus euleeides. The sequence goes on along the minus strand of OY723288.1, from coordinate 1,253,387 downwards.
GCAGCAGCGGATTAGAGCTGAAAAACTCGGTGTGAAACCACAGGCAGCACACTCCCTTCCCCTCCCCTCAACCAACCCACACACATAACCCCACGCCACGTCATCTGGCACTCACTGGGCGGCGCTTGACTGCGATGTGCCCCACAGGAGTCCACTGCCGCATCGGCTTCTGCGGAAGGCGGGGAGTGAACGCCACGCTGTTGGGGTCTGGCGGCACCGGGGTGCCCCCCGCGCAACCCGCCACCGCCGCGCCGACACGCCCCGCCGCATCCCCCTCTGCAGCAGCACGCGCCGTCTGCGGGTGCCGCACCCACTGCGCCTCCTTCTGCCGCACAGCAGCTCCCACAGCTGGCGCCTCCTGTGGGGGCGACTTCGGCCTCCGGGGGGGGAGCGTGCAGGGCACCGGCTTGCTGGACTTCCTGTGGGGGTGTGCGCAGGGGGGCCCAAGGCCCGGCAGCAGGCAGCCTCCCGGCCCCCCCGCCTGCGCAGCCCCGCTGCGCACCCGCAGCTGCGCCAGCGACTCCAGGTGGGTGGCCACGGCGCACACGCCACCCACACCGCTGTTGTCAGCATCGTCATCACCGCCTTCACACTCAGCGACGCTGGGGGTGGCTGGCTTTGGGAACAACTCGCGGGACACCGGCCTGAGCAGCTCCAGCGGCGAAGGGCGCGGCGTGAGAGCAGCGGAGCCTGGACGGCTGGTCGCCGCATCCCAGCCAGCGGGGCTGGGGTGGGCGGCGGGCTCCTCGGGTGCGGGCATCCGCTGGTGTGCCCCGGAGGAGGAGGAGAGGAGGAGGAAGGGCTTGACGGACACCGCCTGCTCGCTGTCCGCCGACAGCGGGGTGTAGCACTGCTGGTGGGAGAGCCGCCGCTGCGGCTGGCTGGGGCACCTCGGGGCTGCGGAGTGAACCCGCCGCACCTCGGCGGTTGGGGCTGCCACCGCGATGACCCGCGCCGACGACGGCCGCGCCAGCGGCGACGGCACGGAGCTGCTGTCGGGCGATGGCGGGACCCACCCCCCCTCCTGCAGCCCCGCCTCCACCGGCTGCAGCCGCAGCGGGCTGGGCTGGCTCTGCGAGGGGGAGTTGCAAGCCACGCCGGGCCCCAGCGGGGGGCGCCCCGCCGCCGGCTGCGGCGTGGGCAGCGGCGCGTCCGGCCCGTCCTCTGAGGCCAGCCCGGGGATTGGCGGGGGGCATGGTGTGTGCGCAGCGCTGCCTGGCCTGCTTCCGTCCTGCGATGCGGGTAGCTCGTGTATGTCGGCGCCCCCGCCGCGCTGCGAAGCGGCGTCGGGGTCAGGCGGCGCAGACACCTCGAGATCCCCGCTGTTCTGCTGCAGGATCTCCGCCGTATCGCCCTCAGGTGTGCACCCCTCTGCTGCGGCTGCAGCCGTGGCGGAGCGGGTGGTGGCCTTGCTGGTTGAGCTGCCACGGGTGCGCTTCCTGGCCTTGCCCCCAGTCATGGAGCGTTGCCTGGAGTGGAACCGCGCGACAGCCTGAACCCCGATACTGACTCGGTGGCTCTTCCGCCTGCGTGTCGTACGGCTGTGGGGAGGGAGGGGATGGCGGGAGTGAGGCGAAGGGAAGAAACGTGATATTTGTTATCATCAGCAATGCCCAGTCTCCCGATCACCGCATGTACCCCCCCCTCCCCCCCCCCCCCCTCTCCAATACCGGATCGCTTTTCAATGGCAGCAGAAGTCAAAATTTCCCAGCTGGGTGCCCCTGAAAACCCCCACCCCACCCCACCCCACCCCACCACTACCCCACGGCATACGATACGGACCCCACCCTCGCGACACCAGACTCCCCCTCCTGGTTGCCCGCCGCGGCCTCCGCCCTCTCCTTCCCCTCCTCCTCCTCCTCCTCCACCCCCCGCTCCGCTGGCACCGGCCTGTGCGCCTTTGGCATGCCATCCAACGGCATGAACCCGGAGAACGGGTCCGGCACATCATCCGCAGTCGGCGACATTGCCCCGATATCATACTCCGACCCCCCGTAGGCGAGCAGCTCCTGCAGCGCCACGCTCTTCCTCGCCCCCTTTGCTTTCGACCCGCGCCGCGGCGCGGCGGAACCGCGCCGCGCAGGGCCCTCCCCGCGGCTTTCCTTGCGGAACCCCACCACGGTGCCCCGCCTCCGCCCCTCCTCCACAGGCACGCTTGCGAACCTCTGCCGCTCTTCCCCCCAGGGCGCCACCCCGCCTTGCCCCCTGTCGGGGGAATGGGAACCCTGAACCAGCGCCGCTTCCTCCAGAGGAGGGCGCGCCGCCAGCTCCTCCGAGCAGAGCGACATGCTGGCGGAAGCCCAGTCCATCGCATCCGACTGCCGCTTAGAGCTGGCCCGCCTACGGGCTGCCGCATTCGCTGCGTTGGCGTCAACCGAGCTGCTCCTCTCTCTCTCGCGGGACTTCGCCCTGGCGAGCTGCGTGTTGCGCTCCGCCACAGAGAGCGTGACATCGACCCTCCAGCGCTGTGCGGAGGCCACACCCGCGAGGACTGCGTCAGTCGCAGAGGCCTGCTGTGCCGACACCAGGCGTTCGGAGGTTTCCTCCTTGTGTGTCAGCGGTTCCGGCCTGCCCCCCTCGCCCCTGTCGGGGCGGCTGTTGCGGCGTGCGAATGGTGGGGTGAATTGGTGCTTCACCTTGCAGTCTTCCAGAGCGCCCGCTCCGGATTCCCTGGAGAGGGCACCGGAGTCCATTGCGGTGGAGATGCGGCACTGCATGAGGGAGGGGTGGCAGTCCGCATCGATCGCAACCCCAGTGTGCTTGTTGGAGAATACCGAGCAGTCTGTGAAGGTTCCTCTCCCCAGGCGCGTGATGTGGATCCCGACGCGGCACTCCGACACGTCTGTCGATTGGAAATCAGGATCCGCTTGCTTTTCCACAACCACGCCTGTCCCGGTTGCCCCCGTCACCTCGCAGCGGTCGAAGCGCCCCCCGGTCTGAACCCCGCTGACCACGATGCCCCTCTCCTGCATCTCGAAGATGTTGCCCTGCCCGAAGGCAGGGCAACCCTGCCGCCGCACCTCCACCCCTATCCGGCCCCCGTGGAAGAGGTTGTTGACGTACTGCCCCTTCCCGCCCTGCCGCACGGCGAGACCCAGCGCGCACTGCAGGAAGGTGTTGCCGTCGAACCTTGGATCGCCCCCGCTGACATCCACCATGGGCACCACACCCGCCACAGCACCTCCCTCCCCGCGCTGCGTGGGGGTCTTCGGGGCCCCATCGCCGACACCACCACCACCACCACCCCCGCCTCCGCCTCCGGCGACGGGGGCAGGGGGTGGCAGAGGAGCAGTGCCTTGGTCCCCACCCTGTTGCGAGCCCCCCCTCGCAGCGCGTGGGGAAGCGTGTGGCGCTTCCGCATGCCCCTGGCTGTGGGGTGTCTGCGCGATGGGGTAGCTCCCAAAGCCAGCCCTGCCGGTAAGCTCCCTCCCCACCGCGTTGTGCTCTGCAATGTGCGAAGGGAGCCCCCTCCCGTAGAAGACGTTGGAGGTGAACACCCCCGCGGCACCTCTCGTGATGGTGACGCCGCCGATGGCGAACACGTTTGCGCGGAAGGAGGGGGTGGCGGACTCCGCGATTCTGACAGACCCGAGGATGGTGTTGGATTTGAAGGAGGGGCGGCAGCTGCCGTCGCACAGCGCAGACTGGTCGCTCTGCAGGGTGTTGTGCGAAAAGGATGTGGAGGAGGAGGAGGTGCAGATCACATCAGAGGCGTTGCACTCGAATGTGTTTTTTACAACAGACCCCTTCGCGTGTGGCCCGGCGTGGAAGCCGGCGACCGCGCTCCGCACAATGCAGTTTCCGGTGAAAACGCATGTGCTGTGCGACACGATGCTGACCGAAACCCCATTTCGAAAAAATGTGTTCGAATCGACAAACCCGCCACCCCCCTGCGCCGCCAGCACAGCCGGGGCCTCCGCAGCGCCACTCCCACCTCCACCGCCACCCAAACTCCCACCGTGCCCTGTGAAGAAATTTCTCCGCACCACCACCGCCGCTTCCGACAGCAGGGAAACGCCACACTGCCTGTTCTCCGAGAAGAGATTATCCTCCAGCAGACCCGTGGCACCTGCGGTGCAGACCGCGCCCTCCGCGTTTTCCTCAAATCTATTCCGGAGCACCTTCCCCCCGGAGAGATCCGAGGTCCGCGCAGCTGGCTGTGCAGCATCCTGCTGTGCACGCCTTTCTGAGGCTGAGGGGACCCCACCTTTAAACCAGACACACCGCGTGTTGTTGCTGAAGGTGTTGCCGACAAAAACCCCGGTCGCCACACCGCACACCTCCGGCGGAGCCGCCGCCTCCGCAGCAGGCGATGCCGGCGACGTCGGCGACACGGCACTCCCTCTCCGGGCGGACATCCGCCTCAACCCCAACCTCCCCGCAACACCCCCATCGCCCCCCTGCTGCGCAGCAGGCCCAACCGACACGGCCCGCTTCTTGGCATCACCACCGGACACAGCAGGGCCCCCTAAGGTTGCGCCAGGCTGCTGAGTCCCTCTTCTCCGGGGGGAGGAGAGGGAGAACCCGTCTGCCGCACACACGCTTCCTTCAGACGCGTCGACGGTGGGGTGTCTGGGGGGAGGCTGGCTGCGTATGGTGGCGATGCTGCTGCCCCTCCGGAATGAGGAGGCGGAGCGGAGCTCCCGCATGGAGAGGGTGGAGAGGGTTGAGTCGCGGTGGTTCAGCACCCCGCTCTCCGGCTCCTCCTCCCCGTCCGCCTGGTTGAAGATCACGCAGCAGCGGGAGCCCTCGAAGTCGTTGCCCTCGCAGAGGAGGCGGGCACCGGGCAGCACTACGGCAGACACGCCGTCGCGGTAGAACCGGTTGGAGCACACCACAGCAACGGAGGTCGGCGCACCGGATGCAACCAGGCTCCTACCGTTGCTCCGGAATGTGTTGCAGGTCACCTCCACGGCGTCGCCGTGGGAGACGCAGGATTTCACCCAGGCGCGGTGTTCTGCGAGGCTCGACGCCACAGCGGATGGCGAAGGCCGCGCTGTGAACTCCGGCGGCAGGGCGGGGTGGTGCCGGCGGCGGGAGGAGCTCGGCGTGGACCCCCCGTCGCAGCTGTGCCCCTCTACCCCAGCCATATACTCGAGGATCCCATCCTCGAAGGCGGCGGAGGGGTCGGAGGCGAGGGGATCCCCCAGCAGCACCGCAGAGGTCAGCCAGGTGAACCGGTTGCCCTGCACCTTGGCGGGGCCGTGGAGGGACAGGCCGAGGTGGCAGGACCCGGCACCCCTCACGGTGGTGGAGGTTGGGGTGACGCCGGACAGCAGGAGCGGGTGCGACGTGCGCCGGGAGGCTGCTGGGGGGAATGGGGTCGGGGAGGCAGATGATTTCCGCGGGGTGCGGACCGCATCGTCGAAGCCCTGCAGCATGCGGCGGGACAGGTCCTGCGGGGGGAGCGACCCGGCGAAGCTCCCGCCGCCGCCTCCGGCGGCGGCACCGCCGGCACCCCGCGCCCTCGCCAGGGCGAAGAAGCTTTGGAATTTCGGGGAGACGGGCGGCGTGCTCCCCTCGCTGTCGCTCTCACTCCCACTGCTGTCGCTGCCGCTGCCGCTGCCCCTCCGGCGCGCGGCGCGCGGGGGCGGCTCCGGTATGCCGAGGGACATGACGCAGGGCCTGAGGGAGCGGCACCCCTCGAAGCTGTTCATCGTGATCTCAGAGGAGGCGGAGGGGAAGACCTCGGCGGCGACGGCGTTCTGTATGAAGTGGTTCCCCCGCAGGGCGCCGCGGGCGTCGTGGGAGAAGCGGGCACCCGATGCGTTGAAGGAGAACAGGTTCTCCGAGATGACCGCGTCCGCCCCGTGGAATAGGTGGACCCCCACGGCGTTTTCACAGAAGAGGTTGCCGGTGAGGGTCGGGTTTGCGCCGGCGCCTGCAGCGGCCGCGCCGACGCGCTCCCCGGTGATCTTGTTCTGCTCCAGGAGAGGTGCAGAGGACAATGAGAGTATGCCGCAGAATCGGTTCCCGGATATGTCGTTGCGGGAGATGAGCGGGGTGCAGCTCCCCCGGACAACCACACCGCATACGTTGCCCGCGATGCTGTTCCGCGACACGCGGACCTGAGTGGAGAGGGTGTCGATGAGGATGCCTCCTTTGCGGTTTCCCGTGATGACGTTTCCCCTCACCTCCCCGGAAGACCCGCTGTGGAAGTAGATCCCGAAGGCCGCGTTGTCGGACATCGTGTTGTTGACGATCAGCGGGGATGCGTCCCGCGCCACCTCCACCCCGCACGCCCCGTTGCTGTTGAATGTGTTGTCCGAAAAGGAGCCCCGCCCCCCATCGCGCACCACAATGCCGCTGCGCGGGCATTGGTTCAGCTCGCAGTGCTGCACCGTGGGATCCCCGCTGCTATGCACGTCGATCTGCACTGTGTTGCGGGAGAGCTTGTTCCGGATGAAGGTCCCCTTCCCCTTCCGGCTGATGTCGATGCCGACTGCGCTGCGCGTGATGACGTTTTTCTCGAGAAACGGTGTGGAATTCTCCAGCACCTGCACGTTACACTCCACGTTGCGGCTGATGTTGTTCTCAACGAACCTCCCCGACCCGCCCTCCCGGAGCAGCACGCCCACCGGGGAGTCTGTGATGGTGTTCTTCTCGGCAAACAGAAACCCCTTCAACTCCACCAGGACGTTCACCGCCGCGCTCTTCGAAATCACATTGTCGGCGAAGCGCACCTCGCCCGGGGCCTCCGTGGCCCCACCCGGCGCGACGATCCCCTCCGCCGCCACCCCTGCCCCTTCGGCGGGTGGCGTGGCCTCGGCGGGGCTGGCTGCGCCAGGGCCGGCACCCGGCTTCTCCGTGGCATGCATTGCGAGGAGTGAGGCTGTGTGAATCTTCTGATAGCACCGCACCCCGAAGTTGTTCGAGAGGATCTGGTTTTTGAGAACATTCGTGGCGGCGTGCCCTGCGCAGAGGACCCCGACGTGGCTGTCGGACAGCGTGTTGTCGGAGACGTTGCCCCCGGCGCTGCGGGAAAGCTGCACCGCTGCGATGGTCGACCCGCTTATCTTATTCCCCGAGACCTCCGGAACAGCCCACGTGGCCACCGATATCGCAACGGGGTTCCCCCGGAAGCTATTCCCGGAAAACGTGCCGCGACAGTGCTGCTCGCACAGAAGCCCCACCCGCAGGTTGTTCTCAAAAGTGTTTCCCGACAGAGTCGGGTCCGCCCGATCCGTCACGATGACCGCCGTGTCTGCGCTCTCCGCGAACACATTATCCTGCACGCGGGGCGATGTGCCGGGGCCTGAGATAAGCAGGCACGTGTTCTGCTTCAGAAACGTGTTGGCGGTGCACACCGTGGTGACCCCTCCAGCCAACGCAATGCCAGAAATCCCTGAAAGCTGTATAGTGTTGTAGCGGAGCACCCCTGCGGCATGCGCCTCACAGGACACGGCGTGCTTCACACAGGAGTAGAACGCGTTTGACAGCACCTGGGGCCCGGCTGCCTCACCCCGGAGGAGGACGCCGATGCCGTGGTTGGTGATGTAATTCTTCTCAAAAACCCCGCCCGACCCCTCTTCGAATATGGCACCTGTGTCTTGCGAGTTGGGTGCGGTGACAGTGAAATTGTTCCGGCGCAAGGTGGGAAAGGCACCGCCGTACACAATGCAGCTCGCCAGGCCGTTTGCCTTGAGGGTGTTCTGGACGTAGATCCCAAGGGCTCCCGGGTTGATGATCAGCCCATACTGCCCGTTCTGCTGGATGTCGTTGTCCAACACCTCCGGGTCACCACTGTCGATGAGAAGGCCCGCAACCTTATTCCGCATCACGGTGTTGGAGGAGAACACCCCACACCCGCATTTATGCACCACAACGCCATAGTCGTTCATCAGAATGCTGTTCTGAAACACGAATGGGTTCGACTGGCTCTCCGAAACAAACCCGTTTGCGCACGACTTCACGGTGTTGCCCATCAGCGTCCCCCTGGAACCCTGCGACATGGTGAACGCCGAGGGGGACCCAGTGACGGTGTTCTCCGAGAAAAACGGATTAGACCCGTTGCACAGCAGCACCCCTCCGGTGGAATTCGACGTGAGGGTGTTGCGGAGGATTTGCGACATCTCGCAGCTGGACTCCACGGCAATGCCGTACAGCGATGCGTTCTCCACCGTATTCCCCTCTATAAGGTGTAGGTTGGCAGGCCCCTTCACCATGATCCCGTGCGACTGGATGCACTGCAGCACGTTTGAACGGATCGTCGCAGTTCCCGTTTCGCAGTATATCCCACAGCCGGAAACGCCTTCCACGGTGTTCTGCAGTATATCGGGAACAAGAGCCCCTTCTTGAGGCAGCTCGAGCAACCCATCCACATCGCACGCAACAGAGATGCCGTGCCCTGTCTGCCCGTTGTAGACAAGATTGTTGCTCACGATGCAGCACCCGCAGACCCGGATCCCTGAGTGCGTGCAGTCTTTCACCCTGTTGCGGAACACCTTCGACTCCGAGTCTGCCACAATGTGTATCCCGTAGAGGTCCTGCTTCGCAATCATGTTGTCCTCGACGTGGAGGGATGAGCCCCCTTCGATGCGCAGCCCCGTCATCCCGCCTGTCACATCGTTGTCAGTGAACACCCCCGACGCATCTCCTGTGAATATCACAGAGGCGCGCGACTCGGGCGCGCCTGGGCAGTAGGGGGGCCGCCCCGCCATGCAGATCTCCCCCACATCCGAGATGTAGTTTGAGAGGAATTTGGGGCAGCACCTCCCGCAGCTCCGGACACCCGAGACGATCACCAGGGAGCGCACTGGCGGCCTCTCCGTCACCACGCTGCGCCTGCGGAAGGAGCGGGGGGAACCGGACGAGAGTCCCTGTTGCTGCTGCTGCCCCCCCGCCGCAGAGTCAGCCTGCATCCCCCAGATGCGGTTCTCCAGAAACTCCGTCTCCCCGGATGTGTCGGCATCGACGCAGTATTCCATGTGGGAGAAGATCCGGTTCTTAGCAAACCTCCCCCCGCCCCCGCCACGGAGTGTCACACCGGAGCCCATGCTGCCGGAGATGGTGTTCGCGATGAGGGTGGGCGATGCCTCTCCGCTGACCAGCACCGAGGAGAACTTGCATTGGATGAGATGCGGCCGCCCCTCAGGGATACGCACGGTGAATGCATCGTGCCCCTTCTCGAGCTGGATAAATTCGATGTTCGCGACGATCGCATCGCGGCCTGCCCCGGCAAAGGTGAGGACAGTCCCGCGGAATGCAAGCTCCGGGGCCTCGCCGTCGCACCCCACCACCTCCACGTTCTTCGAAACGACAAGCCCCTCAGGATACCGCCCCCCCTGCACCTCGATGCGGTCGCCCTCATTCGCAGCAAGGAGCGCCTTCGCCACGCTGCGGTATTGCCCTGGCTGTGCTCCAACGTATATCACACGCACCCTCCGTTTCCGGTATTCACTCCACACTTCCTCATGTTGCATCAGTGGGGCGGGTTGTTCCGGGGTGGGGGTGGTGACAAAACGGGGGGATCGTTCACGGACAGGCGCTGGCGGTTGGCTTCATCCCAGGCTCTGGGGGGGGGGGGGGGTTCTGGGGGTGGGCCAGAGCGTCAGGGGGGCATGTATTGTTTGGCCTGTCAGTTACGCAGGCTGTGTGTTGTGGAGCGGCCTGCCTTGGGTGTGGTGTGGGCGGAGGCACGGCGAAGGTGGCCGCAGGGTCACGGTCGCCACTGCCTTGGGTGTGCCTCTTGCAAAGAAGATTCTGCAAGCACACTCACAGACACCATGAAGAGGGTGGTGGGTGGTGGGCGTGAAGATTTGTGTGTGCGTCAAAGCTGTGTACGGTGAGAATCTGGAGAAATATGTGAAGAGCTGGAGGGTGTTCGTCGATTGCGAGAACATCCAAACACGCACCGACTGCGCGGATTCTGTAAGAAATTGCAACTGCCACAGTTTCCTGCGTTGTGAGCGCAAATTCTCAAAAAATACTACGGGGTCGTGGGGCGGGCATCATCTTGCTGTTCGGATTCTCGTGCATGCACACTGCAACACTCTGCCCAGCGGGACAGAGTCATTCCAAGCCAAGGGGAGTAAAATAATCTGGGGCACAAGGCGGCTGGGTGACGCAGGCGTCCCCATGCGATACCGTATTGGCGTATTTGAATACGAGAAGAACGGGAAGGTATGTAACACCCAGCAGGACGGCTGCAGGAGGGGTTAAAAGTGGCATTAGTTCTGGAACACGGCCGCGAACATATCGCAACACGCGCGCTGATACATTTTTCAAGAGTTGCTGACGGTGGTCATAGTCATTCACTGGCACACCGCAGCATGCCGTGCGTTCACGGGTCATTTAATTTTCTCTTTTTTTTCACTGCTAGAGCAGTCCTTACGGATAAGTTATAAGGCTGTGGCACTTGGACCCATAGATCGGGGAGGGGTCATGAAGTAGCAGAGACACAACGCCCGGCGTGCCCTTGACTTGGTCGAATGCGAATGGCAAAGACTTAGCCAAGACCCTACCAGGAGGGAAATCGTACGCCTTCCGAAACACCCTGAGCAGCCAAAGTTATTGACCACACTTGTCTCTCGGGGCTGTGCTCGGCACTGCCCTGTGAAGTGGCACTCAGGTGCTAACCTTGAAGCTTCAGTCGTACGATTTCCTTCGGTTACTTCATGTCTTCGCTACGACTTATCCCTCGTAACTAGAAACAAAAAAGGCAGCCGGTATCCCAAAGCGGCGTGATGATGCACAATTCACTCGATGCGAGCACGCACACCACCAACAAAATAATAGCAAAAGCAGACGCCAAAAAGAGCGAACGCATAGCTGCAGGGCCGCAGAGCCGCAATAGGGGGAAGGGGTGCCTGAGTGTACAACACATGAACATCACATGCAAGGACAATATTTCAACCGCGTGCGCCCCATGGCATGGCACCCAGTGCCACACCATGTATGTAGCGCACCTATGTGTTCGTTTTGAGGATGTGGTTACCAAGTTGCTATCACATTCTCATCAGTTCGTAAAAAATAGATGGGTGATTTGTGCTGTGAAGTCTCTCCTGATCACTTCAACTGTTCAGTTCGGTTTCGTGGCAGGTGCCAGCCCGGAGTTGAGCCCACCACCGTGTAAGGGCGGTGGGCCGAGGCAAGTGGGGCATGGCACACGCATCCACCTGCACACACGTGCGCATTGTGAAACAACTCCACACCCGTGCTCGCGTGTACCTGGCTCACGAACCGCAGTGCTTCACAGGGTTCGTACGGCAGGAACGGCAAGCCGTCTTGGAGGTGGTGTATGTGGCACAGCGGGCGGGCTGTAGGACCACACATACACACACACGCAGACGCGGGCGGGGAGAAGGGTGAGAGCAGGGAGTGGGGAGCGGGGAACGGGGAGACACGGTGGGATCTTGTAAATTTTACATGTATAACTACAAGTATAATACATGTATTTTACATGTATAATACTTGCATGTCAACTATTATGCATGTATAATACATGTATATGCCTGAAATATACATGTAAAATACATGTATATCAAGTAAAAATACATGTATAATACTTGCATGTCAACTATTATACATGTATTTTTACTTGATATACATGTATTTTACATGTATATTTCAGGCATTTACATGTATTTTACATGTATAATACTTGTCATGCAAGTATTATACATGTATACCGTATACGTAAATATTTTGGAACGTAAATATTATGGAACGTAAATATTTTGGAACGCTGGTGGGTTGGCGTTCCAGATTTTTTTCGTTCCATAATATTTACAGGGCTTTCTGCGACTCGGGGACTTGGACCAGGTGATCGGACGGCATACAGAGTCCCTGACGGGACCTACTCGTGCACTTTTCGCGCGATTCCTGAGCCAAGCCATCCTCACCACCGAGTCCCCAACTGGCCCTGTAAATATTTTGGAACGTAAATATTATGGAACGGACCGGGCAAAAATGGGCCCGTTCCATAATATTTACGTTCCATAATATTTACGTATACGGTAATACTTGCATGACAAGTAAAATACTTGCATGCAAGTAAAATACATGTATTTTACTTGCATGCAAGTATTTTACTTGTCATGCAAGTATTTTACATGTATAATACTTGCATGACAAGTATTATACATGTAAAATACATGTAAATGCCTGAAATATACATGTAAAATACATGTATATCAAGTAAAAATACATGTATAATAGTTGACATGCAAGTATTATACTTGTATTTTTACTTGATATACATGTATTTTACATGTATATTTCAGGCATATACATGTATTATACATGTATAATAGTTGACATGCAAGTATTATACATGTATAATACATGTATATACTTGTAGTTATACATGTAAAATTTACAAGATCCCACCGTGGAGGGGAGTGGGAGGGGGAGGGGGGGAGGGGCAGACAGAGGCACACTCAGGCACCCATCGCTGCTCTGCAAGGCATGCAGGGTTTGGCTGTTCTCAGAATTCAAAACAGGATGCAGTTCGATTCGTGCACTGCACGCCAGACGCACACACGGCAGTTTCGCCGTGCATGCACACTGGGCGCATCTGAAGCAGTGCAACAAAATAAGCCATGCAAACAGGCAAAAGCTAAACAAATGGGCAAACAAGCAAAAGGGAAGGCCAAAAAAATGACCGAATAAAGAAAATGAAGAAATGGGTGCACCAAAGCGAAAAAAGCTCTGAGAGCGGCACCACCAAACAAACTACGAACAAACCGGTTGCACGGCACACGGATGGCAAGGCCCTTCCGGAGGAGGTGCCATTTGCCACCCGCATGGCGACGCTGCGCAGCAGGTGCAACACCCACTTACAGATCGTCGTCATCGCCCATGCTCCCCTTCGACTTCGGCGACATCTCCTCCTGCAGCAGGGACTCCTGCGCATCCCCGCCACGGCTGGGCGACCGCTCCCCGAGCCCGAGGTTCTGCTCGTCGTCCCCGTCCTCCACCTCCGCCTCGAACTGCTTGTTCCACTTCTCGTCGTCCGCCTCGTTCTGCTGCTGCCTGCGGCGCAGCAGCAGGAAGGCCGCGAGGCACAGGCTGCAGCACAGAAGCAGCAGCAGAGGCAGCAGCCAGCACAGCACGCAGTCGTCGTCGCCGTCGCCCGCCGCGAAGTAGACCTGCGATTCGTTCAGCATGGTCAGGGTGAGGGTCGTCGTGTTGGTGTTGCCACCGCCACCCCCGCCAATGGGCACACACTGGTCGCGGCCCGCCACCCATTCGCACAGCTCCTGCGCACGGCACGTCACCTGCCCCAGCCCGGTGCACAGCACACCGACGGATGGCGCCGGCGTCCCACTCGAACTCGATGTACACGTGTTTGTGTCGCCGCTCCACTCGCACCCTGCAGAACGGCTGCAGTTCCCCTCCTCCACCAGGTCCTGGCACACGATGGTGTGGCACACGGCGGGCTGCCCCACCACAGGCTCGCCCAGCTGCGTGCCGCGGCACTCGCACCGCCAGTCGTTCTGCTTCGACACATCGGGGTCCACGCACCTCTGGCCGGCAGCCGCACACGCCCCCATCGCACATGTTTCGCACTCCGCCGTGCACTCATCCGTCCCGCACTTCGCCGGCTCGCGCAGCCCGCTCACGCCACGCAGGGGCGCCGTGCACACGCACGTCCAGTCGTCCGCCTTCGCCACATCCGGGTCGACACACGTCTGGCCCGCCTTCGTGCACACAGAGGACACCGCCAGGCTCTCGCACTCGCCACGGAACTGGCAGACTGCTGGTCCTCCCACCTTCTCCCCGGTCGCGGGGGCCGGGCACACACACTTCCAGTCGCCCTGCGATGCGGCGCTCGGCTTCGGGTCGTAGCACACCTGCCCCACGTTGAGGCACGTGTCGGCGTTGCCCCCTTCCAGGCACTCGTTCCGCGTGCACACTGCCGGCACCATCACGGCCTCACCTGCGGCCCCCGACTGGCACACGCAGCGCCAGCCGTTCCGGCTCGTGTCAGTCGTGTTCGTGTCCTGGCATGCCTGCCCCTCTGCGGAGCACACGCCGGCGTTGGCATCAACCGTGCACTCGTCATAAGCTGTGTGGGTGTGGGTGTGGTGCGAGGGCGATAACTGCCTGAAGACATTTGCCTTTCAGCCAGTCTTGGTTTGTTATGATTTCGAGGGTCGACTCTAGTCTCGTCGATTCAGTTGTGCGGTGGGGGTAGGTGGGTCCCATTCATGCCAGACACTGCACAGCAACATACCACACTCTGCCCTGGCCTTTGCGGCACTGCCCGACGCAGGTGCGAGGCATGTGCAGGTCCAGTCCTCCAGCTGGGTCGGCGACGCGTCGACGCACTTCTGTCCGGCACACACGCTCCCAGACCCGTCACGGTTCGCGCACGTCGGGCACACTGCCGTGCACTCGTCCAGCACACAGTTGGCAGGGCCCTGGTACCCTGCCTCCGCCGCCACGGAAGGCTTCGGACAACGGCACTCCCAGTCGTCCTGCATGTCCACATCCGGGTCGAAGCAGTACTGCCCCTGTTCCTCGCACTTCTCCTTGTGCGTGTTGCACTCGTCCGTGTCCTTGTAAACTGTGTGGATGGGGGGGGTGGTTGTGTGGGATGCGGCATGTCCCTGCGGCGGACACATGGTGCTTGCTATGTCCAGACATACCACAGTCAGCAAGCGCCCCTGTCTTCGTGCCCGTCGCACCGCTTGGGCAGCGGCACTCCCAGTCGCCCTTCGCCTCGAAGGACGTGTCCGGGTCGTAGCACTCCTGCCCGCCACTGTAGCACGCTGTCACGTTCTTGCACTCGTCGTACACTGCGATGATGTGAGAAGGTGGTGGTGTCAATGCGAACAAGAACAAGAACCGCAAGAAACATCGGCATCATCACCTTCCATTGGCAATGACGCAGGGGCAGCAGGACCATACCACAGGCAGCAACCCCACGCACCTGCTTCACCTCGGAGAACGGGCAGCGGCACTCCCAGTCGCCCGTTGCCGATGGCGAGGTGTCCACGTCGACACACACCTGCCCACGCGCCATGCACACATCCGTTGCCACCAGCGGAACCACACCCGCAGGCTCCGGTGCCCCGGGGGATGCGCATGTCTGCCGGCCGGCCGTATCCAGGAGGGCCTTGCACCGCACATTGTTCTTGTTGAAGTCGTTTGCCTTCAGCATGCACCAATCGCCGCTCACAGAGCGCGTCGGGTTGCAGCACCCGGTCGTGCATGGGCTCCCGTACCCGGCGCCGATGCCAAGACCATCGCTTTCCGGCATCACCCACCCGCACTCGCACTCGCACCCGTCGACGGAGAATCTCCGGAAGTGGTCGCACTCGCGTGCCCCCGTCGCCGTCACCGCCTTGCACTCGTCAATTGTACAGTGCTCCACAGCATGCCCCACGGCGCTCGCAGTCGCCGGGGCGACGCACTGGCACCTCCAGTCGCTCAGGCTCTCCATCGACATATCGGGGTCAATGCAGCGCTGCCCAGACACCGTGCACACGTTCACACTCTCCACGTTCGTGCGCGCACACGTCGGGCAGATGTCGTCGCACTCGTTCACCAGGCACAGAGCCGGCTTCCGCACTCCCAGCTCCACCCCATGGAACGGCGGCAGGCACGCGCAGCGCCAGTCGTCCACGTTCGTCGCGTTCGCACCGGGCACACACTTCTGCTCCGCAGCAGCACACACATTCGCGTTTGCCTCAACCATGCACCCGCCGGTGTACTCGCACTTGGCCGGCCCTGCAACCGCGGACGCCTTCGCCGGCGCGGGGCAGTGGCACGTCCAGTCTCCGAGGCTCTCCGGCGCCTGGCTCTGGTCGATGCAAGCCTGCCCGGCGTCCAGGCACACCGTCCCATGTGTGGCGCACTCGTCCATAACACACGATGCAGGGGCCGCAGTCGCCGACCCAGCCGCCGGCGCAACGCACAGGCACATCCAGTCCCCCATCGACGCAGCCGACTTGTCCGGGTCCGCGCATGTCTGCCCGACCGACGTGCACGCAACCCCGTTGTTCTCGCACTCGTCCACAAGGCACACAGCCGCAGCAGCCACCGCCTTACCCTTGCCCGCTGTGCAGATGCACGACCAGTCGTTCAGGCTCTGCGGAGACGTGTTGTCGTCCACGCAGCTCTGCTCGGCCGCAAGGCAGACGTGCATGGCGCCCTGCTGTGCGCATGTCCCGCAGCGCGCCCGGCACTCGTCGAGCACGCACACGGCCGCCGCCTCGCGCATCTCACCGACCAGCGGCGCCACACACTCGCAGAACCACGCCTCGTTCCGCTCCACGCACATCTGGCCCTCCCCACACGTGTCCCCGTTTGCTGTGCACAGGGTCGTCGTCGTGCACGTCGCCACAGCCCCCCCGACACGCACCCCGTCGTTCGGGTCCGGGCACTGGCACAGCCAGTCCTTCAGCGAGTCCACCCCCGTGTTCGGGTCCACGCACTTCTGCCCTGCATGCGAGCACACCTCGTCCCCGTTCGCCTCGCCCAGCCACGCCCGGTCCGCCGTGCACTCGTCGAGACGGCACGTCGCCAGCTCCCGCTCACCCGGCGTCCCCACGAACGGATACGTGCACAGGCACTGCCAGTCGTTGCTCTTCGTCCCATCTGGGTCCACACACAGCTGCATCGGCTTCCCGTCCGCCCCCACTGCCTGCCCGCAAGTGTCGCGGTTCGCCGCCAGCGTGCACTCGTCCAGGGTGCACGACGCCACAGCAGCTGCACGCTGCTCACCCATCTGCGGCAAGGGGCACACGCACCTCCAGTCACCGACGCTCGCCGGATCCGTGTTCGGGTCCACGCACTCCTGGTTCGCCGCCAGGCACGCATGTGTCATCGAGCCCGGCAGCGTTGCACACGTTGCGCACGTCGACTGGCATTCGTCCAGAATGCACCGTGCAGGGGCGTTGCGCACCGCCTCGCCCACCTGCGGTGCCACACAGCGG
Organism: Rhynchopus euleeides; assembly: GCA_963210315.1. NCBI lineage: Eukaryota > Euglenozoa > Diplonemea > Diplonemida > Diplonemidae > Rhynchopus > Rhynchopus euleeides. Next base: position 1,236,501 of record OY723288.1, on the reverse strand, counting down.
CACTCCCAGTCGCCGTCTGTCACTGCGTCCGCATCGTAGCACGACTGGCCCACGTCGGTGCACCTGCGTGCAACGTCCTCGCGCTCGCACTCACCCGTGTACGTGCACGTTGCTGCCTGCGCCATCTCCGACCCAGTCGCCGGGGACACGCACTCGCACTTCCAGTCACCCCGCGACGTCGCCGCGGTGTTAGGGTCGTGGCACGTCTGCCCCGCCGAACTGCACGTCCTCTCGTTCAGCAGGCACTCGTCGAACACGCACGTCGCCAACCCACCGACCTGCGTCCCCACAGCCGGCGCGGCGCACGAGCAGTACCAGTCGCCCTGCACCGACTCAGACGTGTCCGGATCCGTGCATGTCTGCTGCTGTTCCAGGCACTGCTGCCCCGGGCCCTCGCACTCGTTGATCAGGCACTTGGCCGCTGCCGCCACCGCAGAGATCTTTGCTGTCGTGCACCGGCACTGCCAGTCCCCAGTGGAAAGCGGGCTCTTGCTCCCCTCGACGCACAGCTGCTCGTTCTTTGTGCACAGGTTCCCGCTCCCGGTGTTCGCGCACGTGGGGCACACGGCCATGCACTCGTCGAGCTCACAGGCCGCTGCAGCGCCCTCCTGCGGCACCCCCGTCTGCGGGAGCACGCACTCACACAGGCCCGTCTTCCCCGCTGACCCGCCAGACACGCACACCTGCCCCTGCGATGTGCACGCCTCCCCGTACACCGTGCACCACGACGTCGGGGGGACGTCGCACGGCGCCACCGCGGCCACTGCCGTCGTGTTCACGTCCTTCGATGTCGGGTCCACGCAGCGGCACCGCCAGTCCCCCGTCACCAGCGCATCCCTGTCCGGGTCCTCGCACGTCTGCCCCGCAGCGCTGCACACCTCCGCATTTGCCTCCGTCAGACACTCATCCACCACGCACACCGCCAGCTTCCCCGTCGCCTCGCCCACGGCAGGCGCAGCGCACACACACTTCCAGTTGCCCGTCCCGTCCGACACGCGCGTCGTCGGGTCCACGCACGTCTGCCCGCCAGACGCGCACAGCGCTGCCAGGCGCCCGTTGTTCTCAAGGCACTCGTCCAGCAGACACTCCGCGGGGGCAAGCGCCTTCGACCCCTGCTGGGTGCCTGGGCACACGCACCGCCAGTCCCGCACGTCTGCGGGCGACTTCGACGTCTCCACGCACGTCTGCCCCGCAGACTGGCACACGTTGCCAGCGCCCTTGTCCGCGCATGTGGCGCACTCCACCGCGCACTCGTCCAGCACGCACACCGCCGGCGCGTTGCGCACGCTCACCCCAACCGCAGGCGCCACACACTGGCACACCCAGTCGCCGTCCTTCGTGACGTCGGGGTCGAAGCACGCCTGACCCACCTGCGTGCACACGTGCGCGTTTGCGTCGCACTCCCCCTTCCACGAGCACACAGCCACGCCCTTCGCCGCCTCGCCTGTCGCCCCATCCGGGCACACGCACTTCCAGTCCCCGGTCTGCTGCGTCGGGTCAACGCACACCTGCCCAGCGGACGCGCACACGCCTGCGGGCTCTGTCTCACACTCGTCGATCAGGCACGTCGCGACCCCGCCCGTCACAGGCTCGCCAAACGACGGCCCCACGCACTCGCACCGCCAGTTCCCGACAACCTTCGCTGAAGTGTCCGGGTCGACGCAAACCTGGTTCTTCTCCTGGCACACGTTCTGCACCGCAGCCGGCACCTCTGCCTTTGCACACGTCTGGATCCGGTTCTCCAGATCCCCCGTGAGGCGCCCCACGCACTTCGGGTTGTTCTTGTTCTCTGCGTTCGCTGCGTCCACCACGCACCACGCCCCACCGGTCCGGCCCGTCGGGTTGCAGCACCCTGCGTTGCACGGGCTGTCGACACCCGGCCCAACCCCGAGCATCGTCAGCTCCTCCAGCGCCCACCCGCATGCGCACACGCAGCCGTCGACCGTGCGCCGCTCCACCTGCGCGCACGTGATTGCACCGAAGTTTGTCACACCCTTGCACTCATCCACCTGGCACACGGCCACGTTGCCCACTGCAACTGCAGACACATCCCCGGACGGGCACGCACACATCCAGTCGCGCGTGGACGCGGGGGACGGGTTCGGGTCCGTGCACGTCTGCCCTGCCTTCTCGCACACATTCCCGCCACCCTGGTTCGCGCACGTCGTGCATGTCTCCGCACACTCGTCCAGCGTGCACGTCGCGGCCTTTGTCACCTCGTACACGCCCCCCTGTGCACAGTGGCACTCCCAGTCATCGCGCAGCTCGGGAGTCGGCTTCGGGTCGACGCACACCTGCCCCTGGTTCTCGCACTCGGCGAAGTTGCCCGCGATGTTGCACTCGTTGAGGACGCACTGCGCAGCACGCCCCACGGCAGTCCCCACCTGCCCCTCCGGGCACTGGCACTCGAAATCACGGAGCGCCCCGGCATCTGTGTTCGGGTCCACGCACAGCTGCCCCGCCCCACAGACGTTCTGGTTCTCGGGGAGCTGGCACTCGTCAACCATGCACACAGGGATGGCAAGCGTGCGGTTCCCCTTGGCAGGCGGCTTGCACACGCACATCCAGTCGCTCACTGACCGCGCGTCCTGGTTCGGGTCCACGCAATCGAGCCCCACTCCCGCGCACGTGTTGCCCTTCCCGTGGTCCGCGCACGTGTGGCACTCCTCTGCGCACTCGTCCAGCGTGCAGTTCGCAGCACGCCCCACAGCGGCGCCGTTCTGCTTCAAGTCTGACGGGCACATGCACATCCAGTCCCCGAGTGCCGTCCCGGCGGTGTTGGGGTCAACGCACGTCTGCCCCTGGCTCGAGCACACCGTCCCGGCGCACGTCGTGCACTCCGTCGTACACTCATCCAGCACACATGCTGCTGCCGCTCCGACGGTGTTCGCCCCTGTTGCCGGGGGGAGGCACTCGCACATCCAGTCGCCGGGCTTCGTCACATCCGGGTCGACGCACGCCTGCCCCTTCGACGTGCACGTCTGCGCCACCGTGTCGATCATGCACTCGCTCTGCGGCGGCGTGCAGTCTGCCTCCTTCATCAGGGCCTTCCCCTTCTTCAACCCCGATTCGGCCAGCTCCGGGCAGTGGCACTCCCATGTGTTCGCCGCCGTCTTGTCCGGGTCCACACACACCTGCCCGAACTCGTGGCACACCCACTCGTTCGTCACACACTCGTCCTCCGTGCACACGGCCAGCTCGGTCACCGCAGACCCCAGCGACGGCGGCGGGCACCGGCACTCCCACGCCCCCTTCGCCGTCCAGTCGGGGTCGACGCACAGCTGCCCCACGCACGTGTCACGGTTCGTCCCCGTCGCGCACTCGTCCTCCTCGCACACCGCCACGTGCGCCACCGCCGTGTAGTTCGTCTCGGGGCACCGGCACACCCAGTCGCCCAGCGAGGTCGGCTCGGTGTTCGGGTCCTCGCACGTCTGTCCCGCCACCGTGCAGACATCAGGCTGCCCCGACACAGGTACGGCCGTCGTGTTCCCGGACACCGTGCACTCGTCAAGCGTGCACACCGCCACGCCACCGCTCTTCGACCGCTTCTCCAGCGGTGGCGGGCAGATGCAGCTCCAGTGCCCCTCGAGCGTCTTCTCCTTGTCTTCGCACGTCTGCCCGGCCGCGCGGCACACGCTGCCGTGCACGTCGCACTCGTCAAGCGTGCACACCGCCACCTGTGCCACCCCGGTCCCCTGCCGCGGCGCCACGCAGTGGCACTCCCAGTCACCGCGTGCGGTGCCGGCCGTGTCCGGGTCGTGACACGTCTGCCCCTTCGTGGCGCACACATCGTCCCCCTCGAGCAGGCACTCGTCCACCGTGCACGCCGCCACCGACCCTGTCGACTGCCCCGTAAGCGGGGCGCGGCACTCGCACATCCAGTCCCCGGCCACCGTGTTGTCAGGGTCCGTGCAGTCCTGCCCGGCTGTCGTGCACGTCGACCCGTGCACCTCGCACTCGTTGATCACGCACGTCGCAGCCGCCGTCAGCTTCGCCCCCGACGCCGGCGCGATGCAGCGGCACTCCCATGTGTTCAGCCCCTTGACCGGGTCGGTGTTCTCGTCCACGCAGTTCTGCCCGGCCTTCGTGCACGTCTGCCCCGCGCACGTCGGGCAGTTCGACACGCACTCGTCCAGCACGCACTGCGCGGGCCCCATCGCACCCGGCGCCCCGGTTGCCGGCGCCACGCACCTACACCGCCAGTCACCCTTCAGCGACGTGTCCGGGTCGTCGCACACCTGCCCGACCGACGTGCACACATCCCCGTTGACCGGGTCCTCGCACTCCCCAACCACCACGCACTTCGCCGGTGCATTCGTCACCTTTGCCCCCGTCGACGGGGCCGCGCAGTGGCACTCCCAGTCGCCCAGATTCGCGACGTCCTTGTTCGGGTCAACGCACATCTGCCCCTGCTCCAAACACACATGCCCGTGCTTCACGCACTCGTCCACCAGGCAGAATGCCGGCGCCTTCACAGCAGACCCCACCGCAGGCTCCGGGCAGTGGCACTCCCAATCGCCCAAGCTGTCACCCGCCGTGTTCGGGTCCAGGCACGTCTGGCTCGATGCCGCACAGATGTGTGCCGCGCGATCGCACTCGTCTATCGGGCACTGCGCCACAGCCACAACTGCCGACATCGTCGACGGCGGCGGGCACTTGCACATCCAGTCGTTCAGGCTCTTGTATGTCGGGTTGGGGTCCTCGCACGTCTGCCCCGCCGCAGAACATGTCGTCTTTGCGCACGTCGCACACTCCGTCGTGGCGCACTCGTCCAGGTGGCACTCCGCCGCCGCCGTCAGCGCGCTCCCCGTCGACGGCACGCGGCACACGCACTGCCAGTCCCCGGTGCGCGTCATGTTGTTGTCCACACATTCCTGCGGCGGCTGCGCCCCCTCGCACACATAACGGTTGTCCACGCACTCATCCACCTCGCAGACAGCTGCCCCCAGCTTCTTGCCTGTCCCAGACGGCGGGGGGCAGAGGCACTCCCAGTCGTTCGCTGTTGCCACGTCGGGGTCGATGCAGGTCTGGTTCGCCTGCTTGCACACGTCCCCGTGGATCAGGCACTCGTCCGTCGTGCAGGTCGCCAGGCCCGCCGTCTTCGTCCCGTGCTGCGGCGGGGGGCACACGCAGTCGAAGTCCCCCAACGAGTCGAGGTGCGAGTCGTGGCACTGCTGCCCGCCGTCCAGGCACACCTGCCCGGGCACCTTACCGTCTACCGGATCCACGCACTCGTCGGCACTGCACACCGCAGCCTGGTTTGTCGCAAACTTCGTGTCCAGCGGCGGCGGGCAGCGGCACTGCCAGTCACCGGTCGAGTACCCCTCCGTGTTCACATCGACGCATGTCTGCCCGGCCGCCTCGCACACACTCCCGCCGCCCTTGTTCGCGCATGTCTCGCACACCGTGGAGCACTCATCCACGATGCACTTCTCCACAACCCCGCCGACCTGGAACGACCCCCCGATCTTGCACTTGCAGTACCAGTTCGAGTCGACGGTGTGCTCCGGGTCCACGCACTCCTGATCCTCCCGCGCGCACACGTTCCCCTTCCCGTCCTTGTCGGCACACGTGGCACACACGGTGGCGCACTCGTTCAGCAGGCACACGTCCACAGGCGCCCCCTGCTGCGACCCTGACGCCGGCAGCGCACAGTGGCACCCCCAGTCCCCGTTCTTTGCAGTGTCCGGGTCGATGCAGATCTGGCCCGCCCCCGTGCACACCGTCCCATGCTCCTGGCACTCGTCCACTGTGCACGGCACAACGGCCGCCCCCGTGCGCGAGTCCGTCGACGGCGGCGGGCACTTGCACACCCAGTCCTTCAGGTGCTTCGGCGACGTGCTCATGTCCGCACACTCCTGCCCTGCGTCGGAACACGTCGTCTTGGCGCACGTGCCGCACACCGCCGTGCACTCGTCCAGCTGGCACACAGCCGCCCCCAGCGCCATCGGGTTACCCGTTGCCGGCGGCTGGCACTTGCACACCCAGGTACCCGTCTTCGTCTTGTCCAGGTCTTCGCACTGCTGCTCGTGCAGCTCGCACACGCCCTGCACGTTCGCGCTCGTCTTCTGGCAGGTCGAGCACACCTCCACGCACTCGTCCAGCTCGCACACCGCCGGCCCGCCCTGCTGCGCAGCCCCCTGGTAGGGGGCGATGCACACACACTGCCAGTCCCCCGTCGTCGCCGGGTTCGGGTCCTCGCAGTGCTGGTCCGCAGCGGCGCACACCTTCTGGTTCTCCCCCTCGCACTCCGGCGGCGGCAGGCATTCTGCCGGCGTCTGCATACCAGGCACCCCTGCGTCGGGCGCAACGCACTTGCAGATCCACGTGGCCTTGTTCTTCAGATCCGGGTCCTCGCACTGCTGCCCCGACGACATGCACACCTCCGCGTGCGTCTTGCACTCGTCCTCCTCGCACTCTGCCGAGGCCCCGACCTTCGACCCCACCGCAGGCGGCACACACTCGCAGTACCAGTCGCCATCCTTCGTCTCGTCGGGGTCGACACACATCTGCCCGTTCTCACACACGGCCCCATTCTGCTCGCACTCGTCCTTCTCGCACAGTGCAATGTTTGTCACCGCAAATGTGTGCGACGGCGGCTCGCACTTGCACACCCAGTCGTTGCGTGAGGACAGGGATTTGTCCTTGTCCTCGCACGTCTGGCCTGCAGTCGCGCACAGGTTACCCTTCCCGTCGTCCTTGTCCGCACACGTCGGGCACGTCACCGCGCACTCGTCCAGCACACACTGGTCGACCGGCGCGGTAACGCGCGACCCGACGCTCGGTGGCGGGCACTTGCACATCCAGTCGCTCAGCGACGCATCTGTCGGGTTCGGGTCCTCACACTCCTGCCCCACCACGGCGCACACGTCCGTCCCGTTGTCCGTCGCGCACGTCGGGCAGATCTCGATGCACTCGTTGAGCTCACACACGGCGGGACCCGTCTTGTTCCGCGCCATCGTCGCCCCCGTGACGCACTCGCAGAACCAGTCACCCAGCGACGCCCCCGACTTGTCGTCGTCCTTGCAGCGCTGCCCCTTCTGCGTGCACACCGTCCCGTGCTGGGTGCACTCATCCACATCGCACACAGCCACCTGCTGCTGCCCCACGGACCCCGACTGCGGCTGCACGCACTGGCACTGCCAGTCCCCGGTCACCATCTTGTTCGGGTCGACACACACCTGCCCAGCGTCCGTGCAGAGGTTGTTCTGCCCTGACGGCACCCCCGGGATCGCATCCCGCGCCGGCCTGCCGCCGTCCGCCGGGACCTGCCCGATGGTCATGCACGACCCCCTGATGCTCTGCCCCGGGTTGGTGCACCCCGCCTTGTTCTTGTTGTACTCGCTGCCCTGGTCGACGTAGCACCAGTCGCCCTGCGCCGACCCCTCCGGGTTGCAGCACCCCGTGGTGCAGTCCTCGGTCGACCCCGGGCCCGGCGGCATGGCGATCGGGTTCCCGTTCATGTCCTTGAACACCGCCCTCCAGTTGCACATGCACATGCACCCCTCTGCCGTGTACCGCGGCAGGTGTGTGCACTGCACCGCGTCCGAGAACTCGTGGCACTCGTCGAGCCCCTCTGCGCACGAGTCCACGGGCGTTGCAACCGCGGACTTTGTGCTGTTCTTGCACGTGCACGTCCAGTCGCTCAGGCTTGACGCCGTCGTCACAGGGTCGTGGCACGTCTGCTCCTTCAGCGCGCACACATTCCCATTCCCGTCTGTGTCCGCGCACGTCGGGCACTGCACCGTGCACTCGTCCAGCACGCACAGCGAAGCAGGCGCGAGCTTCTGCGTCCCAGTGCTCGGGGGCGGGCACACGCACATCCAGTCATCCATCGTTGCTACATTCGGGTCCGTGCACGTCTGCCCGGCATCCGCGCACTTTATTTTGTTTGCGTCGATTGTGCACTCATCCTTTTCGCACTGCGCAGCCGACGCCACCATCTTCGTCGTCGACGGCGGCGGGCACGTGCACTCCCACGAACCCGCCTGCTTCTGGTCGGTGTCCACACACGTCTGCCCAGCTGTCACACACACCTGCTCGTGCGTCCGGCATTCGTCCTCGTCACAGTCCGCCACCGCCGTCAGCGCGCGCCCCGTCTTCGGGTCCTGGCACACGCACTCCCAGTCGCTCAGTGTGGTCAGGCTCTTCTCCACGCATGCCTGGCCAGCCTTTTGGCAGATGTTCCCGGTCCCGTCGCTGTTCGCGCACGTGTCGCACTTCGCCTTGCACTCGTCCAGTTCGCACTCAGCCACCTGTGTCACAGCTGTGCCGGTACTCGGCGGCTTGCACTTGCAGATCCAGTTGTGCAGCTTCACCGGCGACGTGTCCAGGTCCTCGCAATCCTGGCCCGCAGTCTCGCACGTCTTCGCGCCATTCACCGTCTGTATGTTGCACGACGGGCACACGGCCACACACTCATCCAGAACGCACTCCGCCGCTCCGTTCTGCCCGGCTGTACCCGTGGCTGGGAGGATGCACTCACACACGAACTGGTTGTCCAACGGCTTGTCCCCTGTGCTGCACGTCTGCCCCGCTGCGCGGCACACCTCCCCATTCACCTCGCAGTCGCCTGGCGGGTCCACACACACCGCCGACTGCATTGTCTGCGCCGTGCCCGTCTGCGGCGGGATGCACTCACACATCCAGTCATCCTTCGTGTTCTGGTCCGGGTCCTTGCACGCCTGCCCCTGCTGCACGCACGTGATGTCGTTTGTCAGGCACTCGTCCACCGCGCAGTCCGCCATGCCCCCCGTCACCGCGATGTGCTGGTACGGCGGCGGGCACGTGCACTTCCAGTCACCAGCCTTGTTCTGGTCCGGGTCCTGGCACGTCTGCCCGTCCTGGCACTTGTCCTTCCCGTCCGTCAAACACTCGTCAACCAGAGGCACCGGCGTCGGCGCCGGTGTGGGTGCAATCGTGGGCGGCACCGCGGTCTCCGGCACGGCGGTCGGCGGGGCCTCTGTCGGCGGCGCCGGGGTCGACGGGACCGGCGTCACCGGGGCCGGCGTGGCCGGCACTGGGGTCGGGGGCACAGCGGTGGCAGGGGCAGGTGTGGCCGGTGCCGGCGTCAACGGCGTCAGGTTGCACTCCGTCCCGTTCCACACGCACAGCGAGTTTGTGTCACACGTTGCCTCCGAGCACAGCGGGTAGCACACGCTCTCCCCACACTCCCCCTTCGACGCATCCCACGTGCACGCCGTGTCCGACTCGCAGTCCGGCTGGGCCCCAAGATCCGCGCATGTGGCCGGCTTCGCCACCAGGTACTTCCCGAACTTGCTGTTCGGGTCACACAGCGACTGCAGCACCGACCCGGGGATCTCGTCCAGCATCAGGTTCATGAAGTGGTCATCGCGAGGGTTGCTCACAATCGGCTTCAGCTTTGCCTGGGCGTTCTCGTCGTCGAATGAGTGCGTGTCGAAGCGGCGAATCACAATACCGAACACCGTCACATTCTCCGACTGCAGCTTCTCCTGTGCGGAGGTCAGGATGCCCGGGTACGTGCTCTTCCAATTGGGATCCACACACGTGCCGCACGCGCCGTTGCAGCACGCGTCCCCATCAAGGTCCGTCAGACCGCCGTCCGCGACGATGATCACCACGTGCTGGCGCCACGACGGGCTCTGGTCCGGGGTGAAGGTGTGGTCGGCCACGTCGAGCAGCGCGTCGTGCAGGTACGTCCACTGGGCCTGGTAGTTCGCCTCGTGCCAGTCCAGGTCGCCGTACAGCTCGTCCCGCCGCCCGGAGAGGTGCCCGTCCGTGCAGGCGCCCACGGCGCAGTTCGTCGGGTGGTCCTGATCCGGCCGCGCCTCCGCCATCGAGAACTGGATGAAGGTCATGCGGAACCCGGCATTGCGTGACGCACCCGCGGCACCGGCGTTGTGGTCGTCGCCTGTCAGCGGCACAATCTTCACCCAGTCCCGCATGATCTCAATCAGCCCGTAGAACCCGTGTGGGTGGCGTCCGAAAGACCGCTTCATCGACCCCGACCCGTCCAGCACGAACGCGATGTCCAGGTCTGCGCACTCGTTGAACTTCTTGTCGCTGCAGTAGCCACCCCCCGCCACGTGGTGCCACACACAGTCGTCATCATTCTGGCACGGGCACCGGTCATTGTACTTGTTGCAGTTCTTCGGCACGCACCCGTCCTGGGGCGTAGTCACCTGCATGCACTCCGGATCAGCATCGCACTTGTCCGTTGTGTCGTGCTTCGCGCACACAGTCTCCGAGCACACAGCCGGAGCCTTGGACACATCCCAGTGACAAGACAGGTCGTGGTCGCACTTCGACTCGTCCTTGTACTGCGTGCACGGCTTCGGGACACACGGGGTGTTCCCGTCCCAGTCGCAGTTCGGGTCTGCGACGCAGTCGTCCTGCACCGTGTGCTTACACGGCTCCGGGTTGCACATGGCCACCTTGTCCGTCGGGGCCACCGTGTTCGCCACCGGGTCGTCCCCGGTCCACACACAGTCTGTCTCCGCCTCGCACGTACCCTTCTCAATCTGCAGGCACTTCTTCACCTCACACTTGTTGGCGGTCTGCGACGCGTCGTAGTCACACACGTCGAGCATGCAGAAGTCCGGGTCACCCGCAGGTGCCGTGCACGGCACCGGCATCGTCACGTACACCCCGAGGCAGTCGGGCTCCTCTGTCGGCGGGCGGCACGGGTTGTCGATACAGTTGTCTGCCCAGATCGGGTTCCACAGGCACGTGTCGTCGTTCTTGCAGTCTGTCTCGTCCTTGGACAGGCACCCCGGCGGCATGTAGTCGCAGTCCTTCCCGTTCCACGCACACAGCGGGTTGGCAGTACAGTCCGTCTCCGAGCACAGCGGGTAGCACACGGACTCGCTGCACGCATCCGCCTCCCACACGCACGCGCTGTCCTTCAGGCAGTCAGACTGCGTCAACTGCTGCGGGCACCCGGGGCTCTTCACGGCCAACGAGCTCCCGAACTTGCTGTCCGGATCGCACAGCGCCTGCAGCACCGACCCGGGGATCTCATCCAGCTGCAGGTTCATGAAGTGGTCGTACGTTGGTGTCGACACCAGCGGGGTCAGCTTCTCCTCCGCGTTGTCGTCCTGGAAGGTGTGGTAGTCGAAGCGGCGCATCACCACACCGAACACCGTCACATCCTCCGTCCGCAGCTTCTCCTGTGCGGCGTCCAGCATCCCGGGGTAGGTGTCCTTGAACCTCCTGTCGATGCACTGCGGGTTGCCACAGCGATCCTCGCAGCATGCGTCCCCGTTGATGTCCGTCAGACCGCCGTCCGCGATGATGATCACCACGTGCTGGCGCCACGCCGGGCTCTGCGTCTCCACGAAGGTGTTGTCGGCCACGTCCTGCAGCGCGTCGTGCAGGTACGTCCACTGCGACTGGTAGTTCGCTTCGTGCCAGTCCAGGTCGCCCTCAAGCTCGTCCAGCCGCCCGGAGAGGTGCCCGTCCGTGCAGGCGCCCACGGCGCAGTTCGTCGGGTGGTCCTGATCCGGCCGCGCCTCCGCCATCGAGAACTGGATGAAGGTCATGCGGAACCCGGCGTCGCGCGACGCACCCGCGGCACCAGCGTTGTGGTCGTCCCCCGTCAGCGGCACCGTCCTCACCCAGTCCCGCATGATCTCAATCAGCCCGTAGAACCCGTGCGGGTGGCGTCCGAAAGACCGCTTCATCGACCCCGACCCGTCCAGCACGAACGCGATGTCCAGGTCCGGGCACTTGTTGTACGTTGTCGCCGAGCAGTACGCCCCGTTGGCGCCGTGGTGCCACACGCAGTCCGCATCCGCATCACACGGGCACTTGTCTGTGTGCTTGTCGCAGTTCTTCGGAACGCACACGTTGTTCGCCGTGTCCCACATGCACTGTGAGTCCGCGTCGCACGGGTCCTGCGTCTTGTGAGGAGAGCACACCGTCGGCTTGCAGTCAGCCGGTGCGTTGGACACGTCCCAGTGGCAAGACAGGTCGTGGTCACAGTCCTTCTCGTTCATGTACTGTGTGCACGGCTTCGGGACACACGGGGTGTTCCCGTCCCAGTCGCAGTTCGGGTCTGCGACGCAGTCGTCCTGCACCGTGTGCTTACACGGCTCCGGGTTGCACATGGCCACCTTGTCCGTCGGGGCCACCGTGTTCGCCACCGGGTCGTCCCCGGTCCACACACAGTCTGTCTCCGCCTCGCACGTACCCTTCTCAATCTGCAGGCACTTCTTCACCTCACACTTGTTGGCGGTCTGCGACGCGTCGTAGTCACACACGTCGAGCTTGCAGAAGTCCGGGTCACCCGCAGGTGCCGTGCACGGCGCCGGCATCGTCACGTACACCCCGAGGCAGTCGGGCTCCTCTGTCGGCGGGCGGCACGGGTTGTCGATACAGTTGTCTGCCCAGATCGGGTTCCACAGGCACGTGTCGTCGTTCTTGCAGTCTGTCTCGTCCTTGGACAGGCACCCCGGCGGCTTGTAGTCGCAGTCCTTCCCGTTCCACGCACACAGCGGGTTGGCAGTGCAGTCCGTCTCCGAGCACAGCGGGTAGCACACGGACTCGCTGCACGCAGCCGACTCCCACACGCACGCGCTGTCCTGCAGACACGTACCCTGGTCGGTGTTGCTCGCACACCCAGGGCTTGTGACGACCAGGTGCTGCCCGAACTTGCTGTTCGGGTCGCACAGCGAGTTCAGCAGCGACCCGGGGATCTCATCCAGCTGCAGGTTCATGAAGTGGGTGTCCGTTGGTGTCGACACCAGCGGGGTCAGCTTCTCCTCCGCGTTGTCGTCCTGGAAGGTGTGGTAGTCGAAGCGGCGCATCACCACACCGAACACCGTCACATCCTCCGTCCGCAGCTTCGCCTGTGCGGCGTCCAGCATCCCGGGGTAGGTGTCCTTGAACCTGGTGTCGATGCACCGCGTGTTGCCACAGCGATCCTCGCAGCATGCGTCCCCGTTGATGTCCGTCAGACCGCCGTCCGCGATGATGATCACCACGTGCTGGCGCCCGGGCGGGCTCTGCGTCTCCACGAAGGTGTTGTCGGCCACGTCCTGCAGCGCGTCGTGCAGGTACGTCCACTGCGACTGGTAGTTCGCCTCGTGCCAGTCCAGGTCGCCCTCAAGCTCGTCCAGCCGCCCGGAGAGGTGCCCGTCCGTGCAGGCGCCCACGGCGCAGTTCGTCGGATGGTCCTGGTCCGGCCGCGCCTCCGCCATCGAGAATTGGATGAAGGTCATACGGAACGCACCCGTCCCAGTCTTTGCGGCGGCACCGGCGTTGTGGTCGTCCCCCGTCAGCGGCACCGTCTTCACCCAGTCCCGCAGGATCTCAATCAGCCCGTAGAACCCGTGCGGGTGAGACCCGAACGAACGCTTCATCGACCCCGACCCGTCCAGCACGAACGCCACATCCAGGTCCGGGCACGCATTGTACTGCAGTGCCGTGCAGCGCGCCCCGTTGGCGCTGTGGTGCCACACGCAGTCCGCATCCGCATCACACGGGCACTTGTCCGTGTGCTTGTCACACGTCTTCGGAACACACACGTTGTTCGCCGTGTCCCACATGCACTGTGAGTCCGCGTCGCACGGGTCCTGCGTCTTGTGAGGAGAGCACACCGTCGGCTTGCACACAGACGGAGTGGACGTCACGTCCCAGTGGCACGACAGGTCGTGGTCACAGTCCTTCTCATTCAGGTACTGCGTGCACGGCTTCGGGACACACGGGGTATTCCCATCCCAGTCGCAGTTCGGGTCTGCGACGCAGTCGTCCTGCACCGCGTGCTTGCACGGCTCCGGGTTGCACATGGCCACCTTGTCCGTCGGGGCCACCGTGTTCGCCACCGGGTCGTCCCCGCTCCACACACAGCCCTGTTCCGCCTCGCACGTACCCTTCTCAATCTGCAGGCACTTCTTCACGTTGCACGACGGGCTGTTCGACGCGTCGTGCTCACACACCTCCAGGCCGCAGAAGTCCGGGTCCGCCAGGTTGGGGGAGCACGACGCCATCGTGACAGACAGCGCCGTGCACGAGTCCTGCGACGTCTGCGTGATGCACGGGTTGTCGATGCAGGTGTCCTGGACCGCCCAGATGGGACTCCACAGGCACGTGTCGTTATTCTTGCACGTTGTCGGGTCTGTGATGTCCGAGCACCCCGGCGGCTTCAGGTTGCACTTGTCATCGGCTGCCGACCACGCGCATGCCGGGTTGGCATTGCATGTCGTCTCGTCGCACAGCGGGTAGCAAGCAGACTCCGCGCACTGCAGCTTCGACGCATCCCACTGGCAGGAAGCGGATTGCGCACACGCGTCCGACGTCAACACCGTGCACCCCTGCGTTGTCGAAGGGTTCGCCGTCACCACACTCCCGAACTTGCTGTTCGGGTCGCAAAACGTGTTCAGCAGCGACCCGGGGATCTCATCCAGCATCAGGTTCATGAAGTGGGTGTCGACCGGCTCTGTCACCAGCGGGGTCAGCTTCTCCTCCGCGTTGTCGTCCTGGAAGGTGTGGTAGTCGAAGCGGCGCATCACCACACCGAACACCGTCACATCCTCCGTCCGCAGCTTCGCCTGTGCGTCGTCCAGCATCCCGGGGTACTTCGGCAGCCAGTTCCTGTCGATGCACCGCCGGTCGCCACAGCGCGTCTCGCAGCACGCGTCCCCGTCGATGTCCGTGATACCGCCGTCCGCAATGAGAATCACAATGTGCTGGCGCCCGGGCGGGCTCTGCGTCTCCACGAAGGTGTTGTCGGCCACGTCCTGCAGCGCGTCGTGCAGGTACGTCCACTGCGACTGGTAGTTCGCCTCGTGCCAGTCCAGGTCGCCCTCAAGCTCGTCCAGCCGCCCGGAGAGGTGCCCGTCCGTGCAGGCGCCCACGGCGCAGTTCGTCGGATGGTCCTGGTCCGGCCGCGCCTCCGCCATCGAGAATTGGATGAAGGTCATACGGAACGCACCCGTCCCAGTCTTTGCGGCAGCACCGGCGTTGTGGTCGTCCCCCGTCAGCGGCACCGTCTTCACCCAGTCCCGCAGGATCTCAATCAGCCCGTAGAACCCGTGCGGGTGAGACCCGAACGAACGCTGCATCGACCCTGACCCGTCCAGCACGAACGCCACATCCAGGTCCGGGCACGCGCTGTACTTCGGGTCCTCACAGAAGCCCCCGGCGGTGCTCCACGTGCAGTCCGCATCGTCCTGGCAGTTGCACCGGTTCACGGGGTGGTTGTGCTTGTCACACGTCTTCGGCACACACGCAGAGTGTGCTGCGTCGTACATGCACGATGTATCGGCGTCACACGCCGCCTGTGTCGCCACAGCCCCGCATGCCGTCGCCTTGCAGTATGCCACCCCCGACACGTCCCAGTGGCACTTCCGGTCGTGGTTGCACTCCAGCTCGTTCTGGTGGTCACCGCACGCCGTCATCGAGCACTGCCCGCCCGAGTACTCGCACCCCCCGCGCGCGCCGCACTCTGTCGAGCTCAGCCCCGCACAGAAGTTATCGCGGCACTGCTGCATCAAGTCCGCCGGCGACGGCGTCGCCCCCAGAAGCGACGACGCCGACCACGAGCACCCAGCGCTCTCACACACGCCCTGCTCCTGGAAGAGGCACTTCTGCGCCTGGCACGGCTGCGTCTTCGTTGGGTCGTACTGGCACACCGACACGTAGCAGAAGTCCGGGTTCCCTGCCGGCGCCTGGCACGGGAAGGGCATCTCCTGCGCCACCGCCTCGCACGTCTGCTGGTTGATGTTTGCCACACACGGGTTGCTCACGCACAGGTCCGGCGCCCATGCCGCATTCCACAGGCACGACCCGCCACCCGTGCAACTAGCCTCGTCACGCTCGTCCGCACACGCCGCATGCGACGACGCCACACCCAGCAGCACAAGTGCTGCGGCGCGCATCTTCATTGCCGACCCCTTCCAAGGGAGGGATGGCCTCGCTCTTCTCGCTGCTCGTCTCCGCTTTTCCCTGGCACCCCTTTCTGTGCACCGCTGCTGCGGGTACCGGGTGCAGAGTGTGTTCCTGCACATGACGGGGTGTGGCGCGATGCTGACCCACACACACAAGGGGGCCGCACGAGAAAAGGGGTGCGGGGCTGGGTGGGCTAATGGCACAGCAGAAGGGACTGGGTGCGGAGATGAGAACCCCAGAAGACTCGAGAGGGCGGGGGGGAAGAAGAGGGGGCGGGGGGGAGCGCCTGAGACCAGCAGGGGCCAGCCAGCGGAAACACCTTCTGCCGTTGTGATGCCATCTGGACGGGAGACGGGGAGGACGACAGGGACCTGCGGTGGTGCTGCCGAAAGGGTATACGCACCCACACCCCACCCCACCCCACCACCACCACCACCACAGAGCAGCACCCCCCAACCCTCTCGCCCGGTTGTTGGTGTATTTCCCGGATCATCATCCATCTGGCCAGATCCGCGCATCTTCCCTTTGGCATAAGCTGTCAGGATGGTTGGAGAATTGCCTGAATCCCCACTGGTATTGATTGTGGGTTTTTTTTGGGCTGGTTTTGACACAACGGAAGGGGCTTTCGATTAGGGGTGTAAAAAGGCGAGGAACTTGAACGCCTCACGAAACTGGCTGCAAAGCGACACAGTTTGACGCACAGTGGCACAGAGCGAAGGCCCCCATTGGAGACCTTCGCTCAGAAGTGCAGAACAGCGAGCCGCCTCACAAAATGAGGAGAAGACAAACAAGTGCTGCGACACAGTGTGTCGCAGAGCGAAGGCCCCCCGAACAACAATTCAAAACACAACACTGCGGATTGAGAGGTCACCAAGGCAAAACAAAAAGAAATGCCGGGCAATGGAAAAAGGGTGGTGGGTGAGACACAAGAAGACAAGGGGGGGTAAAGAGTAGAATGTAGAAGCTCCAATCCGGTATTGTTTTTGTACAGTCACCCCCTCCCCTCAAAAGAAAACTCTGCCCTGCGGCAGTACAGCCTCTCCACCACAAAGGCCGAGGCGGAGGGTGGGGCGGGGGCGTCACCGGGCTTTCCAAGAAGAGGGGGTGGAAAGGGGGCAGTTATCTCAGCCCTCATGGCAGCGGCTGCGCCGCTGCCATGAGGGCTGATGCATCTGCAGGGACATGAGGGCGTGGAGGGGTGCGTGTGTCACTGTGTGTGTTGTTGATGGAGAGCTGTGCTGCCTCGCGTCAAAACAAAATGGAGAACCCCACTCAGGCAGCCCACAACCAGACTCGCCGTGCGTAGCTTCTGCGCAATCCCGTCAATGTTCACGCACGGCGTTCTGCGTACGGCGGGCCACAAGAGGTTCCAGCATCTCAGACGCCACCTGAGACGGCGAACAGGTGATTGTGCGCACAGAATCAAAAAAATATAAATGTACAGAGAAACACAGGAAGGAAAAAATAGAGCGGAATCGCAAACCCTATCATCCACCAGTTTCGACCGATGGGATATCTCACCACCACGTGCGGCGCCTCGCCCCCCCCCCCCCCCTCATCCCAGAAGTGCAGACAGGGGCAGCAACGGCCGGTCTCGGAAGAGACGGCCGGGGAGGGTGGGGGAGAGAGAGAGAGAGCATTGCAGCGATGATATATTATGGTCACTTTGAACAATGAATCATTCGGCACAGTACCACCACCACCACCACCACCCCCATCCCCCTCCCTCCCCCCGATTTTTTTATCCGGCCTCTTCGGGTTGGCGAAGCCAACTCGATTATTTTTTCACCGTTGAGGTCTCCCTGAGCGGACGCTGAGGAACAGCTCTACTGAACTACACTACTGCAAAACACACACACACATACACTAGCAAACTTGGCCGGCGTGTATTTTGCCTTGCCTACTTTGCTGCGCCTCTGTGGGAACAGGAAGCGGCAACACAACCTCTGAGAGAAATACGCACGCACCCTCATGCACAGGCGATGCGGGGCTTGTGGACGGGGGGCGGGGGGGGGGGTAATAAGGGGGTGTGGCAGCGATGCGGGTGAGATGGCGTCCCTCTTAACCACAGGCAACCTCCCGCCCCCGGCCACAGCTGCAGTTTCACTCGAAGGGTCACAGAAAGGCGCATGGGTTTGTTCCTCCGGACCGAATTGCCAGAGAGGAAGCATTTTGCACCGCGCATGCAGGCAACTTCACTCCCCGCCCATCTGGAAGGGACACACGTCACGGCAAAAGCCGAGAGGCAAGAGAAAGGCGCACACACAACAGAGAACATCGCGCGTCAGTGTGGCACCCTACGTTTTGTTTGGAGGGGGCAATCACTTTCTGCACTGCCGAGCGAACGGTCCTCCTATATATTGAATTGTTGGCAACGTGGCATGGCAGGGCCCAACCTTGGCAAATTCGCCTTGCCAAATATTGGTTGAAAGGCGTTCAGACTGGCGGAGGCAGCTGTTCGAAGCATCGGAAGAGCCAATGGGTGTTGAGCTGCATTTGGGGTTTGGACGTGCTGAGCACACACCCCACCCCCACTGCTACCACCTACATATCCATCTTCTTCATCACCATCATCTGGTTGAAGATGTCGAAATCGGCAACAGCAGAGATGACAGCGACGAGGGTGCTGACATCGGGGTCATCGGAGCATTTGCACATCTTGACGAATTCATCACGCGTTACACTCGCTTCGTTTAGCACTGCCTCACACCTGCTCTCGTAAATACGGATGTATTGATCATGCAGGTGTTTGTGCTCGTGGGTGAACTCCTCAGAGTTTCCGAACAGCGTGCAGTGTTTCGTACACCAGTCATCCAGGAACAAGGCAAACTTGTCGTCGCTCAGCTTGTCGATGAGGGTGCAGAACACCACGTCGTCTTCAGGGCTCATCTTTGCGGGACGCTGCTCGAATCAGCAGAGGGCAGGCTCGCTCCTTGCCGAAAGGTGGTACCCCCTTCACACCGCGCTTGGTGGGGGGCAAAGGGCCTGGTGGGATGCAACGTGCAGCAGGGGCAGGGCGGGGATAGCAAAACAAACAACGGCGATGCAAGCAGCGGGCTGCTGTGGGTGGGATATGAAGAAGAAGCGGAACGGTGTTAGAAAAAGGGTTCAACCTTCTCGCATGTGTCCTGCCTGTGTGGGGGTGGCTGTGTGCAGCGCAGTGGTGATGAATCTTGTGTGCCCAACAAAATCTCTGTTTCTGCGCAAACAATAAGACATGGAATTGTGTTGCATGTTTGTACGAACAGTGCCTACCCATGGTGGTCGTATGGTGGCCTGCGAGTGCATGTGTGCAGGATACCGAACGCTGCCACGGGTCCTTTTAGAGCTGAGTAGCATGTTGCTTTGCTCCAGCACACGCAAGTATCGCATCGAATACTTCAAACCGTTCAAAGTGGGGGGGGGGGGGGGGGCGGAGCCGTTGGTTCGGGGTTCCGTCAAATCGAAACAAGGTGGCCAGATGGTTTCTCCCCTGTATCCCACACCCCACCCCCCCCCCCCACACCTCCCCTGGTCTGTCGAGTGGAGGCACCCTTCGGCAAAAGAAACACAGTATGGCAAGCAGACGTAAACGCCGGTGTGGCTTGCCCACACCAGAGACAGCAGCCACGACGCAGACACCGTGCGCCGCACCGGCTGTGCGTGTCATGCAGAGTGAGGCGGCAAGTGGAAGCACGCTATCCTTGCGGGATAGGCAACCACCCGCACTGTGCGCCGCACGTGACACTGCTTGTGACCTCCACATGCGAGGGTCGTCACAAGATCCACAAAAAAAGGCCACATAAAGTGCCTCCAAGACTGGCAATGCCAAACTGTCACAAAAAAAATGCGCACGAAGGTCAAATAGTAAACCGCATCGCAGAAGATAACACCAGTGTTACATGAGAGAGAAACAGCTTCGTTCGCTGTGTGGCGTGGCGGTCCACATCATGGCGGGTGGATAGCAAAGGGTCTCGCGAGCATCAGCGTGGTGCCCGGTGCACATGGTGTGGCGCACAGAGCTGACACATCTGACAGCAATGCA
Organism: Rhynchopus euleeides; assembly: GCA_963210315.1. Taxonomy (NCBI): domain Eukaryota; phylum Euglenozoa; class Diplonemea; order Diplonemida; family Diplonemidae; genus Rhynchopus; species Rhynchopus euleeides. The sequence goes on along the minus strand of OY723288.1, from coordinate 1,216,607 downwards.
TTGCCTTGTGGCCCTGCGCCTGCCCCTGCTGCTGCAGCAGGGACAGGCGCAGGGTCTCCAGCATCCCCCATTGGGTGAGCAATCAAGGACCGCAACACCCTGGGGGGTGCCGTGTGGCACTGTGGCAGGCGCATTCCAAAGCGCCCTTCACCGACGCAGAATTTATTTCGCGGCAGTGGCGGTGACCCGGAGCTGTCCCCGGGTCTGCGCCTCCCCCCCCCCCCCCACCCCCACCCCGCGTGCGTAAAACAAGAAAGTCGGCCCATACCCACCCCCCCCCCTCCCCCCCAGCAACACACACCACAAAGTTAAGGTAAGATGGCGATCGCAACAAACAAAAAGATAGATCACACGGGGCCGCTGCAGCCCTCCCCGCCGCCCCCCCCCCCCCCCCTTCCCACTCGGCAACACAGCGAGAAGCGAGGGCAAACCCAACATTCATGGGCAGGGCGTGGCCATCACACAACCCGCCACCCTTCCTGCAACCCCCTCAGCACTACTGTGTGTGTGAGACTATCGCTTCTGACAGAGCAATGCTGTGGTACAGCCCTGATGTGACAGAGCGCACGTTGCTGAGCTCCATCCCTGGCACGAGGCGGGGCAGATGGGGCGAGTGCCTGTAGTGGCACGATGAGGACGCGAGCATGGAGGGGCCTCCGGCAGGCGGGCTGCTCCCGGCCCCAGAGCTGCAGGACCCGGTGCTCGAGGAGCCCCCCCGTGGCACGGGCTGGCCCTGCTGCACGTTGGTCTTCGAGTCACCGAAGAAGAAGACCTGCCCGTGGTCTATGATGTCAGGCGCGTCGGGGATTTCGTGGGTGTGGGGTCCCCCGATCACCACCGACGTGTGCTGCCTCCCGCTGGAGATGGATCGCGCGATGCCACCGCCGAGGAGGGTCAGCGAGTGCACCTGCACAGGCTGTGTCACCGCCTCCATGCCTGTAACGCCGCACTGCCCGTTGGCGTTGTCCCCCCAGCAGAAAACCTTCCCGCAGCTCGTCAGGGCGACGGTGTGGAACGACCCGCAGCTGACATCCACCACAACGTACTCCTCGAGGTTCCCCTTCACCAGCTGGGGGCAGGGGCACGGCTCCTTGTTGCCATGCCCGAGACGCCCCTGGAACCCCACACCCCATGAGTGCACCCGCCCCTCCCGCGTGATGGCGCAGGAGTGCCACTGCCCTGCTGCGATGCGCGTCACCTCATGCCCACTGAGGGTCTCAATAGGGTGTGGCGAAAGGAGCACCGCACGCTTGTCCTTGCTGACACTGTCGGACACCTCGTCGGGGAAACGATGTTTCACCTCGTCCACAGTGCCCAACCCGAGGCAATCTATCAGGCCCCAGGACCATACGCTCCCTTCCGTGTCCAGAGCGAGCACAAAGAAGGAACCACAGCTGATCTGGCATATCTTGACGTCCTGCAGGAGGTCGATCACTGTGGGCTCCTCAATCTTCCGGTAGGACGCCCCGAAGTAGCGTGGCCCCAGCCCGGACTGGCCGTGGTTGTTGTTGCCCCAGAAGTAGACCTTGTGGTCCCCCGTGACGGCCATGGCGTAGGCATACCCTGTGGCGATGCAGACCACTTTGCTGTGCAGCAGCCCCTCGACAGGTACCGGGGTAGACACGGAGTCTGGCGTGGAGACCCCCAGCTGGCCCCACTCCCCGTTCCCAAAGGTGTAGACCACGCCGGTGTCGGTGAGCACGCAGGAGTATTGCGCGCCCAGAGCGACCTGAACCACCTTGCTGCCGTAGGGTACGACTTTGACGGAGACAGGGGTTGCGACGTCTTCGCGGCTCCAGGTGCCCAGCTCCCCGCTCTGCCCGCTCCCCCACGCAAAGAGGAGCTGTTTGCGGTCGCGGTTGAACCAATCGATCACGCCGTTGATTTGGAGGTAGTTTGCGGTTGCCCAGACGGCTTGCCGGGCAACCTTCGGAGGGATGATGACCTCGTTGTACCGCATGAAATTGAGGACCACTGCGAATGCGTCTGGGTCTGCGTCAATCACGACGTGCCCTGACTCATTCCGGGTGGGCGCCCATTCGCCTTCGTCCTGCAGCATTCTCGCGAAGATGCAGCGGGAGTCGCTGAGGAGCGTCGACTTGAATGTCTTGAACAGCCTCCCCCCCACATCCAGCGTGATCCACTGCGGGTCCATCTGTGAGGCTTTCACAGAGCAGCGCGGGAGAACCCCTCAGCACCACCACCGCCGCCTCCTACCCACCCCTCCCCGAAGCGAGGAGAGGTGAACTTCACAGCGGGCCCCGTACACCCTGGGTGGGGTGGAGGCAAAGAAAAGGTGGTATCAGCTGCTAGCGCATGAGTGCCGGAAAAAACCGGAAAGTCTCTCTTTGTTTCGTGTGTGTTTTTGTTAGTTAGGAAAAACGGGTGGGGGTGGGGGCTGGGGGAGTAAAAAAGGCGCGCGGCGCGTGTGTGAGTGTGTGGGTGGATAGGTGGAGAACTCTATTTCGATATGCTTACTGTGTATGTGTGCCCCGACACTCCGGGGAAAGCGGGAAGGGAGAGAGAGAGAGAGAGAGAGAGACGAGGTGCTGGAGGACGCAAGGCAGGGCAAGAGTGTCTGTGCGTGGCTGTGGCCTCACCGGGGTGGGGTGGGGGTATGTATGTAATGCAAGAACCCAGCGCAGCGGCTGCCTTCCTCCCCACCACCAACCACCCTCCCGCACACCTGGATGGGTGTTCCGCCTGCAAAGGGGAGGGAGTGTGGGTCTGGAGGAAATGAGTTCCCACGATCCGCAAAAAAAAATCGGCGCTGAAAACACAGAAGGGGAGGGGGGTGAGGATGAGGGGTTGCGAGGGGGTCGCGGGTTGGGATTAACAGTTACCATCAGACACCCCCCCCGCCCCCCACCCCCCAACCACCCGCCAATTTGCGGTCGATTCGTTGTCGGACGGGCTGCAGAAACCTCATGTTATCCGGGATGAAATTCACCCCCACCCCACCCCATCATCTCAACGCACCCTACTTCGAAGGTTAGGTTGGCCAAGAGTCCGGCGCGCTGCTTTGCGCGCAGTGAAGAGAGGTTTCAACCCCCACCCCCCCTCACACTTGGGCATAGTTTATGCGTTGGCACTTCCACACACACACACACCCGGGTTCTCCCTTGCCTGTGCGAAGGCAGGGCTGTGGAGGCACGGCGGGTTGCGATGCCTGGCAAAGCGACACTTCCCTCCCACACTGAGTCACAGCGAGTACGAACGGGCTGTGGCATTGCTCCCACAAGCAAGCCGAATGTCCCTATAGCTAGGCATCCCTTGAGCTCGAGGAGGAAGAGGAGGAGGAGGACGAGGATGAAGAGGATGACGACTCCCTCCGAGACCGCTTATCGGAGCCGTTCATCTGCCGGGGGGGGGGGGGGGGGGCGTGTGTTGCAGGGTGCAGGAGGGGGGGTTTGATCGTCAAGAGTGAACGGAAAAGCAAGCCACCCAGCACCTTCTTGCAATGTTAGTCCTGGGTGCAGGGTTGGCAGGGTACAGTTGTTTATTGTGCGCACCCTATGAATAATTGTCCGACGTATCACTGACAACAGGGGGTTTCTATGACGTGCCCTGGGGCAGGGCGACGGCAGGCTGCAGCGACACGCACATCACAAGGCTCCAGGCACACTCGCATACCTCGTGGTCACTGTTGTGGCCATCACGCGACGGGGTGCCCGTCCTGCTGCGGCTGCGGTGCGAGTCTTCATTCAGCAACGCTTCCTGCGCGTTGACCCGGTCAGCAGAGGCGCGGCGCTGTGGGGTGGGGCATGTCGTGGCGCGATCTAGTGCATCCCTCCCACTGCAGAGAAGGTCGCAAAGCCGGCCCGGGTTGCAGCTATTTGCCGGGGGCTCCTTCCCCAGGGGTGGGTGGCGGGTGTGGTATGCTGTGCCCCCCTGCGCCCTGCGCCCCTCCCACTGCCATACCCAGTCGTCTTCGCTGGCCTCTTCAAACTTCCCGCCGCGGTTCGGGGGTTCCTCCACCCGCCGCCTCTTCTCGTCGCCCCGCTCGTGACTCGCTTGGTTGCGCAGGAAGAAGTCCCTGTGGGGGCATGGCGTGTGGCAGCACCGTGTGGCCACACTGCATATAGGCATACCGAGCGCGGATAATGTGGCTGAACTCGGTGGTGGTGGTCAGGCTGTCAAAGAAGAAGCGTGCAATGCGGAAGGTGTGGTCACGCTCATCATCGGGGTCGTTCGCGTGGTGAGGCGGGTCGCGGGTGAACCTAAAGCTGCCGTAGTCAACAATGGACTTCAGGTCACGCTCCACCTCGCTGTCATCACACGACTCCGCAAGCGAGTGGATCAGCGAGGTGATCTGCGCGCAGAACTGCTTCTTCATCGCCAACACCTCCTTTCTCATCTTGTCCCGCAGGGCCGAATCGCTGGCACCCTCGGTATCGGGCACCTTGTCATTGTAGGACTGTATTTTCTTCCGCATCGCATCGTTCGCCTCTGCGATCCCATCGCGGTGCTTCTCCAGGGCCTCGATGTCGAACTTCTTGTTCTCCCGCTCCCGCTCGGAGATGCGGCGATGCGCCTCCTTGATGGAGCGCTGCAGCTCCTGGTTCGCCCGCATCGCGTCCTCCAGCTTCCCCATTGTGGCTGTAGAGGCATCCATAGCCTTCACCATCTCGTCATCGAGCACATCTGAAGAGCGCTTCAGCTGCGACATATCCTTCTCGTCAGGCATTGTCGTGAGCAGCACAGGCTGTCGCCTGACGCCTGCTGGGGTGGATATGCAGCTGTGGCAGTGTCGCAGTGCGTTGCGGGATATCATGCAGGGAAGTGTGTGGGGTGGGGGTCGGCAGGTGGGTTTTCCAGCAACGGAAGGAAGAACTTGGCGAAGTGGGTTGTTTGACGTGCCCCCCCCCCCCACACACACACACACCCCTCCCCCACACACACGTATACCCCCCCCCCCCTGCCCAAGGCTAGGATGAGAGAGGACGGGCAGCTGGGGGCTTCCACCCCGACACCCCCCCCACACGCCACCCCACTGCACTGTTCCTGTGACCCAGCAAGCCAGAGGGGTGGGACCACCCACTGGTGGGCACACGGCCCGGCAAGGCATGCAATAGGTCCATGTGTATTGGACACGGGAGCAAGATGTGCTCGCTTGGAGAGCACTGCAATCCAGGCTGTATGCCAAGGCAGATGTCTCTGGCATGTGTTCCAAACTGGGGTGGGTGCAAATCCCCCACACAGCCGCACTGGGTGAATGGCTGATTTAGAAGCTCGCTGGATAGGCACCTCCACACAAAGAGCAAATCAACGCCGTGGTCTTGCAGGGGAAATACTCAAATTTTCCCTGCGATGGTTATGTTCTTGCGTCATTCCTGCGCACCTCACGCGGATGATGAGAGGTCCGCTGTGTAGCATACAAAACTGAAGCAAACGGATATATTGTGCAGCTGATTGCGAATCCACACGACGCGAGGGTTGCCGGCCTGCATGTTTGGTCACAGTTCCCGCGGGGGGGAGTGGGGCGGGGGGGTGGAAGCTGGGGCCATAATACACGGGGGAGTTGTTTTTCCCCATAATATTATGGGAATCGCTACCACTACACGGTTCACAAGCAAGGCCATTATAAATGATGAGGCAAGTGGTCATGCAAGCGGACCACTTGTCGTTTTTCATGTCAAAACCGCTTGTAAGACTTGCTGGTGAACCGTGGGGTAATCATACACCCCGCCCCCCCCCCCCCCCGGCCCTCGCCTCCTGTGAAATAAAACATCATCGTGATGCAGGCGTGGTGAACGAGAGGAACGGCACCGGAACAGAGAGAAGGGAAATGAACTGAACAGAACGTCACGCCAGCAGCAAAAAAAAAGGAAAAAACAAAGGCAGCTGTCTGTCTTGCATTAGAGAGGGAAGCAGACAGCCCTGGCGGCTCACTCCTTGGGGCGCAGTGCCGGCGACAGACCTGCGTTAGCCATTCTTGCAACAATCCAAAAAGCCTCGCAGCACAAAAATCGGCCAAAAAATACAGCAGCCAACGCCCCCACAGCCCCTTGAAAAACTGATGCTGGCCAGAAGCAGATTGGGATATCAGGGTTGGAGGAGGGTCAGGCAGAGAATTAGGAGGGGTTACAGGTTACTGGGCTCAACATGACTTTTACGCACGAAACGGCTCTGCCCCTGCTCCGGAGGGAATAGGGCGGCAGTTATCACGTAAAAAGTAAGGCTAGGGTCGGGCGGTGTGTGTGTGCGTGTCTGGCAACCTGTGTGTGGTGCACGCAAATGGCTGCCATTTGGCTCACGTGGGTTCGCCCACTGAGAACGAATCAGCTCCCTCGCCCCTTCCCGCCACCCCTCTGCTCTGTGACTGCCGAGAAACAGATCAGTCTGTTGTTGAATGGTTGGAACGATTTTTTTGGCCATGCCGTGGAGAGGGGCGCGATTTCGGGCATGTTTTAGACGGGTGGCCTTTGAAGAACGGCACTGGAATGGGATCACAAGAAGAATGTGCAGTACCCCCCATGCGATCCGTCCAGGCGGGGCAGGCAGAAAGGCTCCAGTAAGGAAGGTTCGGATCCACACCGAAGCTGCAATGCGATGCCTCCAGCCGATATTTTGTTTTGGCCGAATTGACGTTTCGCAAGCATCAGCCGATGAAATTGCACTCCTTTCGATTTATGGTAGAAGCACCCTGTCCAGAAACTGTAATACAGAAATCAGCTCCAACGACATTTCGAGCGCACACTGTGTATCAGGGCTGTGTTGGGGCCCTGTGAAGTGGCATGAAGGTGCTAATCCTAAAGCTTTGGTCGTGCGATTCTCCGAGGTACTTCGCGGCTTCGCTACACTTCGCTTGTAGCCAGTAAATAAGCCAGATCTCCCATATGTGCTCTGCTGGATCAAAAGTGACAGCAAAACGTGGCAACCAACGAAAAAAAAACCCACCCTCTTCAATACCTTGCTTGTTGGAACACAGAACCCCCAGAACAATAAGCAGGCGTCGCCGCACCGCTTCTTGGGTTGTCTCGCAACCGACACCTCCACGGTGCCAAGTGTGCACCACACAAGATTTACTTCAGCACCGTTCTCTGGAAACCCTTGCAGGCTACAGCCCGACAGCGAGGGCCGAGGTTGAACCCATTTCAGATATCTTTCGAGGGAACTTCGAACAATTCGCAGCTCCGATAGCTAATACTGCACCCCCATTGCAAGGTGTTCGTACGAGACCGACCCACTGACCTGTCGCATTTGGACTTCATCAGTCTTGGCCATGGCAAGCCCCAAGCGATGGGGTCCCGCATCAGCTCGATAGTATCACATGAACACCCTGGCTGATGGAACACACGATGGAGGGCTAACACCCTCCGCATGGCTGGGCAGCATGTTGCACCGACACCACTCGCAGACCCGCAAAACAGGCAACACATTCAGTAAACTTGTTTAAGCACCTTCGGTGCGACTAGGGAGTCAAGGGAGGACTAGAGAAGACGACTTCCCTGTGCGTATTTGTTTTTCTACCACTTGCAGCAACAGTTTTCTTGCAAGGTTGGAAGGGGGGCGAACGGAACAAACACCACCCTTCATCAGGCCAACGAGTGGTGTTTTGCTCCCTGCCTTCGCCCCTCCGTACGTCAGCTTTTGCACTGAACGGTGCCTAATGCAACGGAAAAGCGGTGGCTGAGTCACCCCCATCTCCCACGAGACGCGTTTTTGATATTGATGTTTTGTGTCTTATCTCCGACCGAAGACTCCCACACACACACACACACACACACGTGATTTTGTTTGCAACCGTGCGGAACGCACCGAGGGATGCGACATCCACTGTAACACAGGCACACTGGCCTGGGCCATTCAAGCACAAATGGGGGAAAAGGTGCGGGCCGCAGTTCCACCCCCCTCCTTCGGACAAAAGAACAACGCTGGGTTTAGACACGCGGGCATCACACACAGCCCATGGCGCCGCCCACAGGGGTGGGGGGGGGGGGGGGGCGGGGCAGTTCACCGATCTTCCACTTCACAAGGACACACGCAACACACCACTGTATTTTCGGCGGGAGGCTCCGCTCTCTGTGTCAAGCTGTGGAAGCGTGGCACCTATTCGATTTGGGGGACACTGAAATAGAAGTCGAAGGAAGCAACAAGGATGATCTCCCTTCTCACTATTCGATTTGGGGGAGGGGGTGGGGAGCAGGGGCTCTCCGCCCGACGTATGGTTGCCGAAGAGTTGCATTGCTGGCGCGTTTTTTTTCTCACGATCTGTTTGAGAGAAAAAAAGATCCGTCGAAAGATTGCCGGCAGTTGCCGGATAGGCGAAGGCCACCACCACCACCACCACCCCCCTCAAGCCACCTTACTCCTTTTCCCCTCGAGAGCGAGCACCCTCCCTTGGCAGGTGCCATATTTATTGAACTCCTTCATTGTTTCACGGCACGCCTGTCCCTGAAAAGCGTTCACGCCAGAATATCCGGTGTCCCCATCGTGGGAAGGGACCTCTCCCATTCGGTGCTAATAGCACCCCTCTTTGCACCCTCCTCCTGCACAATGCCGTCCACAAGGTCTTCGTAGTTGAGATGGCAGACAGGCGTGCGCCACGGCGGCACCGGGGGAAGCGAGTTCAACCGCTGATACATCTCGTAGTTCGCAGCAGCGTCGCGCAGCTTTGGGATGATGCCACAGCTGATAGCACCGATCTTCCCGTTGATGACCCATGCAGGGACGGAGGTCTTCATGTCTGTGTGGGACACAGAGAACATCAGGCAGGCCGAGTCGCTCGTGCCCTTGATGAAGTATCCACTCCCATATGAGCTAGCGCGGACCAGGCTCTGCTCTGGGCAGTCGTCGTGCTTCACAGAGTAGTTCATGATGATGAACTCGTTGTCAGGCATCTCCATCCAGGTCCGCAGGTTGCAGAAGTCACGGTTCGACAGGGGCGACGGCAGATTCGCAGCGTAGTAGCCGATGTCGGCGCGCGGCGTCAGCTCCGCCACCTTCTTCCCCTCGATCATCTTGTCATCCCACACCTTGCGGTACGCCGCGTCGTGCATCACATCATACAGGTGGCGGGCGGGGCAGTCGAAGTGCGCCTCCACCCGCACCTGGTTGATCCGGCACTTATCCTTCATCATTTCGGGAGGAGCGAGCCAAGGCAGGTCCGGGGGTGCACGTGTCCACGCCTTCAGCTGGTTCTTGTCATCGGCGTGGGAAAGCTTCCACTCCGCGTGCGGCGCAGGCTCCTGCCCCAACGCCATATCGCGCAGCCGCTTGAAGTCCTCCTTCCAGGGGACACGGTAGCCATCCACCTCCAGGCTGAACCCCTGCGTGTAGCTGAACACAAAACTCTTCGGCTCCCCGTTGTTAACCCGCACGCGGAAAACCTCGCGGTGTCCCCACGCCTGCCGCACGCTGCGCCCCCCCATCGGCTCGATGGAGATCTGTGCAGGAGGATCCACGACAGGCGCAGCGCCTGGGGGGCCTTGGGTGCCTGAGAAGCTGCTCCGGAACTCACGTGTCCCCCGCATCGACCCTGTTAGGTTGCCTGCCACGCTCTCGCTGCAGCAGGAGTAGAAATCGACGTGCTCGGCATCTGCTCTCATTGCGGTGGGCGTGCTCTCCGCAATGACAGTCTCATCGTCCGAATCGACAATGCCACACCCCCTCGCGCTGGGGCTGAGCAGCGGCTTCAGCACGGCCCTCGTCTCCACCTCGCTGAACTCATACCCGCTGCCCTGCGAGGCGGTGCCCTTCCCCTGCCCCTCGCCCTCATCCCCGTAAGCCCTGCCGCAGCAGCATCCCATAATGGCCCCCGCGCGCGCCGCCTGCCCCGCGGCACCCCCGAGCAGGAAGAGCGGGAAGGGGGCTGTGCCGCAGCAGAGATGGACCGGGCGGCGGGGGCGGCCCTGGGGCGCTTGCCCGCGCCCCCGCCCCACCCCTGCCAGCCACCAGGGCTCGCGTGAGCCCGTGGTCAGCGGGGGGGGTGCTGGGGGGCTGGGCGTGAGGATGGTTGCAGAGAGAAAGGGGGGGGGGGGTGTGCAGTGGGGCTCGTGTGGCGCGCGTGTGTGTGTGTTGTGTGTGATGCTCCCACCTGTCGAAGGGTGTGTGTGTGGTTATCAAGTTTTAAGGCGGTGTCGCCCTCTGTGTGTGTGTGTGTGTGTTTTGAAACCAGAGTTTGCGTAGCGTACTCTTGATAGGGTACTGGCCACGCCGGTGCCATGACTAGGTCACAGCACCGCCACCCGACCGAGTCAGGTGGTGTTTGCGACAGCAGGCCAGTACCGTCTCATGGGAGGCTACACAGTTACCACAACGTGTGAGATTGTGAAGAGTACAGAATTGAGCCTCTGGAGAGAGACCGTCCCCGGGCCTATGGTGGCGCTCACAGCAGACAGATGGTCGTGTTCGGGCCTTTTTACAAGGCACACACCGCGGTTTGTTGTGTACAGGGCACACTAGCCTTTTGCCATTTGTTGCACGAGCGACACCAGCAGGCACAGGGATCGGGGGTTCTCCAGGCGCCGGTGAGTATAACGAGCCAACTGTGGGAGCTGCGGGAGCAGACCCCCAGCAGGCCGCTGACTGCCAGTCCGCAGGGTAGAAGCGCTGCGGCAGGAAGCCTGCAATCCAGGAGGCATCTTGGGGAAAGTACAGAGAAATTACATTGTCATTGGAAGCCGGAGTACGGAAATACCCTTCCAATTCACGTACAACATTAAGAGTTAACGGGGAGAGCTTTGGTCTACACACGAGACCAGGGAGGACACCACCCCCCAGAGCTGTGAGGGGAGTTACCTTCGCACAGTGACACGGCCATACAGGATGGCCGAGGGCCTTCGTGAGGGCGGTTCCAAGCCGTCTGAGGGATACCGCCTTCCCCAGCAGGCTTGCGTTGTAAGCCGCGTGCTCATCGCGTGGGCAGCGGCTGCCGGATTCCGCCTGCAGGATCAACGCCGCTTCATCCATTGCCTGGTTCGACAGGCCGTCCGCATCTGTGTTTTTCTCACGCCGGACATGCTCAAACTGTAGGGACAGGTTTGGCATTTCGGCGATGAGTCGTCTCACCCTGGAGTAGTGCGGCTCCAGGTTCGCGCGCGGCCGCTTCACACCAGAGACGATGTCGATGACCGTCTTGCTGTCGCCACAGACAAGGACATCGCCTTCAACGCGACAGGATTTCAGCAACTGCAGGCCTACGTAGAGCGCTGCAAACTCTGCAACGTTGTTGGCCCTGACGCGGGGAAGAGGTATCGCGCACTCCGCGAGCTTCTCACCCCCCTCGTACAGGACTGCTCCCGCCCCCGACACTGCATACGGCGTGCCGTTCATCCTCGCACCCCCATCGAAAAAGAGGGTGGCGTCTTCCTCATCGATGATATCAGCTGCGGGGGACGATCCGGATGGTGTGAACGCTTGTCCAGGGGGGGGAATTGTTCCAGCAAGGGGCAGGGTCAGCCCGGCGAAGAGCTCGAAATCAATCGCAAGTTCCGCAAACGTGATGGGCTCGCGCTTTACACTCCAGGTGAGTTGAGACAGCCAGGCCGTGAACGCCTGCAGCATGGCATGTCCAAAGACCCATGCCGCTCCTACATCGAGCGGTGAAGGTAAGCGGAGAATGTGGGGCTCCGTAACCGTGGGTGGTTCCCAAAGGTACGTTCCCGAAGTAAACTTGGTGCCGGTGGTGAGCGCGATGCCATCATGCACCTGCCTGCAGCGTAGTACCTCGAGGAAGTACAGGTGTAGGCGCCTTGTGATATCGCGGCGCTCCATCGGGCATGAGGGCACTTCGGACCAGGTGGCCTCCTCCGGGCAGCGGGGTGGCAGGGGCATGATGCCGTTGATACGCAGGCAGGGCGGCCACAAGGGAGATGCCGCAGTTATGGTGTGCTGCCTCCGCACGTCATTCCATCTGCTGCATTCCCACCACATGTGCTCGACGGTTTCGGCCGTGTCCGAGTCACAGTACGGGCACGACGTGCGCGCAATCCCAGATCGGCCTGTTGTGATCACTGCACCTGTAAGCACTGCACGCAGCAGACCCCGCTGGTACCCAGTGAGGTTAGCGGTATCGTCGAGGAGGAGAGATCTCGTGCTGAGCCCGTCAATCCCCTGAGCTACACCCGCAAAGGCAGGTCGGCGCAACTGCAGTTTGTTGAGCTGCGCAAGGCGGAGGGAGAAGCGGAGGTCGTGGCGTAGTTTTTCCCACCGTGCCTGCTCGCCGAACACGCCTACTACCTCAACCTCGCAAGCAATTCCCTCCGAATCGGAGTACGACAGCGTTGTTGGGGCAGACCAGGTCCATCCCGCCAGATTTAGGGCCTCGCAGAGCAGGGTGAAAGGGCCCATGGTGTCATCCCCGAGAGAGTCGCGGGCCTCCCATGCGGTCTCCGACATTTCTCTCACGTGGGCCCACTTCGCGGCTTGTTGTATCCATGTGCAGATGCGGCGGTATGCTGGGGCGATCGCCGGGTCGATGAGATGTCCCCGAGACAAGACATGAAACACCGCTTCCACCGCGCGGCGGGAAACTCCTGTCCACAGCGCCCCGGCGAGTGCAGAGGCAAGGTCACGGAGCAGTGTGGGGGACAGCGGAGTGATGGCACAACCATAATATGCCTGAGCCACCGCCGTTGCTACAAGGAAGCGCTCTTTCGCAGTGAGAGGAATTGGAAGCTTCTTCAGGAGGCGTGCTACTTCTCGGGCTTTGCACATGCGCCCCCAGATGCGGCCCGACAAGCCAGATTTATCACGGGTCCGCCGTCGCCGAGGGGCCCGACCTACATGTACCATAGCTCCGAGGCAGTCGAAGGAGGTGCATTTCTTCACACGCCTGCGTCCGTTCGTCGTGGGCAGCATGACTTGGACGCGCTGGGTGCCAGTTGCGAACGCACGGCATTTACCGTGATTGGGGTGGATACCGGTGCACTCCGCGAATTCAGAGGTGACATCAGCGCAGCGCTGCAGCGTTTCGGTGTCTGACGCTAACACATATGTGTCATCAACATACGAGCTGGCCGAGACGGAAGGACTGACATCGCTCACCGCCCGCATCCACACCGCTACAATGACGTTGAGGAGGACAACGCTGAGAGGGCAGCCTTGAAGGATTCCATTGGTCACTTCAAAGGGTTCCCCAACCCCACCACCCACGCGAAAACGGCGCTGCATGCCATCGTATGCCGCTCGCAGGGTAGCAGACACACGGGTGTTGAAGCCCAGCCGGTCGAGCAGCGCAAATGCAATACCCTGTGGCACAGAGTCAAAGCACTTCTGCAGATCCAGGGAGATGCCACATAGGGGTTCCTGCGTGATCTCAGCCAGCTCCAGGCGCGCCGCAAGTGTCCAGTACAGATCCTCCGCAGAATGACCAGGGCGTGCGCCGTGCAGGGAGTCCGGGACCCATGAGTCCAACCACCGCAGAGCGCTGCGTAAGCGGACCCCGGCCCAGACTCTGTACACAACCGAGGTGACGCTGATGGGCCTTTGGCGCAGTGGGTCCGCAGAGTCACCACCCTCCTTCGGAATGAGGGATACGAGAGTGTGGAGCAACTGCGGTGGCCAGGTGCCCGTTTCTTCAATCGCGTTGAGGAGGTCGGCGAGCGCTTTTGTTAGTGTCGGTGGTAGCTGTCTGAGTTCGTGCACTCTCCAGCCATCTAACCCAGGGGCACTCGAGGCGGACATGCGGCGGAGCACCCGTTCTACATCCTCAGCAGTGATGGGGGAAGCTTCCATGGGGGTGCTGTCGGGGAAATACTCTTCAAAGCGCGCCTCGAAGGTCTCCCATGACGGTTCAGGGTTTTCGGCAGAATACCGCGCAAACACCTCACCCCATGCCCCGCGGAGGAGCTCGTCCATCTCGGCCTGTGCAGCTGTCAGCTGTCCGTCACTGCGTCGCAGAAAGTCCTGCGTGGGGCTCCGCACCCCTCGGAGGTAGCAAAATACCAGGTGTGGGCGGGACATCAGGTTGCGTTGAAGGGTATCCTTCCACTCTGCAAGCCTGCGTTGCCGAAGGGACTCCAAGGCACGTCTCTGCGAACCCTCGATGTATGACAACATGCCCGCCAGGCTGATGGTGTCGGGGTTCTCCATGTCAACGTTGGGGGGGGAGCCAGGCGTACGTTTCGCAAGCCTTCGGTAGGCAGCCCACGCATGGGTGAAGTCATAGGACGGTGCCCCAATGCCGTCATGTGCACCGCGGAGGCGGATCAACGTTCGTAGATGTCCCCGGAGGCGGTTGAGGCGGCGGCTCCGTTTGTCGAGGGCACCGTCTCTGCCGGCATACCGCGAGGCACACCGTTCCCACCGGAAGCACGGCCCCCCAGAGCGTCCAGCCTGGCGGTTATCCGGAAGATCATGTGTCCCTGACAGCCAGGCCTCAGCTGCGCGACAAAAAGAGCGGTACCGTTCCTCCGTGGGTGTCGCCGCAGCGGGATCCCCAAGTAGGCGCACAGCTTCGGTCAGCGCCGCGTCCTTCGCTTCTGCGCAGGCCTGGCCCCCAGCAGTCGGGAAGGCCCGCGCCTTGATGCACTTGAGTGTGCGGGCAGTGAACGCCGGCACCTGAAGGTCGACGAATAGGGGAACATGCGTGGGTATACCACATTCATCACGATCCATGGTTCTAGAGGACAACACCGCATGCGACGCGACCTCATTCGCTAGGCAGAAGTCTATTCTGGAACCATTTGCGCTCTTCCAGCAGGTAGGGGCGGGCTCGGCACCTGAGCTCCGGGCACACTTCTCAGCAGCATCCACCCAACGACCAGTGGCTAGGGAAGCCGCAAGGGTAGCGCTCGATGCGACGTTGCAGTTGAAGTCTCCCATGATCACCACCGGGACATTCCCGAGTTGCGCCGCTGTTTCGAACACCTCACGCAGTACTGCCTCCCTGGCAGTGGCGTCGCGGACAGGCGCATACACCGAGAAGACATGCAACAGGCGGGAGCCATCCTCGAGTGCTACCGCGGCATGGCACCAGCGCTCTTTGGCCGTGATGGTCGTCGATCTCATCGTGGAGCGTACAGCTATGGCGACACCCCCCGGGGCAGTTTGCGACCCAGTGCGCGCATGCTTCACAGGCGGCAGGAGGGCGCCCCAATGCAGCGTCCAACCCAGAGCAGAGAAGGTGGTGTCCAGGGTGTTCTGGGACACAGCATCAACACGCGTTTCTTGCAGACAGATCACATCGCAGTCTAAGCCGAGCACATCCAGGTAGTGTGACAGCAGGGAGGTGACGTTGGCGCTGCAGAGGGTTATAGCTTGCGGTGGGGGATCGTCGGCTACCTCGACGACACGCGCCCTGACTGGAGGGGTGCGACTCGCGTCCGTGTGTGCAGAAGTTGACCTTGCATGCGGTGTTGGGGAGGGAAGAGGGGCGATCGGCGACGGACTCTGTGGCGAACTTCGGGGGGTATCGGGCGGAGAGGGGGGCGTCAGTCGGATTACAGCAGGGCGGCGCCGCGACCGCAGGGCGCAGATCTCGTCACAAGTCAGGGAAGTGGTGGTATCAGGTACAAGGTCGAAGAACCAGCGGGGAGGGCGTACAGCGTCGTAGTGGTGGGGTTGGTGGACAAGGAACGCGGTGTGCACATATCCCGTCGGCTTCGCAACCAATTGCCATATGTCCGGGCTGTCGGCGCGGAGAACGAAGACTCTGGCTTTTGCACAGACAGCTGCGCGTGCAAGGGACACT
Source organism: Rhynchopus euleeides (assembly GCA_963210315.1). Classification (NCBI taxonomy): domain Eukaryota; phylum Euglenozoa; class Diplonemea; order Diplonemida; family Diplonemidae; genus Rhynchopus; species Rhynchopus euleeides. The sequence goes on along the minus strand of OY723288.1, from coordinate 1,200,970 downwards.
CCATCCCCGTAAGTGGAGGGGCGGGCAAGGTTTTTGAGGTATTGTGCAAGGTCAGCAGGGGGTATCTCCGTTGGAGGGGAGGCACGGAAGCTGCGTACCACAGCAGCTCTGAGCGAGAGGGCACTCTCATAGGGAGTGAAGTGGGCTATGGCTGCAAACATACACGCCCCATCCCGCGGCACAGCGACGTAGGCCCATCCGACGGCGGTCGCCACCGCACGGAGTTGCTGTGTGCGCTCCAAAGCTTGTGCCGGGGTCCCCACGGGGTCGCCCCCACCACGGTAGGGGTCATCTGCCCGCGCGGGCAGAGAGGGGGCCCCCGGTGTCGAGGGACCCCGTCACATTCCACCGTAGCTGGGACTCTGCTGCCCAAGAGCTGCAGTGACCTGCTGTAACTGCGCAGTGAGGGTTTGCACCTGCTGTGCCAATCCGTCTCGGTCCGCCTTCAGCTCGCTGATCAGTCCCGCAGCTGTTTCCAGATTCTGCTGAAGGACTTCCTCCTGACCCTGACCCATGTCGGACTCCACAGGTGCCGCAGTGGCTGCCGCTCCAGGGGTTGGCGCTGGCTGCTGCGCAGGTTGCCGCGCGGCTGCCTGCTGCAAGGCTTGTATGGAGGCCAGCACCGTCTGCTGGAACTCCGCCTGCTGCTTCGCCATCTGCTGCTGCCAGAGACGCTGTTGTTCTGCCTGCTGCTGCATCCACGCAAGGATATCCTGCTGTGGGGGTGGAGGCGGCGGTTGTGCAGCCGAGGGGTTCCCCGGGCGCGCTCTGGGAGGGGGAGCACCACGCGCAGGCGCGGGCCCAGCGCTCGGGCGGGTCCCCCCGCGGAGCGCAGAAGCATAGGAGCTGCCTGCGGCCGGCGGGTTCGCTGGGAAGGTTCGAGGGAGAAGGTTGCGGTTCCCCGTTACCTCTTCGATGCTTAGGAGCTGGGAGAAGACTACAGGGTGGAAGGAGGAGGGGCGTGACCCCGACGTCACGAGGAAGTAGCCCGCCGTGATGGGGGTGTCGGGGCTCACCTCCACCTGCCAGTGCAGCTTCTCCAGCAGCACTGCCCGCAACCTTGACGCGGCGACATGCGAGGGAACATTTCGAACCCGGAAGGTTCGCCTCACCTCGGCCGTGGAGAGGGCCATCAGTGCGCTTGCACGGTCGTCCCTGTGGACCCGCACGGCGTAGCCGCGGTCCCCAACTGCCAGTCCGAAGACGCCATGCTGCAGGGAGGCACCCCCGAGGACCCCCATCTGGGCACGGGCCTCCGCCTCCGTGGCCGACCACAACAGTGCCAGGGGCGGCGCATCCCCGGGCGTCTCGTGCTTCGTCCGCACAAATACGCCACCATTCCCGGATCCGCGCAGCCTTGCCTCCAGCTCACCAGCTGGCACGTCGAACATCGCCTCGACACTGCCGTCGAGGTCACGGGTCTTGGTGGCCCGGGTATCCACCACCCCACGCATCCGTAGCAACGCCTGGTGCCGCCGTTCGCCACCCTGTACCCGGGTCCGTAGCACCACGCACACCGACCTGCCGATACCTCCGGATTCCGGCTCCAGCTTCCTGCGGGCATCCGACGGATCCCCGATGGAGGATACCCACAGGCGTTCCATGCGGGTCGACCCGTCAGAGAGGCGAACCAATACATTCCAATGGCGCTGGTGGGGGCACCCCGGGATGGGGGAGGGCCCGACGAGCACCAGCTGGGCGTTCTCCCGGAGTCGGCGAACCCCGGTCGCAAGGTTGTCGTCCCAACCAATCACTGCCGGCCCGTTCACAACGTCCTCCCGGGACGCCACGGGGAGAGCCCAAAAATCGGGGACCAGCTTGGGCGGTGGTACCGGCGTCTTCGGGGAAGGCTTCGGCTTGTTGGAGGGGGGCGGGGCGTCGGTGGCGAGCTCCGTCGCGGGGAAGGTGCAGGCGTCCATCAGCGCCTCGTAGCCCCCACCGAGTTGGGGGTCCCGAATTACAGCAAAATAGTGGGTACCGGTGTACCCAAGCAGGAAGAAGGTGTGGTCGAGGGCGTGCTCCCCGCCATCATGCACGATGGTCGTCAGGCGGAGCTGCCCCTCCGGACCCACGTCCAACACGCCGACGCGGACCCCGAAAACCCTGCAGCAAGCCTGCAGCGAGAGGTGATCTCCCCATGCCCCCGCAGTCCCCACCTGCGACAGATAGGCTTCCCAGTCGCCGGACACATGGTCGCGGTAGCGATCCGCAAAGGCGGCCATCTCTTGGTGGGCCGCCTTTCGCACGGAGGAGTGATTCCCCGCGTTGCCCTGCATCAGGTATGCGAGGGACCTATACAGGCAATCGCCTGCCCCCCCACACTCCCTGACCCGGAAGCCCAGGCGCTCCACCTGCTGCACGAGCCCGTGCACAACGTGCTGTGCCGACGGTTCGGCCAGGCTGTCGGTGGCGGCCTGGGCGAGGTTGTGGACCTCACGCAGGCGGACCGAGTCCCGGACGTGGGATGTACGGAGCACGGGGGCTCCCTTCCTCCGCTGCAGCTCCCGGAGGGCTTCCTTCGCCTGCGCGACGAGGGGGCGCAGGTGCTCCGCTGAACACCCAGCGGTGCCAAGCACCTGCGCGGCCTGCGTCTTGCAGGAGGTGTCGGCCCAGAGAGCGACCTGGGTACGGGGGCGGCCGACGGCCCACTCCAGGGCGATCCGCAGCGCATCTACACGGACCTCCGCCAGCGAGGCATGCGGGTTGGCCGCAGACGTCGACCACACCTCCTCATCCCCAACGTACGCAGCCATAGCGTACTGGCGCTCATGCGCCGCTACGTAGATGGTCGCGGGGGGTTCGGCACCCCCGCACCCCGCACGGAAGGGGCAGAGACACTGCCACCCAGGGAGCCCACATGGGCAGGCGGAGGGGGCATCCCAGTTGGCCGACGCCGGAGAGGCGTCGCCCAGGGCCAGCCGCGAGGAGGCCGGGATGCGGCGGGCGGAAACACAGATCGAGGGCATATCGGCGAGAGAGAATGTGGTGTTGTGTTTGTGTGTGGCCCCTGTGTGTGTGTGTGTGTGTTGAACCCGGGTTTGGCGCACAAACAACGCCTTCTCTTTTTTGTTGGAGATAAAAGTAAACCCGGAATTTTCGCAGAGCGTGAGCTGTGTGCGGACACAGCGGAGAGGGGGGTTTCGCTTGGTGCACCATCTGCGCAAAGGGCGAGAGGGGAGGGGAGGGGAGCGGGGTGGGGCTTGTCTGTCTGGAGGCTGTGGCGTTCCCGTCTTCCCGCCTTCTCTGAGGCTGCTCTCTCTTCTGATGATACCGTGCGACTCGAGGAGGGAGGGGTGCATGTGTGTGTGCTGCTGGGGAAAAGAGAGAAAGGGAGAGAGAGATACGCGGGAAAGAAAAGAAAAAGACCACCTCCCAAAAGAAGAAAGGGAGAAAACCAGGCGAGCCGGTAAGGCTGGCCCGGCCTTCTCGCTGCCCTCTGGGGACGCCTAAAACCGAACCACGCGGGCGTGGTGCCGTCAACAGACTTGGTGGCTGAGAGGAAGTCTCAAAAAAAGGGCTTCTCTCTAACCCTTATATATCTCTTCTTGCTCGTGTTCTCTGCGGCTGACAACAGGCTAGTGTCCAAGCTGGCTTGGTGCCATATATCAGCACATTGCGGTGCCTATTTGATTTTATCTGCGGCAGGGCAGGGCCTTTTCTTATACCCACAATAAAGCACACACATATCGCCCCTCCGGGAACCCTCGTCAGGCGGCACCCAATGGGACCTCGGCATTGCCAGGCTGGGTGCTGCCGGGGATGCATGCACCGAAGTGCAAGGGCATCTGCCTCGCCTCTTGGGCTCTGAGAGGCGATCCCGGTGGTGAGGGTGCGATGGCACGATGACCCTCGCTTCTGCGTGTGTGAGAGCACAAACGCGAGCACGCACGCCAACGAAAGGGCAATAAAGAAATCCTGGCAACAAATGTCAAGGCCACGCAGCACGCATGATTAGTTTTTGCCTCTGCAGAGCATACGCCGCGTAGCATGCGCCCCTCTTAATGCGTTGGCCATTTCCACGTATATAGTTTCCAACCCAAAGCCAAAAGAAAAGCTGACGTACCGGCTGAATCTCATCAGGGGGAACCCGATGCCTGGTATTCTTCGAACGCAAATCATCTGATGAGCGCGTGAAGCGGTTCGTAACGAAAGGAGCCAGCACGGCGACAGCTTTTCCTCTGGATGGTTCCAAACGATGTCGCTCTCCAACACACCCACCCTACCCCCTCCACAGAACGCCAATGTGTGATGATATACGATGTGCCCCCCCAAACCCATCCCCCCTCTCCGCCGGCTGTGGTTTTGAAACACCTGCAACAGCTTGTGGCACACAAGGCCTAGAAGCGAGTTCGGATTGACTGGATCGTTCGGCTGCACAAGGCCGATGAACATTACCTGGCTGAACAAGCCAGTGTTGAATTACTTGAGCGAATTTAATGTTTTCCAACAAATTGACACGGCGTACCCATTTATGCGGCACTCGCCGGTGCACCTTTACAACAGGCGAACGATAGGCGGATCTGGTATCGGGTGTGCGGAACAGGCGCCTAACACGGTATACAGAAGTGTTTTCTTTGCGCTCCAGACACAGACACAACCTTTTTGTTCCAGGTGTATTCCGCCCGCACCTTTGTGTGCACCGGGATCTCCTGCCGATGCGGGATGGCGCCAGGTATTGGCAACAAATAAACCCACCTGCCCCAACAGAACCAATGTGGGATCAGGTGGCGCATGCTGGGGGTGTCGGGTAGCAACCAGTGTTGCTGCGCTGTGAAACGCAGGGTGGGGACGCCCCACCCACTCACCGCCGCCCCATAAGTTTTTTTTCTTTTCCCGAACCCCGTCTGAAAGGGGGCTTCTTGGCCCCCCCCCCCCCCTGTGCGTGAGTGAGAGATGTGGGAGAGGGAGGGGGGCAATTACTTTTCGAATGATTCTGACCACAGCACGGCATTGCCCGTTGTCGCAGTCTCGTTTGACTGTATTTAACTTGATAATCTGCCCACCGTGTAGTGTGGGGGTTGCGGTGAACATCGAAGGGGGTGTCTGTGCGCGTATGTGGCAAGAGAGGAGAGATACGTTTTTTTTGTAACACCCCACCACCTCCTTCCCCGTGTTCTTTGTGTTGACATCGACAATCGCAAGCTATTATCGGTCTGTTCCCCTGAACGCCCCGTCTCGTGCAAACAAACCCCCGGGGCAGTTTGTTTACCTTGTAACAACACAGCCCATTGTCGGTTTGCAAAAGCGATACTGGCTGGGGTGTGTTTCAGATCGACGCCACCGGGGGCTTTGATTGACTCTGTGCCAACAACCTGAGCGAATGACGGCACGATTGGGGGGGGGGGGTGAATCATTTCCCTCCCTAATTCTGCACGCTTGCAGCAAAGGGGGCTGCCTCCTGCACTAGGGTTAGGGGCAGACGGATACAAAGAAACAAAGAACAAACCAGATTGAATCGGGGATGGGCGGGGCAGAGAGAGAGGGGGGGGGGGGTGATGGCGCGCGTCCCGATATTCCGATACCCCAAAAAGGTGCACCCTGACGTGTGGGAGTCCACCGTGCGGACAACCAGCCACCCCCCCTCCCCCCCCCCTCCTCCTCCTCCCGCGTGAAGGGCGGGTATTTTCCCAGCACGAGGCCCACCCCCACCCCCCCCCCCCGTCACCCCCCCTGTGAAAAGCAGTGCGATAAGATAAGGCGTTGGTTGTGCGCCAAACCCGGTGGGGGTGGGGGTGGATAAGCAACTTCAAGGCGGGGGGGTGATCGTTGTTGCTATCGTTGTTCAAGGCGGGGGGGGTGGTGGGGGGGTTTAACAAATGCACGGATTTTTTTTAACTTCGTTCCCGTCCCCCCACGTTGTGCGCTACGTCGTTGTAGCGTTGGCTCACTCGTGTGCTTCTTTCCGGGGTCGGGTCAGGAATTTTTTCCCCCCCTGTCTGAGGGGTGTCATCCGAGTCCGCATCTTCAAAGCGCAAATCAAGCGACCGTGCTCAAAAAAAAAACCCCCAGCGAACCTCCGGTTTGTCCCCCGTGCCACTCTGAAGACCCCTTGCAGTTTGCAACGGCTGTTTGAAGAGGTGCGAAATGTGGGCTTACCTGACACCTGACACCACCCGGGATAAGGCATCAGAGATTTGATATGACTTTCTTCCAACTTGCGCCAACTTTGAACGATTGTTTTTGCCATGGCCCTAGTGGCCTATGGCACCTGTGAGAGAGGGGGGATGGTACTTGATGTGTTCTTGATATTATCACTTGGGGGAGTGGTGGTGGGGGACCTCACACGCCCTGCAGGTCCGCACTGTGTGAACTCTGGCGTTACTCCCCGCCCCCGCCCCACTGCCTCACACACATACACACAATACACGCGATAATAGTTGGCTGGGGCAGGGAGGAGGGAACTCACCGAGCAAGGCCCTGGCGGACTACCTCTCCTGCCCCCACCCTCACACTTCCACACACACACACACACCTCATCGAGTGATCTCTCATATGAATGAAGTGTGAAGACCGACTTCACGAGGATACCCGCACGCACCCATCTCTCTCTGCGTAGTCTGTCTCTCTGTGTAGTCTGCTGAGCAACCACGCTACGTGCCTGCTGTCACAACTACCAGAGTGAATGTGGGGTCCGGCGCCACAAATGGCAACCAAACCGTGGCAAAGCCCCCGCGGCGGGGGCGGGGGCAGGGATGAGCGTGAAAAGTGTGATCAGCAGGGCATCGCTTGAACGACTTTGAACGATTTTCGGCCATGATCTTCGCAGCCCCTGTAAAGTAAGTCAGGGGCCGGTACGTTTTGTATTGAAGAGTACAAAATCTAGCCGACTCTGCCAAAAGAACGAGACAGCCGGCTGATGCCGGGCAGCACCAGCCCTTTCCTCACCCCCGCCCCCCCCGAACGCTCTTGGCGCTGCTTCTTTAATATGCCTTCGCTCTCAACCCATCCCAATCGAGACAGGCGATGTGGTGAGGTGGATAAACATCGAGGGGGGGGCATGCTGTGTTGTGGTTCAAAAAGGGTACAGCAGGCCACTTCACCCTCCAATGAGTGTGACCCCGTTTCTTGAGATCGACGGGACTGGGGTACAGACATGTTGCCTTCGCTGATTCAACCTGCTTGCGATTGCGCCTCTGATACAAATCATGGCGCTATCTTGTGCAGGCGGCTGTTTCATTTCTGCCAAGGGTAAGTGACTGCTCGAAACACACAAGAATGCCCTAAGGGGTTTCCGTATTGACAGACGTGATCTGCAGACGTTTAGGTGGTTCATTGTGTGCGAGCTTATACACTTCCCTTCGTCAGCGGAACGGCTTCTGTAGTGATAGCTTCTCACCACACATACACACACAGTGGGCAATGATCCGCGGATCTCCCCACAGAAACATGGTCACCACACACACACGGGAATCGTTCTGGTATAGTGCAGAACGCACTGATCATCTGTTCTGGATACAATCTCCGCCCATACGAGAATTTCGGACGTCCCAACCCAACGGGTTGTCTGAAATCAATCAAAGTTTTGGCTGTCGCTCAGGGACGTGGGGGTGCGCAAGGCACCCGCACAACCTTGGACTCTATAAGGAACTGACTGTTGGTGTTGACTACTCTGCTGTCTTCTTGAAACGTTGTTGCGATGTTCTTTTCTTGTTCCACCTGACAATGTACAACCCCTGCACAGGCAGAGGTTTTGTTTTGCTGGGGGAAAATATAACAGGAGGTTGATGTGTTGCGTGTTTCATTTTTTTTGGACCAATCAAGATTCAACACCAACGCACACTATCAAGTATCTTCCAGGAAAAGAAGTCAAAAGACACAGAGGGTGGGTGCTCGCTGGATGGCCCAGCAGCAATGGGATACGTGGTCCTCCATCAGGTGGCGGTGGGTATGTATGGCTTAACTTCAAGAAAGAGAGAAGTTTTACTATTTGGCAGGATCACCAGAGTTTTCAGCAGCTGTAAAGAAACAGTTCTGAACTACTTTTCGTTGAGCCCACACGTGGTGGTGTGGAGTGGCAAGACAGTGTCACTATATAAAGATTCACTCGTGCGATTCCCTCAACTCATTTGCAACGCCGTTCCGTCAATTTTTTTTTGCACTGATGCGTGTACATCTGCTGGATCAAAAAATATAATGGTGTTGTTTGCGCCAAAGCCAGCCAAAGCTTGCGTGAGAACAAGCAAATAACTGCTTGAAATTGTTCAGCTGTGCGCAGAAACAACACAAGGCTTGGAGAACATGACTTTTTAATGAAACAAGGCAAAATGACACTATTTTTTTTTGTCCCACCCCCTCCCGAAACTCTGGCAGCAGCACTCCCGCCCACCCTTTCCTCTCCCTCCACAACTCGATAAACGGGACATGCGAAAAATTCTTCTTCTTGCGGTGAGCCATTTCTGTGCCGAGCCACTCGCCTGACAGCCAGACAGTGACGCGCACAAAACTGTCACAACGCGTTGCACGCACCGAATCGAGTGAAGGTTCCTTGGTTGCGGTTGTGCCTGCAAGCTGCCTGTGTGCGGGTGTCTGTATGTTAAGGGCTTGGGGGGGGGGGGGGAATGGCAATCGAGAAACGAGGACATACAGGCACAGATGCCATGGGGATGGGGGACAAATAACCAGATAACACAGGGCAAGCCGAAGGGGAGTGTGGTTGCAGAAAAATCACAGGCGAGGTCATTTGAGGAGGCCTTCACCCATCACTCTACATACATTGGTGTGCCTTGCGCCGTGAATAAGCGTCAGAATCATACTCGGGAGATACTTTTGTCCGACAGCACACCCACCACCACAACCCCCAGAAATACCCTGGTGACACAATATGAACTCTAGCCGCAGGTGGATACGATAGGGCTAGCTCAGAGCCGGTTTTCAACCAGACCTTCTGACTGATCATCATCGGAACCCCCGACCACCTCCCCACCCCCCTCCCCCACGAACAATTCGAATCATTGCGTTCAACGAAAAAAAGGGCAGTTCTTCGTTCCTTCGATTTTTCAGATCTTGAGAGCTAGCGCGATTCATTGCTTGGAGGAGGGGAGGGGGGGTTCCCACACAACACACCTCGCGAAACAAATAAACACAGCTGTTTTGTTAGAACCGGCAAGCTGCTGCCACCTCCCCCCCCCCCTGAATTTGACAACTCTTTCGACTCTCTCTGTATGTATTTTCACTCTGTTGGTTATCAAAAAACAGCACCGCGGGGGCCAGGGGCTGATTTTGGCAAATTCTAGTCTTGAGAGAGAGGGGGAGAGTTTCGTCGACTGGAGCTTCAGGGCTGAGCAGCACGCCGGCGGCACGCTGTCAAAACAAAATCACTTGATTGAGAGAGAAAGAGAGACGTGCCTTTGAAATAGGGTGGTTGTTGCGTAAGGCAGTCTCCGTGTGCCAGAGGGCTCCCCCCAGCCCCCGCGGGGAAAGAGGGGTGGGGGGAAGAGGCCTCTTAGAACAGTACGAAGGAAAGACGGGGTCACGATTGCACTTCTACCAGGGTTAGGCATTTTGCTGTCTTTTTTCTTCCCCCCCCCCCCCTCTCCATCGTCGTATAGAGTATATACCTACGAAAGCCCCGGAGACCCACCTGTGTCGTCATGACATGGCGTCTTTGCTCTGAATTGAACAAGATCCCGTGTTGGCACGCTGGCACAGTTGGGCCTCGAGAGGGCGACGTCTGGCCCCGCACTAGCTCAGAAACAGGATCATATGTTAGCTAGCCTTGGGCCAGGGGAGGGCCACTTCCCACAACGTTTTGTTGGCTTTTCTTTGCATTCTGGATGCTCTTAACCCAAACAAGAGAGAGAGAGGGTCGGCTCGAGGAGAAGGGGGCAATAGGGTGGAGGGGAGGAGGGGGATCATAACGTTTTGGGAAATTGCACAAAAAAGATAAGGCTGTTGTTTGTGCGCCAAATCCGGAAAAAAATACCATCGGATCTGGGAGGGTGGGTGGGGCCTGTTTTTGGCCAAGGGTTCTCCATCTCCATCTCCACCCCCACCCCCCCTCCCAGAGTACTGCTGGGTGCCCGGGACAATTTTGTAGTATCACCCGGAATGGAGCCGGCACCACTCCCGCCTACGCCACATCCACACACGCCATCCCACGCGCAATGGGACACACCACTGAAAAGTAACAACTGGTGGGGGGGAAGTCTTGTGCTGGACTCACGATGAAAACAAAAGGAGAAGAGAAGAGAATAGAAAAAGGATAGGGCATGTGAATGGAGATTCTCCACTCATAATCTGTTTCACCGAGATGTCCTCTACACGGTGGGATCTTGTAAATTTTACATGTATAACTACAAGTATATACATGTAGTATACATGTATAATACTTGCATGTCAACTATTATACATGTATAATACATGTATATGCCTGAAATATACATGTAAAATACATGTATATCAAGTAAAAATACAAGTACCGTAAACGGAAATATTGTGGACCGTAATAAAGGTGAACCGTACTATAGGTGGACCGTAAAAAAGATGGAACAAATGGGATTTTTCCGGAACTTGGAACATTTTTACGGTCCATCCATTTTACGGTTGGGATAGTGGACTTGGCGGTTTTTTTTACGAATTCCTTCGACGAAGTCGCGAAGGAACCAAGGAAATCGCACGACTGAAGCTGCAGGATTAACACCACAGGGCCTCAACACAGAGTGTGCGCTCACCATCGTCCGGGAACTGTTCTCCCACAGTTACTGCAGGGTGTACTACACTAAAGGAGTACGATTTCCCTGAATTTTCCGGGCACTGATTCACGAATTTACATCTGGAGGGAGCCCGGTGGTCTCAGCTTCTGTCTGCGCGCCCTGCCGTACTGTGGCTGCTTTTGTGGGCTCGTGCAGCAGGTTCTACTTTTACTTCTACCGGAACGCTCCTTGCATGGTACTACACTTCTCGAGGTGTGGTGGTGGGTGAGTCTCGAGGTGAGTGGTGGTGATCGTGCCCTTTCCACACGCAGGGAGGACTTGCTTCTCTTGCTGGTGTTGGTTGCGGTGGTGGAGGGAGGGTCCAAAGCTGGGAGGTCGGGAGGCCTACGTGCGGGAGTCTGCGGCGTGGAGGCCGCAGTCCGCGCCCCGCAACCCACCAGCCCGCGGGCGAAAATCGCATTGTCTTTTCCATATTCAGTCCCAATAAATGGTGGACCGTAAAAAAGATGGAACGTTTGGCCTTTTTTTGGGAACTTGGAACATTTTTACGGTCCACCCTTTTTCCGTTTACGGTATAATACTTGCATGTCAACAAAAATAACGTTATTACCGTTACTGGTAACGGAATAACGCCCAATGTATGGTATACGGTATTATACATGTATAATAGTTGACATGCAAGTATAATACATGTATAATACATGTATATACTTGTAGTTATACATGTAAAATTTACAAGATCCCACCGTGTACAGAAAGGCGGGGGGGGGGGGGGTGGCGCGGAGCTGGAGGCAACCGCTCCATATAAACCGTCGAGACGGTTTACCCACCCTGAAGGATGACACCCGACAGACACGCCCACCTTTATAGCCACGCCACACATAGTTGATTGCCCATAACTGATTGCTATGGAAGGGTGTCAAAACATTCCTCAAAAAGAAGAAGAAGAAGGGTCACGCACATTACCCCCGCCCCGACTGTCATACTTTCCCCTTCCTTCCTTGTTGGCCAGTTCATCTCAGAGGGAATCACCCGACAGTTGTGCCGTTTGCTTGCCGGTGTGGGGTACCCCGAGAGGTGATGGCTGGGAGGAGAATTATCGCCGCAACCCTCTAAAGCATCCCCTCCAATTTGCACAAACAAACCGATGGCGGGTAGTGCGCCACCCCCCCCCCCCCCTCCCCTACCCTGCATGCGCAGTTAGTCAATCTCTGTTCAGCAACCCCAAGCGATTTGGCTCTCACGAAAATTTGGAGCCATTATTAAGACCAGGTTGTTGACTTGATTCTTTGACACTGCGGCATTGGAACAAAATCCCCCCCCCTTCTCCCCTCTCCACCCGTAAATCCGCCTCTTCTCCACTGATGGGTGCGAAAAGAAAACGGAAGGGGGCTTCGCCCTGTGACAAGCCGTGTCAGTGTGATACCCTATATTGTTTGGGCGCTCACTTTTCTGCACTGTATAGTGAAGGATCCCCTGAGACAACATAGAGAAAACGAGAAAGAGGAGGCGAATAGGCTGTGTGTGTGTGTTGAAAAATAAGCAAGGAGGAGAAGAGCCGAAGGGCATTCATCGGAGAGCGAGAACACCGTTGTGAGCACAATTCTCGAAAAAATGGGAATAAAAAAAAGAAGGCAGGGCAAGAAACGTCAACGGAACGCGGGTGTGTGCCTGGGGGAGCACATTGACACACTAGCAAAAAAAATACTCATCAGAATAAGCAGCCGGTAGGCTAAATACTATTGACTATTGAGGGATCCAGGATCCCGAAAAAATTTACTCAAAAGTTATCAAGAGGGGGGAAAATAAATTTACCCACCTTTTTCCTTCAGTGGTCCAAGGAGTAATGGATTTTTTTCCACCATTTTTGGCGAGAGAAAAAGTATGAGGTACGGATGCACTCAAACAATGCGAGAATGCGGTTTTTGAAGGGAAAAACCCCAGAGGGAGAGGGGGGGGGGGGGCGACCCCTTCACGGTGGGATCTTGTAAATTTTACATGTATAACTACAAGTATATACATGTATTATACATGTATAATACTTGCATGTCAACTATTATACATGTATAATACATGTATATGCCTGAAATATACATGTAAAATACATGTATATCAAGTAAAAATACATGTATAATACTTGCATGTCAACTATTATACATGTATTTTTACTTGATATACATGTATTTTACATGTATATTTCAGGCATTTACATGTATTTTACATGTATAATACTTGTCATGCAAGTATTATACATGTAAAATACTTGCATGACAAGTAAAATACATGTATAATACTTGCATGACAAGTAAAATACTTGCATGCAAGTAAAATACATGTATTTTACTTGCATGCAAGTATTTTACTTGTCATGCAAGTATTTTACATGTATAATACTTGCATGACAAGTATTATACATGTAAAATACATGTAAATGCCTGAAATATACATGTAAAATACATGTATATCAAGTAAAAATACATGTATAATAGTTGACATGCAAGTATTATACATGTATTTTTACTTGATATACATGTATTTTACATGTATATTTCAGGCATATACATGTATTATACATGTATAATAGTTGACATGCAAGTATTATACATGTATAATACATGTATATACTTGTAGTTATACATGTAAAATTTACAAGATCCCACCGTGTTCCCCACCATCCCAGAATGGGAATATTACAGGAATAGTTGCCTTTGCCTTCATATTGTCCCGAGACATAGCATCACCCACCAGGAGTCTCGGAGACGAGACAATGCCAAAAAGGAGTGCAAAGGTGGCAGGGGAGTACTGGGCACACCTGAAGGAAGGTGCGTCACGTGCCCTCACCGGATGTCCGCCTGCTGTTGCTGCTGTGCTGCAGTGCCTCGCAACGACGGACATTGCGTGTCACAGTCTACCACCACGCCCGACCGTGTCGTCTTCACCAGCTGCCCGAGGGTGGATGGGTAGCGACGAGCAAGCTGCTGGATACAGTCCAGAGGGCGAAGCACACGAGCCAGCCCTAGCCAGGAAGGGGCATCCATGGGAGTGCCTTCCTCCCTGAGCCCGCGCAGGAGCTGGCCCAACCTGCCAGAAATGTCGTCCCTGTCACGACCCACTTCAGCACGTGACTGCCATGGAACCGAGCGGCTTGCGACTCGTACTTTGCGGACTGCTGATCGGGCCCCTTCGCAGCACTAAACGAGGCTGTCAGCCGGTACGTCACCGTGGTCGGCTCCGCGCTAGCGATCTCCCCGGGGACCACCTCCAACAGCTCAAGCTCGTTGGGGATGCTGCTTGCCTCTTGACTTGACCTTCTTGCCGGCACTATCGAAGCGATCGACAACCCCGAAGAGAACTTCTGCGAAGAGGCAAGCAGCGAGCTTTGAAGTGGCCTCCCCGCCGCAGGTGTTGCACTTCACCTTTTTGGTCGTGGTGAGATCCGCGAGGTCCTTCAGCCCATCCAGCGCAAATGTCTCGTCCTGTTTTGCTTCCCACGTCCGACGTTTTTGGCCCCCAGACGCCGATGGTGAAAAATTGGCCAGGTTAACAGCTTAAGACCACCCCTAGGGGGGGGGGGGCGGGGTGTTGCGTGAGGTTGTGAGGGCGGTTGTGGCTCCATAAAAAGGCAACTGGGGTAATCAGGCTGGGGAAAAAAACAACAAATCACAACAAATCACACCCGATCGTATTGCAATTTGGGTTAGCGTGCTGGCATCGCAGCCTGGCCCCGAAGGACCATACCGTGAGGAACCGGGCCCGCTATCCTACTCTTGCTCTACGTGACACCACACGGTTTCGCTCTCCTCCTCGTTGCGCTGTAAAGGAGGGGGGACACACACACACTGGAAGCCGGAGATTGCGCCTGCTGATACTGAGGCGCAATCTTCGCGACGACGCGTTGAAAAGAGCGCGGAATAGCCGCCGAACGAAAGATGGTGGGAGAGGGGATGCAGCGGGTGCGCTTCGGAACCGCACGCAACACCTGCTTCTGGAGGAAACGAGAACGAGAAGGACGGACAGCACGTGTCTTGCGCTCCAAGAAGCGCAAGGCCTGTGAGGCCCGTGGGAAAGGGGAAGGCACGCCTGATCTAGCTGTGCTGATGATCGTGCGGGAGGAAGGAAAACCTGCTCTGTTGTTATGAAACGAGCATCGCTCCAGGGCAGATTCGTCTGCCTCCCGCATGTGCGCTACACGTTTCTGCGCGCGGGGAACCGAGGACTCAGAAGGGGAGGAAGGGGAGAAAGGAAGTCGACGCCCCACGTAAGGGCTCGGCGACGTGCACTCGTGGGAGAGCGTGTCGCCCCCCTGGTGAGACGGCGTTTCTGCCTGCCAGTCGGGAAGAGAGGGGGTTGCAGTGTCTAAAGGCACTAGGGGCTCCTGACATGGAGAGGGTGGTGGGGGTGACACAGTGTCTGATGGGGGACTAAACCGAGTGTCGACGGGCTGAAAGCCCGGCGAGTCATCCACAACAAGGGAAGGTGCAGGCGAGAGAGGAAGGGGGGAAGCAAGTTCTGATGGGGACATGATACTATCCTCGTCAGGCCGAAGGCTTGACGCTGAAATCGGTGAACCAGGGGACACGGGGGGTTGAGGTTCTACTCTTCTGTTGTTAAAGGAGCGTTGCCCCAGGGCAGATTCGCCTGTCTCCTGTATGGGTGCTACCCGCTTCTGCGCGCGGGGCACCGAGGACTCAGAGGGGAGAGAGGGAGAGAAAGGAAGGCGGCGCCCCACGCAAGGGCTCGGAGATCTCCGTTGCGTGGCGCTCTCTGGGAGGGGCGGCGAGCCCGACTGCGGGGTCTGTAGCCCGTCCAGCAGGTCTGTGTGCAGCACGAGCTCCGGAGCCGGAGAGGGCGCCGGAGGCGGTGCTGTATCTGCTGGTGGAGCGAGACGAGCATCATCAGGCTGGGAGCCCGACGATTCATCCGCATCAAGCGTAACGTGCTCTGCACCCATCTTACGCGGGGTAGGGGAAGCAGGGGTATTCATTCGAGGGGAAGGCGAGAAAAGAAAACCAGGGAATTCGCGTGGGGTCAACGCAGATGACTCCGCAGAAGAACCCAACTCGCCCTCACTGGGCTGATCGTCGGGGCAGCAAAGAGCCAAATGCTCAATCACGCCCGGCCAAAGAAGAAGAAGAGACGCACACATGTCCCACTCTGGCTGTCGCACACACACTATCCCAGCCCCCCAGAGGGACGGGCCCTCGTCAGAGTGATCTAAACAAATGGCGGTGCGTTTCACGGCATCCTGCCCCATCGAGTCCTCGTCGGAGGCGTCCAGAACGACGGCGGTGCGTTTCACCGCAGCCGCAGCCGTCGTGTCGCTATCCATCTCAGACGAGGGAGGGACTTCCTCGCTGGTGGAGCCCGCATCTGCAGCGTCGTCTCCATCATGCTCAGTGGCACCAGAGCTGCCCTCCTCTCCCTCGCTGTCAGAGTCGTCTTCGCAGCTGCTGCTGTCGTCATCCGTGCTCGCAACTTGGTCGACCCTGGGGGCGCACCCATGGTGGCCGGCCGCGCAGCATGTCTTCACATTGGCGCAGGTGCCGCATCGCGTCATGTGGTGTGTCTCACAACACATCACCTTCAGGCCGTCCGCGTGGTGGTGGTGGACGCGGCAACACGCAGCTATCGTCAGTGCGTAATTCCGCTTGGCATTATCGCACTCGTCGCATTTCGGTTTCGAATGCGCGTTGCACACTTTCCGGGGGCCCAGAGACGTGCTCGCGAGCGACCGCGGCACTGGTACGGGTATAGCGCTGCGCGGCGGGGGCGGGCGTGGCCCATCCCATTGTGAGGCTCGCGTGGTCCGGGGGATCCCAGTGTAGTCTGGGAACACGTTTGTTCCCCACCTCACGATATTGCCGTCTGCATCGACGCCTGCGGCCGCACATGCCTGTTCTGCACTCGCCTCTAACGCCGCAATCGTCTCTGCGCCACCTGCGAACACGGGCCGGGGTGTCATCCCGCCCCAGACCCGGCCAGTTGTGATTTGTTGTGACTAGGTGTGACGTGGTGTCACACCTATCACACCCTCAATCAGCTGACGACGTGGTGTGATTTGTTGTGACCAGTTGTGACGACTTGTGACCCTTTTGTGATGAGTTGTGATGAGGTGTGATCTGTTGTCAAGATGGACAACCGCCAAGATAACCGCCAAGATGGACAACCGCCAAGATAACCGCCAAGACAACCGCCAAGATGGACAACGATCACATGTGGCGGGTGACGTCCCTTCCGGGGCGTAAAGAGATGTCGGTGCGGGTGGAGACGGGCCGTGTCAAGGCCCTGCTGGCCTCCTCAGGGGTGGACGGGTGCTTCTGGCGCACGCTGTCCTTCGACAAGGGGGGCGAGACGTTGCCGGTTGTTCGCCTCCAGCCCACCCTGTCCAGGAGGGAGGCGTTGAGCGCGATGAAGCGGGCGGGTGGTGCGGCACTGGGCCTTGCCTATGGCACGCGCGCGCTGTTCGTGCGTGCGGCGACGGCGGACCAGGTGGACACACTGCGGCAGGCGCTCGGGGACGCAGCAGCTCCGCAGGATCAGGGACCCCCGATGCAGCGGTATGTGGTGACTGGGGCTCGGGCCAACGAGCACCAGGCGGACGTGATGGGTGTGCTGACGGCAGCGGAGTGGGACGTGAAACTGTGCACGTCCTTCAGGCAGAAGGGCGGACGCACGTGCATCGTGGCGTCGGCGGCACCCCCGCAGTTTGTGCAGGTGAAGCGGCTGAGCGACCCGCCGCTGTGGATCAGGCCCGCAGGGAAGGAGGACAACCGGCCGACTCCGATGCAGCGGTACACTCCTCCTAAGGGTCAGCAGAAGGGCAAGCACGTCCGCCTGCCCGAACGCCCCGACATCGACCTGAAGGACGAGAAGGAGTTCCCCCCTCTGGGTGCGACAACCACCGCTGCGAACCCTGATGCGACGGCGCCTACGACGACGGCTGCCATCGATGACACGGTGGAGATGGAGGGTGGCGAGCAGGAGGCGGGCAAAAAGGCCAAGCGGAAGCGGACGGACGCCGCAGACGACGACGACGGCAACTCCCAGCAAGCGCCCTCCCTGGCATCAAAGCTGATGCACGTGGTGATGTCCGCGGTGTCACCCAGCCGCAGCCGTGACGCGCCCCCGCCTGAGCACACCCATTCCTACGACACCCTCAAGCAGCCGCGCTGTCAGGTGGTGGGTGGCTTCACCTGTGATGTCTGCGAGGAGAGCCGGAACAAGGGCCAGGTACGCCGGAAGTGCCTCACTGAGGGATGCCAGGTGCACGCCTGCGCGGTGTGCTCCGCTGATGTGCGGCAGTGACTGCGCTCCCCGCGCTCTATTGCCGACGCTGCCCGCGTAACCTTGCTGATGGGTGGGGACATCGAAACGAACCCTGGCCCCACCAACAACCTGGTTGTAGCGACACTGAATGTGACCTCACTGGACGCGCACTTCGACGTGCTTCGTGATGTGCCGGCGCACGTGGTGGGCCTGCAGGAGACTTGCAGCTCGCGGCGCCAACAAGAGGAGGTCGACTGGGTGCTGCGTAAGGGGGATGGGCGTCCGCAGGAGTGGGCCTTTCTGTGGGGTAAAGAGCGCCCCCCCAGGAGATCGAAAAACGCGCCGTCCGGCAACATCGCGTGTGGGCAACGTGGGGGTGGGGTGGCCACCATGGTGCGCCAGCCGTGTGTGTCGCGCGCCGTTCCGAACAGCGCCATCACTGCGGGGTTTGAAGATGGCAGGGTCATGCACAGCATGGTGGCGCTCGGGTCGGGGGCCACGTTCCTCCATGTCTTCGTGGTGTACGCGCACTCGGGGTGCGACAACAAAACAGTGGCTGCCAGGGAGGCCCTCCTGAACTCTGTGTTGTTCGAGGCGCAGGCGCAGGTGGGTGGTGCTCCAGCGGTGGTACTGGGGGACCTCAACACGGATGTTGCGCGGTCGCCGACCCTCCGCAGAGCGCTGGAGAATGAGTGGGTCGACGCAGCGGTGCTCCAGGCTACGAGGAGCGGTGGTGACCCCCCGCCGACCTACACCTCTACACGTGCCAGCTCGCGAATCGACTACGTCCTGATGAACCGAATCGCAGCGCAAAGTTTCGTGAGCTGCTCGACCTCGCTGGCTGGGGTGCCGAACCACTCGCTGGTGAGTGTCACGCTGGACTCGCTCGCCTTCGCGCAGGAGACCCTGAGGTACAAGGTGCCCCGTGCAATTCCTGCACCCCCCCGGTCACCTGACGCGGACGAGACACCCCCGGAGCCACCCGACCTTGCGCCGTTCTACGACGCGGTGAAACGGGAAGCAGTCGAGGATGCGTGGATGATCCTTTCTGGGATGTGCGAGCGTCATCTGCTGGACGGGAGCGAGGTGGCGGCGTCAGAGGAGCGGTCATACCTCGGGAGGGGCGCAGCGCGAGAACCGCAGCGGGTACGTGTGGCGGCGCCGAGCTCCGCCACCTTGGGCACAGTCGCGACGGCGAAGGAGCTGAGGTACAGCGCGACCATCAGCCGCATGGAGCACTACGTGCGCGCTCGCTCCTGCGTAAAAAGTGGTCCGGGCGCGGTGTCGGGGCAACTTGTCCGCTGCTGGCGCAAGTGTCGCAACGTCCTACGTGAACTACCTCAGGAGTGTGGGGTGACGAGCCACCTGCTGGGCTCCGTCCCCGACGTCGCGACTGTGAAGAAGCTGCTGCATGCTGTGCGCGGACGCCTTCACGACATCAACCGAGAGGCGTGCAAGGCGCGGAAACAGCGTTGGCGGGGGACTGTGCGCCAGATGTTCGCCTCCGACCGCAAAAGCCTTGTGACTGTCCTGAAGGGTAGCCCGGGCCAAGCCGCCGACACGGTGAAGAAGGGGAACGGTGAACTGACGGCGAAGGTGTCGGAAATGGACGCCATCCTCATGGAAGCCTGGGCGCCCATCCACCGGATGTACACGGGCGACAGGGCGGAGCCGGAGTTTGCGCCTTTCGCACGGGAGTACGACGGGCTGTTCGAGAAGCACCCTATGCAGGTGGAAGACGTCAGCGGCTCCGACTTGCTGGAGATGCTGAAGCGGAGGAAAAAGAAGTCTGCTGCGTGTGGTGTCGACGGCTGGCGCATGGACGAGCTGCAGCGGCTGCCCCTCCCTCTCATGGACGGGTTTGCTGCCTTCTTCAACCTGGTGGAACGGACGGGGAAATGGCCGAAGGGGCTGCTCACGGCCCTGGTGTCGCTGATCCCGAAGAGCGAAGACCTCTCGCCTACGAACCTCCGGCCTATCACGGTCACCAGTGCGGTCTACCGCCTGTGGGCGTGCCGCCGTCTCATCGACATAATGAAGTGGCAGGAGACGTGGGCCCTGGACACGCAGCACGGCTTCCGCCAGGGGCATAGGTGCGAGGATGTCCTTAACGAACTGACGACTCTGATTGAGGAGACCCTCCTGGATGATTCCAAACAGCTGTACCTGCTGGCCCTGGACTTCCAGAAGTGCTTCGACCGGGTACCCCAGAAGCTCGTCTTGGAGCTGGCGGAGGCCATGGGGCTGCACCAGCGCATCCTGCGCCCCCTCAAAACGATGTACAGTGGGCTGAAGAGACGCTTCAAGCTGCCCTTAGGTGTTGGCGGGCGCTTCGAGGTGACCAACGGGATCCTGCAGGGCTGCCCTATATCGGTCATCCTGATCAACGCCCTCCTCTCGGTCATGTTTAAGGCCGTCGACGTGCGCGTGCCATCAGTGTCTTCGCAGTCCTTCGCCGACGATGGGACGCTTGTATCTCAGGAGGATGAGGCGTCGGTGCAGCAGGCTGTCGATGTCGTGGTAGGCTTCTGCAACATCACCGGCATGGCCCTCAACGTCAAGAAGACGGTGGCGATGGGGATCCCGAGGGGCTCGTCGGGTTTCAGGAGGCGACACCCATACGTGGGACAGGTGCGTGTTCAGGACAACATCCTCCCGACTGAGACAGCGTCGAAGATCCTCGGTGCAAAGGCCTGCGTCTCTGACAAGGTGCAGGTGCGCCGCAACGACGCGCGACTCGAGAGCCACAAACCCCTGCTCATGCGACTTCCGACCTCTCCGCTGAGCACACGACAACGGGCGGAAATTGTGGCGTCGAATGTCGTGTCGAGCACGGTGTCGGGCGGAGCGTTTGCCCCTCTGTCGAAGACGGCGACGCAGCGTCTTCGAAGCCGTTTAACGACAGGCATCCTCGGCGTCAAGCACCCCTCCCGCAGTGTAGGCGCGATGCTCACCATCCTGCACAAAGCCCACCGTGTAGATCCGGCGATAGCCAACTCTTACCGGATCCTGTGCAATCTCTTCGACACGTGTGTGCGCATCCCACACATGGTGGACAGGATGAACCGAATCGCTGTGCTGTACGAGGATCACCCGACCCTCTCCTCTGCTGACGCCCTCGGCCCTGTGGGCATCGCGATCTCGGTCGCCCTCCCTGCTGCTGGACTAGAGTGGGGCGACGACATCCGTGACTGTGCCATCGGGGATATGTGTCTCGCCGGTGAACCACGGTCCTCCCGGAACCATGCGCTGCGCGACAATCTGCGGCGGCAGGGCTGGAAGGCGCTGGCGAAGCACCGTCCTTCCTTCTCGGGGATCGAAAACGGTGTGGACTACGACAGGACGAACGCGCTCCGCCTGGAGACGAAGGACGGGAACCTCTCGCGGGCGCTGACGGTGGTGCTTACTGGTGGTGTCTTCTTCGCGACACGATGGGGGCGCAACGGCGCCTACGTCTCTGGCAGGCGTGCGACGACAGACGAGACGTCGGACTCCTCATCCCATGCCCCATCTCCCTCACCGGCTGCTGACGCGGCTATGGAAGGGGACGAAGAGGATGAAGAAGCTGAGGAAGAGGAGGAGTGCGAGTACGAAGAGGAGGAGGACGAGGAGCAGGGAGACGCCGATCTGCTCGGTTCTCAGGATTCCTTCGACTGGGATATCGTGTCCGATCCGGCGGCTGAAGAGGCAGACGTACGGGACCCCAAGCTGTGTGTACACTGCGATGGTGCGGACAGTGACACGCCCGATCACCTTTGGTGGGCATGCAGTGCGTTTGACTCCGTCAGGTCTCAACCTCAGTACGAACCCCTGCTGCAGCTGGACCGCTCAGGGTGGCCCCCGTGCCTTGCGAGATACGGCGTGGTGCCAGAGGGATTCCAGGTAGACGAGACCTTGCTGCACACGCTGATGGGGCGCATCGTGCTGAAGCGGTGGGAGCTCGAGGCGAAGATGCGGCGCGCTGGACCCCTCGTGCACCCCTGGACGGCTGCTCTCTCCTGGCCGGCAGAGGCTTTTGACTTCGACGTATCCAGTATCCCAGAGAAGCCAGCAGCGCGGCTGTGGCCGTATAGCGCTGCGTCTCTCAGGGCGATACTTGCGTGGCTCGCAGCGCTCCAATGGACGAAGCAAGGCACGGTGTCGAACATCGAGCTCGCCCTTGACTTCGAAATCTTCACAGGGAAGGCGTTACAGCCCTCGGAGCGCTCGGCACGAACCTCCAACCCCGCGATGGCCGAGCGTGGCAACCTCCTCTGGACGATGATGGGCTGCCTGAAGAGGCTATGCGACCAGCTAAGCCTTCCTACCCCGTGGCCTGCGCGACGCGAGGACCGGGTCGGCTCCCTCTGCTCGGTAGGCGCTGGAGAGGTCTGGGGCGGGATGACACCCCGGCCCGTGTTCGCAGGTGGCGCAGAGACGATCGCGGCGTTAGAGGCGAGTGCAGAACAGGCATGTGCGGCCGCAGGCGTCGATGCAGACGGCAATATCGTGAGGTGGGGAACAAACGTGTTCCCAGACTACACTGGGATCCCCCGGACCACGCGAGCCTCACAATGGGATGGGCCACGCCCGCCCCCGCCGCGCAGCGCTATACCCGTACCAGTGCCGCGGTCGCTCGCGAGCACGTCTCTGGGCCCCCGGAAAGTGTGCAACGCGCATTCGAAACCGAAATGCGACGAGTGCGATAATGCCAAGCGGAATTACGCACTGACGATAGCTGCGTGTTGCCGCGTCCACCACCACCACGCGGACGGCCTGAAGGTGATGTGTTGTGAGACACACCACATGACGCGATGCGGCACCTGCGCCAATGTGAAGACATGCTGCGCGGCCGGCCACCATGGGCGCGCCCCCAGGGTCGACCAAGTTGCGAGCACGGATGACGACAGCAGCAGCTGCGAAGACGACTCTGACAGCGAGGGAGAGGAGGGCAGCTCTGGTGCCACTGAGCATGATGGAGACGACGCTGCAGATGCGGGCTCCACCAGCGAGGAAGTCCCTCCCTCGTCTGAGATGGATAGCGACACGACGGCTGCGGCTGCGGTGAAACGCACCGCCATCGTTCTGGACGCCTCCGACGAGGACTCGATGGGGCAGGATGCCGTGAAACGCACCGCCATTTGTTTAGATCACTCTGACGAGGGCCCGTCCCTCTGGGGGGCTGGGATAGTGTGTGTGCGACAGCCAGAGTGGGACATGTGTGCGTCTCTTCTTCTTCTTTGGCCGGGCGTGATTGAGCATTTGGCTCTTTGCTGCCCCGACGATCAGCCCAGTGAGGGCGAGTTGGGTTCTTCTGCGGAGTCATCTGCGTTGACCCCACGCGAATTCCCTGGTTTTCTTTTCTCGCCTTCCCCTCGAATGAATACCCCTGCTTCCCCTACCCCGCGTAAGATGGGTGCAGAGCACGTTACGCTTGATGCGGATGAATCGTCGGGCTCCCAGCCTGATGATGCTCGTCTCGCTCCACCAGCAGATACAGCACCGCCTCCGGCGCCCTCTCCGGCTCCGGAGCTCGTGCTGCACACAGACCTGCTGGACGGGCTACAGACCCCGCAGTCGGGCTCGCCGCCCCTCCCAGAGAGCGCCACGCAACGGAGATCTCCGAGCCCTTGCGTGGGGCGCCGCCTTCCTTTCTCTCCCTCTCTCCCCTCTGAGTCCTCGGTGCCCCGCGCGCAGAAGCGGGTAGCACCCATACAGGAGACAGGCGAATCTGCCCTGGGGCAACGCTCCTTTAACAACAGAAGAGTAGAACCTCAACCCCCCGTGTCCCCTGGTTCACCGATTTCAGCGTCAAGCCTTCGGCCTGACGAGGATAGTATCATGTCCCCATCAGAACTTGCTTCCCCCCTTCCTCTCTCGCCTGCACCTTCCCTTGTTGTGGATGACTCGCCGGGCTTTCAGCCCGTCGACACTCGGCTTAGTCCCCCATCAGACACTGTGTCACCCCCACCACCCTCTCCATGTCAGGAGCCCCTAGTGCCTTTAGACACTGCAACCCCCTCTCTTCCCGACTGGCAGGCAGAAACGCCGTCTCACCAGGGGGGCGACACGCTCTCCCACGAGTGCACGTCGCCGAGCCCTTACGTGGGGCGTCGACTTCCTTTCTCCCCTTCCTCCCCTTCTGAGTCCTCGGTTCCCCGCGCGCAGAAACGTGTAGCGCACATGCGGGAGGCAGACGAATCTGCCCTGGAGCGATGCTCGTTTCATAACAACAGAGCAGGTTTTCCTTCCTCCCGCACGATCATCAGCACAGCTAGATCAGGCGTGCCTTCCCCTTTCCCACGGGCCTCACAGGCCTTGCGCTTCTTGGAGCGCAAGACACGTGCTGTCCGTCCTTCTCGTTCTCGTTTCCTCCAGAAGCAGGTGTTGCGTGCGGTTCCGAAGCGCACCCGCTGCATCCCCTCTCCCACCATCTTTCGTTCGGCGGCTATTCCGCGCTCTTTTCAACGCGTCGTCGCGAAGATTGCGCCTCAGTATCAGCAGGCGCAATCTCCGGCTTCCAGTGTGTGTGTGTCCCCCCTCCTTTACAGCGCAACGAGGAGGAGAGCGAAACCGTGTGGTGTCACGTAGAGCAAGAGTAGGATAGCGGGCCCGGTTCCTCACGGTATGGTCCTTCGGGGCCAGGCTGCGATGCCAGCACGCTAACCCAAATTGCAATACGGCCAGTTGCGGGCTCCACCAGCGAGGAAGTCCCTCCCTCGTCTGAGATGGATAGCGACACGACGGCTGCGGCTGCGGTGAAACGCACCGCCATCGTTCTGGACGCCTCCGACGAGGACTCGATGGGGCAGGATGCCGTGAAACGCACCGCCATTTGTTTAGATCACTCTGACGAGGGCCCGTCCCTCTGGGGGGCTGGGATAGTGTGTGTGCGACAGCCAGAGTGGGACATGTGTGCGTCTCTTCTTCTTCTTTGGCCGGGCGTGATTGAGCATTTGGCTCTTTGCTGCCCCGACGATCAGCCCAGTGAGGGCGAGTTGGGTTCTTCTGCGGAGTCATCTGCGTTGACCCCACGCGAATTCCCTGGTTTTCTTTTCTCGCCTTCCCCTCGAATGAATACCCCTGCTTCCCCTACCCCGCGTAAGATGGGTGCAGAGCACGTTACGCTTGATGCGGATGAATCGTCGGGCTCCCAGCCTGATGATGCTCGTCTCGCTCCACCAGCAGATACAGCACCGCCTCCGGCGCCCTCTCCGGCTCCGGAGCTCGTGCTGCACACAGACCTGCTGGACGGGCTACAGACCCCGCAGTCGGGCTCGCCGCCCCTCCCAGAGAGCGCCACGCAACGGAGATCTCCGAGCCCTTGCGTGGGGCGCCGCCTTCCTTTCTCTCCCTCTCTCCCCTCTGAGTCCTCGGTGCCCCGCGCGCAGAAGCGGGTAGCACCCATACAGGAGACAGGCGAATCTGCCCTGGGGCAACGCTCCTTTAACAACAGAAGAGTAGAACCTCAACCCCCCGTGTCCCCTGGTTCACCGATTTCAGCGTCAAGCCTTTGGCCTGACGAGGATAGTATCATGCCCCCATCAGAACTTGCTTCCCCCCTTCCTCTCTCGCCTGCACCTTCCCTTGTTGTGGATGACTCGCCGGGCTTTCAGCCCGTCGACACTCGGCTTAGTCCCCCATCAGACACTGTGTCACCCCCACCACCCTCTCCATGTCAGGAGCCCCTAGTGCCTTTAGACACTGCAACCCCCTCTCTTCCCGACTGGCAGGCAGAAACGCCGTCTCACCAGGGGGGCGACACGCTCTCCCACGAGTGCACGTCGCCGAGCCCTTACGTGGGGCGTCGACTTCCTTTCTCCCCTTCCTCCCCTTCTGAGTCCTCGGTTCCCCGCGCGCAGAAACGTGTAGCGCACATGCGGGAGGCAGACGAATCTGCCCTGGAGCGATGCTCGTTTCATAACAACAGAGCAGGTTTTCCTTCCTCCCGCACGATCATCAGCACAGCTAGATCGGGCGTGCCTTCCCCTTTCCCACGGGCCTCACAGGCCTTGCGCTTCTTGGAGCGCAATACACGTGCTGTCCGTCCTTCTCGTTCTCGTTTCCTCCAGAAGCAGGTGTTGCGTGCGGTTCCGAAGCGCACCCGCTGCATCCCCTCTCCCACCATCTTTCGTTCGGCGGCTATTCCGCGCTCTTTTCAACGCGTCGTCGCGAAGATTGCGCCTCAGTATCAGCAGGCGCAATCTCCGGCTTCCAGTGTGTGTGTGTCCCCCCTCCTTTACAGCGCAACGAGGAGGAGAGCGAAACCGTGTGGTGTCACGTAGAGCAAGAGTAGGATAGCGGGCCCGGTTCCTCACGGTATGGTCCTTCGGGGCCAGGCTGCGATGCCAGCACGCTAACCCAAATTGCAATACGGCCAGTTGTGATTTGTTGTGACTAGGTGTGACGTGGTGTGATTTGTTGTGACCAGTTGTGACGACTTGTGACCCTTTTGTGATGAGTTGTGATGAGGTGTGATCTGTTGTGATCTGTTGTGATCGCGATCCAAAATTTTAAATTTTTGAAATTTTGGATCGCGATCACAACAGATCACAACAGATCACACCTCATCACAACTCATCACAACTCATCACAACTCATCACAACTCATCACAACTCATCACAACTCATCACAAAAGGGTCACAAGTCGTCACAACTGGTCGCAACAAATCACAACTGGCCACAACAAATCGCAACAAATCACAACAAATCACAACATTTGGCGTTGTGATTTGTTGTGATCGGGTGTGATTCGTTGTGATTTGTTGTTTCTTCCCCCAGCCTGATTACCCCAGCAACGCAATTTTTTTTGGTTGCAAAGAGGACTCTTTTTTTTGACGTAACCGTCCCGCTCGCTGTGCCACTTCACCGAGCGTTATCCCACTCGCGATGTGTGTGGTCTGTGTGTGTGAGATTTCTGATTTGTTCCAATATGCTGGATCCACATCGCACACGTTATCCCACTGTTTCTTCGCATTATCAAGCAAGCTTGTTGGGACAAACTTAGGGGGTGGAGCGGTGCGCCTGTTGGGCCTGGCAACACGCCCTCCTGCTGAGAAATTTTTTGAATGGTTTTCTTAGCTGTGCAGTCTTAGCAGTTTCACTAGCACAAGGAGTGGCTGTTTCACTGACACAGGGAACCGTCCGTGATGATGATTTACTTTTTATTGGCATCGGCGACCAGCCTGACGTAGGAGACGACAGGGCAGTGCCGTGCATATTCATTGTAGCAAAAATACAATGTCAGCCTGTCTCGGAAACAACCGCGAAGAGCCTCCACCGATGATTTCTTTGGCGACACTGCCTGCGCCAAACACGAGGATGCGGGGGAAAACTCAGTTTCTGCACCCTGATAGTTCTGATCGATTGTTGTCTTCTTTTGTTCGTTCTGTTGATTTTCTTCGTTCGCAAAAAAAAAGGGCGGTATCAATTGAACACATGTTTTTAAACCGCAACAGCCTTGCACTGTGTTGATGAGGGGCAATATCCCAGGATACCTCTAAAACACACGTCCCACGACCCCCCCACCCCACACCCACCCCTCCCTGACCCCCCAATCGGGGCCTATCCCCTCGGCGCCAAAGTTTGATGATTGCATAGAGACATTTAAGAGCAAGGCACTCAGCACAGGGGCAGGGGCTGGGTTCTACACATACACATAACCCGAGGTAGGGCCGCTTGACCAGTTAATAGTCTTCTGCCGCGGCAAGTGGGAAAGGCCGGAGATTCATTCCTTACCTCCCGTGCTCGTGTTTTCACGTTTTGCCATTGCAACCTCCCGTTCTACGCCTCTTCACCCCCACCCGTGACACTGCCTCGGGTCAAGTCAACCCTGGATGTGATTATACCCGGTTCTTTGCTGACGAGACGCGCCCGGGGGGAGGGTATGAAGCAAAGAGTAAGTGTCAAAACCGGTGTGTGGGTAATCCTCCAGAAGTACGATACTGGAGGGGAGGTGCTGATGACGGCTCAGGGCTGACACCGCCTTCGAATATTGGCACCACGCACACTCCTCAATCCAGGAGCTCTGGCCAGTGCCACGCAAACCGTAGCACCGTCCCAGAAGAGGAGGCAAAACTGTCGAAAATCAGCAGCCTGTGCGGACAGACATCGAAGATTCAGAGAGAGATTGGGAGGTTTTGCCCTCGTTTCATATTTTTCGTTATGTTCCAGGGAGTTTTCAAGTCATGTTTTTTTTGCTCTTCGCCGGGCAACCTGGCGTGCAAAGGTGATTTGTTCTTCAGCTGTGTGTTTTCCAGCAACCAAGAAAACGGATGCATTATTTTGAACAATCAGATATAAAAGACCAACGTAACTCAGACCTGCTTTGAAACGAGAATTGCCCACCCAGATGTCCCCTTTCCCGTTTTCACATTCAGTGCATTTGCACTGCAGACAACCACCGGATTTGGGCACCTCGCAAGACGACAGCAACGAGCATCTGTTGGTTCATAAGGGACTGCACCCAAAGGCCTGGTGTACGAAGTCACGAATTCGATACAGCATCGTCACAGCTCAAACGACGAAACCCCAAATGTGACTGGAGTACACATTGTGGCCACGTTACACCTTCAGATGGTTCTGACAATCCACCGTTGGCTCGCCTTTGCTTCGTTTGTCAGCCACCAGACGGTCAAACCGTCATTCGAGGTTGTGACTCCTGCTCGTGCACCCCCACCTCTCCACAGACGCAGAGTGGCACGCATTCGTGACCGAGACTGTCGCAGATTTCGTGCTGAAAAACCCGAGGCGGCGAGTTGACTGACCAAACCATACCATTGGGGCAATCCCAGAGAATAGTCGAGGCGGAGGCGGGAAACCTCTGATTTTGACAAAAAAAATTGATGAAAATATGAAGCAGGTCTGCGTAACTTCGAGCCGTTCCTCCGATATCAGTGTCAGCGGCAACAACAACAGACGGGATACATCTGTGCAAGGATCGGTGTGGGTATCCGAACTGTCCGCAACTAAAACAAGTTCATATCGGACTCCAAGAACGCACCAGTTGCATGGGGGTGCGTGAGATAAAATATAGCAAGGGGGTAAAGTTATGTTCAACTGTCAATTGAACAATTCGTTCTTTCGCATGGTTATGGGATTTTTGACGTGTGATGTGGCTTGAGTTCCCCCCCTCCCCCCCCCCCCCCACCCGACAAACAATGATCTACATGAGGGACAGGAGAAGTCGAAAAAGGCAAAAAAATTGGTTCCTGCATCAACCGTCCATTTCCCCCTGATTTGATTTATTTTTCGTAGATTTGCACAGACGTTTTTGAGCAGAACACCACTCCAGATTCGAACGGGTTTGAACCACGCTCCCACATAAAGGCACGGCAGACAATCAAAGAAGAATCGCAGACACATTTTTTGGTTGCCCCTGTGTGTGGGGAGGAGGGGGGGGGGGGATGTAACAGGCAACAATAAGTAATAGAGACACACTCCATTGCACACAAAAACAGGCGAGAGATAAAGACGGGCTGTCTTATATCATACCATGCTCGTTGGGCGACATGTCGTATCGTTTGTTTCACCACAGAGATTGATTTGTCCGCACTGAGCTGGTTACAGCCTCGATGAACCGCCACGACTCCCGCCAGAGATGCTGTGCTGGTGCGTCTCGAGAGTGCACGTTGGCACCTGGTCTCCGCCCAGCAAGTTTGCATCTCATTGGAAACGGGAGCCTCAGGGCACAGTCCGAGAGGCCTTTTTTTCCTAGCGTGAAAATTCCAACTCGCATGCCCTCAAGAAAAACACTCACGCAAAGGCCTTTCCTGAATGCTACGCTGACCTCGAACAGGAACACAGTAGTAGGGTGTGGGTATTTTGCCACTTCTCGGGGGACCGAGGGAAGTCATGCGATCACATTATGGCTCCCAAAGTTGCGGTTGTTGCCAAGAGGCTTACGCACAATAGAGGGTCGTGCGGCAGGACTGCGCACAGTTTCCCGCGGGGCGCAGGGGAAAATATCGTTTCTTTGATGCGATCATTGTTTTTGTGAGGACCATCCTGCATGACACGCACATACACACACTGCACTGCACTGCGAACCAATGAAATACCTGCAGCCTCTTGCATACAAGGAGAAAGGCCTGAACAACACGCACAGAGGCTGTCGACAAACACCGCATCTCCCCTATGTGTCTTGCACCCACGCGCACCGACCCTAGTGGGGTGGACGGCAACGGGGCTGAGGAGCAGCGATGGCATGACAGAGTTTTGCAACCACACAACCCGTCATCCGATGTGGGGTTTGAAGAAACGGGCAGAGGGAGGGAGGGTAGTGAAATGGAGGTCGAAGGGAGCACAAGAATGATCACCCTTCACTCGTTATGCAGGTTGTGGGAGGGGGGGGGGGGGGGTGGGTGAAGGGGGGGGCACTGACGGCTGTATGCCGCGCACGATGCGCCCAGAGCGGGGAAAACAAGTCCCTCATCGGGGGGGGTATGGCAGCAGGGCAGCATGACAGCACAATGCCACACCCACCCACCCACCCACCCCCTCGCCCCCATGGTGCCTCCGATGAACAATTCGAACGGCCTGTTTCTTTACTGTGCTTCTGGGGAAACTTCTGTTTCAGGGGGAGGGGGGGGGTATTGAAATAGATAGAAGTAGAAGGAAGCACAAGGATGATCTCCCTTCACTTTCAGGGGTGGAGGTGGGGTGGGGTTGTGACACGGGGCGGGATCGGGACTCGCAAACGGTTTTTGGAGAATGGGATGGGTGGGGTGGGGGTGGGGCACACCCCTGCATGCCTCAGCATGCCACAACCATCGAATGGGGTACTGCGGAACTGGCTGTCCCCCCCCCCTCCCCCTTTGCCATTCCCCCCGGAGGGGAAGGGCGAAGGGAGTCTATGCGTTAGGCGGGGTAGAAAATTGAAGGGGTGGAGGGGGCGGGGCGGGGAGGTAGAAAACTGAAAGTGGCTGCTGGTTCCACACTCTTTTTGTGGCGAAGGGGGGGGGGGGGGTGTGGGGGGAGTGAACTTATCCGTGACGCTGCTGCTCTGTTCCGGGCTGGGGTGATTGATAGCATTCGTGCCCTCCCACCCACTCCCCTCATGGAGGTGGGGGGGGGGGGTAGTGAAATCGAATTTGAAGGGAGCACAAGAATGATCCCCTCATGGAGGTGGGGGGGGGGGGATGGTAACAGTGCACGATGAATATGGTACACGCTATACTGCAGAGAGAGAGAGATAGAGAAGAGATGACTTCAATCCCTGCCAATCTTGTGTCAGTATTGAGGATTGGATGGACATGGAAGACTCTTCAATCCTTCGTGGAGGGGCGGCATGCCGCACATACAGTTGGGTTCAGGGAGGGGTGGTGGTAGCGGTTGCGCATTACTTGAAGAACAAAAATAACAAAAGGGCCCTTCACCGCTGGGGGGGGGGGGGGGGCGATGCAGGGATGACAAAATACAAAGCCTGTCTCAAAAAATACAAAAAATACAAAAAGTACATAAAATACACATAAAATACATAAAATACACCAAAAAATACACTAGTGGGGGCCCAGTAGGGGACTCAGCACTCTCGGGTTCAGGTTACTCACAACGCGATTAGTTGAGGCGCATATCCGTCAGGTGGACCACCGGGTGGGGAGAGATCCGGTGTGAGGCACTTGGGTGCGACCAGGTGGGCAGTATGGTACCCGCCTCCTTCGCCCGCTCCACCACCTCAGTGGGTGCCTTCGTCTGGAGGCGTGTGCCAGACACTGCCTTTATAACATCATCACAGTGCTGGCACTTACGCGCCAGGTTGTTCTGCACTGCGGAGAAGTGCACTTGCGACCAGTGCGCCTTGCGCCCAGGCATGTTGTGTGTGAGGATGAGAACCCCTGCAGTGTGGGTGTGTGTGATTTGTGCTCGTGTGTGCCGCTCCATGCATACTCATGCATGGAGCGGCAACGGTATCGAGAACAATTTTAACGTTGAATACCATGACGTCGTCATACTATTCAACATACAGGCAACTGCCTCTGTGGAGTATCACTAGATGGACGATTCGACCCATGTAGTAACAGTTTTTTTTAGGAGAGGGGGCCCGGTGCCTGCGCGCGTCCTGTCGTACTGTGGCTGCTTGGTGGGGCTAGCGCAGCAGGTTCTACTTTTGCTTCTACGGGCTCTTAGCACTGTAACATGAACTACACAAACAACAAAGCTCTAGGGCAAACAAACCGCGCACTGGCCGGGGTTGAGCTGCGTGGGGCTCCGTGCTGGCGGCATGAACAAGGGGCTGTAGGCAAATCTACCATTCACAAGGGGCAGCCCGCTGGTGAGGGGAAAAGGGGGCGAGGTAAAGGGGGGGGGGGGCAGGGGGGGAGAGGCGAAAGCGACTGACAGCGAGGGCGTGGACCGACTCCGCTGGCGCATTCACCGGAAGAAAGGGGAAGGGGGCACGGGGGTGGGGAACGGGAGGGGGGGGGGGGAGGGGCGAAAGGAAAGAGGGGGGTAGGGGGGGGGGGGAGCCGACCTACGGCTATCTCGCTCCCCTGGCGGCCCTACTCCCCTGGCTCTGGGACCCCTGGGAACTCCGCTGCGAAGACCCCCGCGCCCCTGGCCGGCTCGCCCGCGCCCGCTTGCCTGCCCGCGCCCTCAGACGACAACAGACCACGTTGTACGCCTCCGCCTGTGAGGCCTTGTCATCCCCCAACTCGGCCCACCAAGCCTGAATGGCCCGGAGCGCCGCCTCCTGCTCCTCCTGCGGTCGGTGCACGTCGGGGCAGAACTGCTCCTCCCACTCCCCCACCGTCGTGGCCCCGTCGTCCTCATCCATCTCCTGACCACGCTGCGGCGATGCCGACTCCCGCTTCCGCTTCGGCTGCGACGACATCGAGGTGGCTGGTGCTTGCGCAGGGTTGGAGCCTTCCTCGGTGGCGGTCGGGTCGGAGCGGCCGGTGGCCGGGGCGCCGGTGGGTGCAGGAGGGGGATCACCTTCTCGTCGAGGGGGATCACCCTGGTCCTGCGGCTGCGGGACCCTCGCAGGCGGCTCCTCCGCGTCCCGAGGCCCCAGATCCATACAGGTCTCCCCCTGCTCCACGCATTCCCCACACGCCCTGCAATCGCAACCGAAACAACGCCAGTGTTCGACTGCGGTATCCACCGCCTCTGCACAGCGGGCACAGTAAAAGCGGCGGCGCGACGGCTGGGACGGCACCTGGCACATGGGGAGGCCCTGCTCCCCCCCTGGACAGCCAGTCCGCCCCAACACCGGCGAGGGGGCGAGGGCAGACACTGCCTCCGCCAGAGGTGGGGGCACCAAAAGGGGGGTGTAGTGCTTTCCCTGATGCTTGACTCCAAGCACTCCGACGAAAGGCTTCACCCGGGGGCGGTGGACCGTGGGGGGCGCTTGATCAGATAGGACCACCACAGCCCACCCCGACCCCAGCGCAAGTCCATGTACTGCTACCTGGTCCGCCCAAGAAGCCTCGTCCCGGCTACCCTCGACTCGCATGGCCGCAGCCCAGGACTCGCTGTTCGGCTCGGCCCGAGCACAAAGGCCTGGGTCACGTAGCACCGCCTGGACGGCTAGCCTCCGCATGCCCGCCGCCGAGCCTCCCATAATGAAAGCCGCCGCATCGAAGAAGCAGTCGCCTGGTGTGAAACGGAACCCCGTGCACTCCTGCATCCCCAAAGACCGTTGCAGCCTGGACAGACCGTCCCCTCCCCCTGGGGCCCGGCCCTCCAGCAAAGCCTTTGTCAGTGCGGTGCTCGCCGGGGGCGGAGGAGGGGGCTCCGCTTGCCCCGGCGGATGAGGGGCCACCCCTTGGTCCTCGCGTGGCAGAGGTAGTGGCGTGCAGACGCACCTGGTGTCGTCTTCGCCCAGCCCACAGCAGGTCGGGCACACCATCCTCGAGCAGTGACCACACTCCCCATGGTGCACGGCCGTGGTGAAGAGCGACGCACAGAACTGACAGCAACCCGGTGACCCCGACACATCCACGCGCCCCGGGATAACCGGGCCCTGCGGCACCTCGACCTCCACACACTTCGTGTATGTGACCTGTTCCACCACCTGGTCCGGCACCGTGACCGGCTTGAACCCCCCGTCCACGCCGCCCACAAAAAGCGCTTGGCATGGTTCACCTGGGGCCACGAGAAGAGGGGGGAGGTTGTCTCTAAAAACCACAGCGTGGACGTCGAGGGCCACCGCCACCCCACGGAGGGCCACCTGGTCCACGTCTTCGCCACCCCCGGAAGCCAGCATACGCCCCGCCCACTCGTCGGGGTCTGAGAGGAGCAGACGGAGTGTGGGCGCTCGACGGACGCACACCACCGCCAGGCGCAGAAGCTTGTCAGCGTCGATGTCAAACCCCAGGTCACACGCCGCGGCCGTCACCGCCACCACCCACGTTGCTGGGGCCCCCTCCGCCACTGACCCACCCAGGGCGGCGACCTGTTCTGGCATCGTAAGAGCATTACCAAGCCCCTCTGCCAGGTCCTCAATAGCCACTCGCGCCCCTCCTCGCTTGTCTCTCCACTTTTCGATGACGACAGAGGGGGACGGAGATGTCGGTGCTGCCTCTGCCCGAGGGACCGGGTCCGCCTGGGGCACAGGGCGCTCCTCATCAGGGTCAATGAACACCTCCCCCTCCCCACGCGAGTCAACCGAGAACCGCATGAAGTGGTCCGGGTTCAGGGGGGCCGCGGCCTCTGTAGCCAACGCCGTCCGGCTCACTGCTGCTGGTGATATGGGGCCGCATTCAAGGAGTGTTCGACCCAGGATGTGGCTGTACGCGCTACTCACTCTGGTGGCGTGGCTCTGGGTGACCAGAACCCTGCTTCGCCCCGTCCGTTCTGCTGCTAGGCGGCCCAGCTTGCCGAAAACCTGGTGCGCCGACGGCCCCAGACCCCCGAAAGCCTCCATCGCAAAGGCCGCGAAAATCTGGCCAGATCTCCTGCAGGGATCACGATACCTCCTGTTCTTCTCTGCCTCCCCCGCTGCCGCCGCCGCTCCAGTAAACCTCGCAGCAGCTTGGACCACGGAAGCCGCGAGGGGATTGCGGATCGTCACGTCGATGACCCGCGGCCACACCCGGCGAGTGACAATGTCCCCGGGGCGCTCCTGGGAGTCCGGAAGGATGTGGAGCGTCTCCATCTCGGGGCTCGTACCCGCTTCCACCGCGAGCCTGTACAGGCTGTCCCGCACGACATCGTGACGCCGAGTGGGCCCACCGACCAGTAACAGTAACATCGAAACCTTGATACCATCCCATCAAGCTTCATTTGATCGGTCTGGAGCGGCATCAAGGTTTCCATACTTCACGTAAAAAATGAAAAACCTTTAAAAATATCATGATAAACGTGACCGAAACCGGTACGACGCCACCATGCATGTATTTTTTGTATTTTTTGGCCCGCAAAAAATACAAAAAATACAAAAAATACAAAAAATACACATAAAAAATACACAAAAAATACAGGCTTCGCATCCTTGGGGCGATGGGAGTTCAAAATACATAACTGGGTGGGGTGGGGCGGTGTTGGTGTGGGCTATATGCTGTAACCTTGTGCTGACTGAGGAAACAGTTGACACCCATTCGCACACACGGCAGGTGTGCACGGAAGAGGTGCTGCCAGGACCCCTCCGGGAGAGTAT
Source organism: Rhynchopus euleeides (assembly GCA_963210315.1). NCBI lineage: Eukaryota > Euglenozoa > Diplonemea > Diplonemida > Diplonemidae > Rhynchopus > Rhynchopus euleeides. The sequence continues at coordinate 1,165,476 of OY723288.1, read as the reverse complement.
TCGTTTGCCTTGTGGTGACGCACCAATTTATCTCTGAATGCGGCTACACATGCACGTCGAAACCGGTGTCACGCCGTGTTGGGTGATCCTTGAGGGTGCGATGCTGGAGGGGGGGGAGGGTGTTTTAGACGGTTCAAGGCTGGACCATCTGCTTTTAGTTTTGATTTGTTACACAGCACACAACACAGATACAGACACACAGGCACCCCTGCCGCTTGCCCAAACGAAATAGGGGTATCTTAAGGACCAGACAATTGAGCAGGCTTGACCGATCAGGAAAATATTGGGGAGTGGATCATATCAAACGTGCACCAGGGGCACACGTGCAGAAAACTCTGAAAAGAGCTTGCGTTCTTGCTTTGGGTTGGTGCCGTGGCGGCCACAACCCTTGAAGACTGACCAGGATTCACAGCATGCTCGAGAACCAAAAAAAGGGGGGAGGGGGGGCAGTTGCGTTGGCATTCATAATAAATTGCTTCTTGCCTGCTCTGTGGATGTCTAGGACCCCTGAAGGAGCGCCAATCAGCGCTTCGGGGAGGGAGGGAATCACCCAATCCACAAGCTTTCCGAGGGGGTAGGACCTGCAACCTGAAGCCTTACCCAGGCACCTGGATGCGTCCTGGCCAAGAAAATATGAGAGCAGCACCGCCATGACTCGCATGGGGGCCTTTTTGAATCCGAACGTGTGCCCGTTGTGGCGCATGCAGAAAGCTGAACGCTGCCACGGACGAGATTCACAGACATAATAACCAGAACATGTGTCTCTTCTGCCCACAGGCAGGCAAACCTTGCCTTTTGCAGAATATGCTCGCATCATGTCTGGGTGTTGGCCGCAACGCAGACACCACCACCACCCCAGACATCCAACAGACATCAATGTTGGGCAGCTGCCACGATCACCTGAAAGCTCTATGCTCAAGCGGATCCGGGCGTGTGTCCCTTGTTCAGTGCAGGAAGAACAGACCTGACAAGCCACATCTCCACCCACCCTCTTCAAGTGGGCGTTTTTTTTTGCCTGGCACCTGAAATTCACAGGCTGCAGGAGGGCACGCCCGGTTGAAGGAGGGCGATGGAGATTTAATCATCATGAAGTGGAAAAGAGATCTTTGCCAGCAGCAGGGCAGGCCTGATGTACGCAGGAGGCGACATCGGGCTGTTTCAGTTGCCCCCGTGGTTTGTCCTGTTGGGGCGCCATTGCAGCTTGCCGGATGAGAAAACTGATGTGGAAAAAGAACTGCGTAGGCACGAGCAGATAGAAAAGAATGCCAAGAATGCCTCATGGGACAAATAATGGGGGGGGGGGGGGTTGGCCAACTCGAGATGAACAACATGACATCATCAGAAAATTTAAACTATTTTTTTCAAAAGTAAATACAGTCTGCACAACACAGCAACGGCAGAAGCGGAGGTGACATAATTCGTTGCATCCGACAGTCACATTGCCACGGCCGCAAAGGCAGAAGGGGTTTCTGCCTCGCGGGTGGCCCTGCCCTCATTATTAGTTGGTGCCGACAATCACAAGCAAGATTGATCTGTCCCATTGACGCCCCTCCCCCCGCAAGCAGGTTCGTGGGATGTATCCTTTTTTTTGAAGTCACGTCATAGGTAATATCCAATAAACCGCACCGCCAGTTGCACCAGCCACAGGGTTCAGCCCTGCAATAGCACGGTGTGCTCCTGGGGTCGGGAGGGGGAAAGGGGGAGGGGTTTTTTGAACAACATTAAAAGCAAATGCAGCATCACTAACACCGCACTCCAGCACATTCCTTCACTAAACGCTTCACTCCTTCCCCTGTCTCCCCCTCCAGGCATGCTGAACAATTCGAACGGCTTTTATTGGCCCTCGCAGCCCCCGTGAGAGGCGGGGGCCGCTGTCCTGGGTTCTAGCCGCACGGCATTCATTTTGAACACTCTTTGGTCCGGGTTGGGTCGGCCAAGAACCCTCCGTTCTGCCTGACCAGGCCAGCACCTTCTAATTCGGGGAAGAGGGCGCGTGGGGCACGGGAGATATCTCCCACTAGCACCACCACAACACTGAGACGCAGGGGTTTACGACGGAGAGCGGGGCACAGTCCTATCTTTTGTTCAGGCAATATATCGGTGTCAGCAATGGACTTTTTCCACTGCGCACCACAGGTTCATGTTTTTCACGCGTCTGCTCAGGCAGTGCAGCATGTACGCAGCACGCATGGGCGAGACGTCGTCCCTCCGCACTCTTCAGGTCAGGCTGGAATGGTGCAGGGGTTGTGTAATATAGACGATGAAGAGGGGCTGTTTATTGTGGCTTCGACAAGCACATCTCCCGGGAGAGCTAGGCCCCCGTGCAGTCTAGTCTGCCTGATTGGCGCAGCAGGATATCGCAACAGGATTTTTGAACGATTCGAAGGACGCGGTGTTTCTTATGGCGGGGTGAAAAGAGCCGCCCATAGCCTCCTACAATTCGGTAAGCCAGTATAGTACACCATCACCACAGCAAGGATGTCCCACGTGGGGCCAAGAGAATGTTCAAAACAAGAGTTCATGGATATATTCAGACCTTATTAAGAGATTCCGCGTTTTAACCTCTTAATTCTAAGACCTTAGTTTTTCTGCAGGGGTTTCCCTATTGGGAAGGGGTTACAGAACATCTTTGCTCAGAAACTGACCTCGGCTCGACGGACTAGGATGGTATCAGCCCAGGAATCTCTCATCCCACCCCCAATCCTGCAAAAGCCTGCACGGTC
>OY723288.1:836553-1162553 GCA_963210315.1 Rhynchopus euleeides | reverse complement strand
TCCAAAAAATTGAACGAACGATACTCTGAACGATATGAACGACATTTCTTTGGGACGTGATCCAAACAGTTTTACCATGGCAAGCGACTTGTTGATAAACACAGGAAAAAAAAGATGTATTTTCATGTCTGGCCCGTCGGCACGGCGCGTTTGGTCCGGTCGGGGTGAGACGCCCCAACCGACCCACATGCACCAAGCCAGGCGGGCCAACAATCAACAAAGCGAACGATACAATCAAAGTGACAAACGGTAGCGACAAAGGTGCCTCAATGGCCTGGCTATCAAGTGGGGAAAGATGAAAGAAAAGATGCAGTTAATTCGTCGAGTAAGAGTGGCCAATAGTTTTTTTTGTGTGGAAAGTATAGAATCATGTTGGGGGATGGGGGAGGGGGGGGCTGGAGGAGAGGAACGGGGCGGCTGGCTGTAAGCCAGCGATAAAATATCAGGAACAGAACGTTTTGTCATATCTGCGACGTACCCCCCCCATACCCCCCCCCCAACATTTTCCTTCACCCTACTGGCAGTACGCCTCCTCCGCAACCACCAGAGGGAGAAAGGCCAAACTTTTCCCCCTTCCCCTACCGAGTCATGCGTTTTCTGTTCGCCCAGCGCAAAAAGATACGGGTGGGGGCCGTGGCTGGGCCGGGTTGGTTCCAACCCCTTTTGATCGATGTCAACAGAGTGAAGGCCAGCCACCCGCCCGCCTGGTTCATCCGTTTCCCGAGTCGAAGGACAGGGATGACGTTTGTTTAATACCTCTTCTCTCTTGCGTTGTGCACTGTGTGTGATGATCACACGTGTTCATCTTGATCCAGCAACAGGCATAGGACGGAGGATCGATAGTGGCTTGGTGAGCTTTCTATTGTAGAGCGGGGCCCAGTTTCTCGGCAGCCTGCAGCAAGCATCGTGTCGTACCCGCTTTTTCCGCGCTTTAGAGCACAATATAATCACCCCAGGCAAAACAAAGCTTGTCCGACAAAAGCCTGCAGTGCTGCCACACACGAGCCCTATTTTTTTTGCCCCAAAAGGCCCACACCACACCACCATCTCCTCTCCGGAAACACCCACCAACGCAGAGGACGCCCTGGCGGCAGCAGATCCCCACCACGTCAGGGAGGGGGCGATGAGTACCGCCGTCACCTCCCCTCAGCCAAGTCACGCTCCGCCATCTCCTGCCACAGCTCATTCGTCGCAGAGCATGGTTGTGGGGGAGAGCGGCGGTGTCGAGGGTGTCGAAGCCGCGCTGTCCGACGAGGCGGAGGACATGCGGGAGTGGTTGATGGCTGCGATCAGCTGCTCCTTGCGCGCAGCCGTCTCAGTCATCTGGTCCTCCGTCAGCATACCCAGGAAGGGGTAGCGCGTCGCCAGATCCGCGCGGATCGCGCGCGGGCTGGCGCCCCTGAGCTCCGCAGTCGTCACCTGGTGGAGGATGAAACGCCACTTCGTGTCTGTCTCCTTCAGCCCCACCGAAATGCACTGCTTGCGGTCCCACTTCCGCGCCTCGTGCAGCAGCATGCGCAGCGCCACGTAGTTGTATTTGTAGCTCCCTCCCGCAGCCGTCAGCATCTCCTCGTAGTGAGGGGCACGCTCAACCGTCATCACACGCATTGTCCTACAGCTGCTGCTGCCGCTGCCTGCCGGCGGTATCGTCTCGCTGACTTGGGGCAACGGGGTGAGGGGAAACCCTCGGTGGGCTGGAGAGGCTGCGAAAAGCGGCTCCTGCGCCAACCCAACGGGAGGGGAGGGGGAAATCAGGGGGGGGGACACAGGCGTGTTGCGTGTGTGTGTGTGTGTAGGGGGGTACACGATGTGAGAGTTGGAAGAAGAGACAAGATGAAAAATTTTGGGGAAGTTGATGAGGGGATGTGGCTCCCAAGAGAGCAAACGCAAAGAGGATGGCCCCCTGTGCTAGTTGTGTCGCTGTATGTGCCGAGAAGTGGCTCCGACGAGACTGTAGAAGGAGGGTGTGTGATATGTGATGTGTGTTTGCCCATTATGCGACAGTGGATATCAAATCAAAATCAGGGGAGGGAGATGTTTGGTGTGCTCGACACGACTGCAAAAAAAAACATTCTCATCTCTGTGCTGTGCACGACAGCGGAGGCATCATCTGAGCTCACTCAATAATCCAACTTCCACTAAACACCAAATCTCAACGTGTTGTGTCATGTGGCATGATTCGGTGTGCTACATTGCGCAAGGTGAGGGAGAAGGTGTTACTGACATGCCTAGCGGCGCTGCTGTGACAATGCATATAGATGGAGGATAGGGGAGGAGGTGGGTGGGCTTGGGGGTGGCCACAGCTGATTATGAGGTGTTCAGGACCCCTCTTACGGCTCTCACACACAGACACAGACCACACCTTACTCCCGAGGCTCTTAGAACCCCCAGGGCGTTGCGGTGCAACACAATCTCCATGACACACATCTCTTTTCCGGCGCAAGGCGTCTGCGTGACGGGGAGCTAGACAGAACATATTTCAGAAAAGGTATATCTTTTGACAAACGCAGAGGACAGCAGACTCGCCGCCACAGGGGGGGTGGGGGGCGAAGGCAGGTGGGGTAGAAACGTCGAGAAAAAAAAGATATGGTTGGATTGATTCAGACCTCCCTGCACTCTAAATGCAGGTAGGTCTGAAGTAGATCTGAGGCACGGGGTGGGTGGGTGAGGAAGTATAGACACAGAGTCGACCCGAGGGGGGGTGGGGGGTGAGAGGTTAGTGCTTCGATTTGAACGATTTTTTTTGGCTGTACTTCCGGCAGCCCCTGGGGGTGTGGGGCCTTGGTGGGATGGGATGGCCGTGTGTTGCGAGCAGTTCTGCCGAACACCCTCCTCCACCCCCACAGTCTCTCCAGAGAGGAGTTGCGGACCAGGCAGGCAATGTGCATCTGGGGGTTTGGAGGCCGCAGAGGTCGACAGGTGCATCCCTCCTCCACCACCCCACCCCCACACCAACTTCTCCGTTTTCACAGGCGAGACATTGGTATGCGGACAAAAGGAGGAAGTATCGCCAGTGCAAACAGGGGCACGGAATACCAAAGACATACACAAAGGAGAGAGGTGATAACGACCCAGGCAGGGCACACATGCAGACACACCCTGTGCGAACACACAGGGTGTGGATATGGCACCGGATTGGAGGTGCTTTGTGATGGAGGTGTTCGGGCAACAGCGAGGAACACCCTCCGGATTTAAGAAACAGCTGCACCGCTGGATTTCGGCAAAAAAAAAAGAAAGTGGCGGCAAAAAAAATAAGTGCATGGCCAAAAGGTGGAGAGTTGGCCTTGCGCTTTCATTTTTGTCTGGCGCGTTTCCTTCACCCCTTACATCGGAGAAAGAGAAAATCGTTTTTTGCGGGCGACCCCTGTCGATAGTGGAAGACACCCCCCTACCCCCACCCCCCCACCCCCCGTTTTGGCAAGAAACATTTTTCGATGAAAACATTCCCGTGTTGCATCAGGCCCGGTGCACTCCCTGCATGTGTCGCGATCGCCACTGGGGCGCACCGAACCCACCCACACGTCATGTCATCTGGGCTTCGAACGCGCCCCTGTATCCTTGGCGCGAAGGGAAGGGCCACCAAAGAAACGAGGAAAAACTGAGCTCACCGCAGGTGCAGAAAGAAGGCGAAATAGGGGTGTTGTATTGAGTGTGGAGCAGGGTAGGGCATGGATGCACCTCGATGGATCCCACAGCACCCATGGCTTGTGGCGGGGTGCGCTCTGTGAGGGGGGGGGGGGTGTTGGCACTCTGTTTCTGCTCTGAGCGACCGCAGCACCAAGAGAATTTTTTTCGAATCGAAGCAAGGTATCAAAAGAAACGGAGCCTGATAACGTATTGTTCGCACCTCCTCTGCTGGCCAACTGTTTTGTAGCCAGCTTTGTCTTATTAGCCAGGGCAGAGACAAGCGCAGACAACACAATCCGCAGCGAATGCCCTCAGGGCTGCAACATTTTTATCACTGCCCCTATAGCCAGCCTCCAACACAGCTAGGCCGCGCACAGTTTCGGGGCCTGTGGGGCCCAGCGAAGTCCCCGTGTAAGGGGGGGGGGGGAGAAAAGCTAAGGCACCCCCCTTCTACCTCGCACCATGGGTACAGCCGCTGCAGGGCGCGACTGAACTAACCCCGACCAACAGGAGGCCCCTGTACAGCTACACAGAACTGACAGCTTGTTGGATTGGGACGCTCGCCACCTCGCCTGGTGTGATGTCGGTTCTCCGCGAAGCTGGGCACAGCAAGGAGCGTTAGGTCACACCAGTGCTGGGGCGACAAGCAACCGCCCAGTCCACCCACGTGGGATACGTGGGTGGGCTCTGGGCTTGGAGACAATCAGGGGATGAGTTGCCATCAGAGATAGTAGAGTTGCACGAAGAGGAGTGGGCGCGGGGGGGGAGGGGGAGTGGGGGGTGGGGTCCGAATTCGTTGAAAAAAAAGAGATATGTCACACCGGAACGGATATCGCCGAATAAATGAAACGGCAGGACAGAGAGGACAGCAGGAAGAGTGGTGGGAGGTGGACATGCGGGGGAGACCACCGTGTGAGGGTGGGCACGGGTTTAGCCCCCCTCCCCCCCCCCCCCTCCCCATCCTGAGACCCCCTCCCAGCACCCATCTTTCCGATATTTCCGCCAACCCTCATCAAGAGCACTCATCAAAGACTGCTCCACCAACCGCCCCCCCTCTCTGGACTGGCTGTGGGCTGCTGCAGCCCCGGTTTGAGTGTGCCACAGAATACAAAAAAAAAACTCCCCACCAAGAAGAACGGGTGTTTCCGGGGATGGATCACCAGATACGAGGTAGGAAGGTCTGAGAGTCTGGACCCCCCACCCACCCATCCACCCATCCCCAACCCAAGACTGCATAACCCCACCCTCCCCCCCCTCCCTCCCTCCCCCCACGCCCACTCAACAGAAGCACACATCAGGTCTGCCCCCATTGCCACCCCACCGAAGGATACGGGCTAGGCCCACGGCTTCGCGACAACACACTGAGCTCTCCCTGGAAGCAACTGACCACGGGGCACGGGCTGGCCCAATTTTGAGAAGCGGAAAACCCGAACCCGAGAAGACGAAAGGGAAGCACCCGGGACAGGAGGGGTGGGGTGGTATGGGAGGTGGGTGGGTGTGGGGGCTTTCGGGATTATTTTCCTCCCAACAAGGTTCTTGTAGGGCGGAAATGCAGCGATTCCGCCAGGCGATTCGGAAAATGCTAGGTGCTTGCCGTCACACAGTCTTATGCGCCTGCCAATCATACACCAACACTTCCGCAGGGCAAAATTTTCTGTGCGTGTCGTGCGATCAACGAAAAAACCTCTTCTCGGTTACCTTTCGTATTTCTTCGCGAATGATCCTGCACGACTCCAGCCATTTTTTTCGTTTCCCTCACAGAGAAGCCTTTTCCCCCTTCCCCTTCCCCTCCCCACCACCGTCCCCCCACCCCCCCTGGCCAGGACCCGAGAAAGGGTGGCTGGGGGACCCAACCACCCGCTACTCACAGCGCTGTTTGGCTGGGGCGTGTTTAGTTCAGTCGCTGCTGTTCTCGCCTGTGGAGGACGGGGCAGCTGGTGTGCGGTAGTACCGCATCCAGCACCGCCGCCTGACAATGTCTGTCAGGCGGCACGCAGAGTGGTAGGGCGTGATGCTGAAGTCGAGGGAGTACTCCCATCCGCCCTTCAGGGTGCTGCTGCACACCCAGCGGGACTTCGGTCCGTCTGTCTCCCATTCAGTCCCCCGTGGCGGGGAGATCAGCGCGAGCTTCGGCGCCAGGGTGCCATCGTGGTAGGTATAGTGGGAGGGGTCTCGTTGGAAGAACGGTGCTGGTGTCCAGCCGAACAGCGGCATCCAACGCTCGTGCTCATACACCACAACGGCGTTGGAGGGCTGGAGCGGGGGTGCGGAGGCGAGGTCTGCCCAGAACTCATCAGTCATGGCTTGGTGGTTGCGGAGGCGCTCCTGGTTCTCTTTGTATGCTGGGGATTTCTCGTCCTGGTGGCGGCACAAGGAGGCAACGATCACGTTCTCCGTCCCGTCCGCATCCACGATCTCCCAGCTCTCCTCGGCACAGGTCGTGTCGTTTGCCACGAGGTTGATGACGAGCTTGCTGCCCGCTTCGGGGCGGCGCTTCTTCCAGAGGTCCGCACCGTTGCCGCGGTAGAACAGCGACTCGATGGTGTCGCCGTTCCGCCGCATCACACACGCTGTGTAGCCCACAGCCCGCGCCATCGCACGCGCCGTGTGCTCTGACGCATACAGTGTGCTGCGGGATGCCGGCTCTATTTTGCCTAACCCGTGCCCCTCCAGAACCTCCCACCCCGACGACATCGCGGCCAGGCCACCAGCCTGGTTGCACTGCACTGCCTGGAGAGGGTGTGGATATTGACTGTACCAAAAGGCCCCGCGCTGGTGCCCAACATGTGGTTTTCAACAGCGGAGTCCCGGGGGGGCTTTGCAATCGCAGGGATTGCTATTTTACGCTGTGTGTGTTTCCCCCGGAGCTTTCTACGTGGCACAACATTTTCCTACGCGCATGACACGGGGGGGGGGGGGTAGGGGGGGGTATATGCCCTTTAAAAAGCGTGAGAAACACCACATTTTTGAACATCGACTTCTTTTGACGTACCGGCCGTCAAAAACCCCACCAACCACCCCAGAACACCGATATCACCCCCTATCCGACACACCAGACCCCCTCATGGCACCTCCAGAGGCTTTTTTGCGACGTCAAAATTTTCTGCCTAGGTTTGGTACCTGGGCCGTCCCTGTGGGAGAGATGTTCAGATTTTTGCGAACAGTGGGCATCTATTTTCAGGGTTTTTGGTGTCTGGCAATGCCGAGGGGTGTGGGGGGGTGCATTCTGGATCGGGGGCAGGGTCCACCAGACCCGTTCTCTTCCGAGAAAGGATATTTTTGACCCTCAAACTTGCAGCCCATCTCCTGTGGGCCTGTTTGTACGTCAATTAGCCTTTATTCTGGGCAAAACGACGCTCACATGCGTCATCCCACTTCGTCCGAGAGTCCGCTGACAAGACACACATCTCTGCCCTCTTCTAGTTCAGACTCAGTCAGCACCAACCTAGCACCCTCTCTTTCTCTGTGGCTCTTTCTGTTGGTGTCACAACTGCACCAGTTGCCTAGGCCAGGCTCCATTCGAGGCAGGAATCATATCTCTGATTATTGGTGTCATCGTCCACAGCGTCTCTGAGTCTTATGTCTTTGCAACATCTGATTGCTTGCGGGAGTATTGTCAGGACAGGCATGCAACCAGGACATGTGGGATACCCAGCGGGATATATGAAAATGGGATATCCCTGCCATCCGCCCTGTGCCCCCCCGGGGGGGGGGGGGCGAGCAGTGTACACCACGGACTAGTCGGGCAGTGACGGGTGGGGTCGACTAGTCGGGACGACGGGTGAAAACTCGACAGGCGGCACCCGTCGACTCGACGGGTGGACCCGTCGAGTCGACGGGTGCCACCCGTCGGCACGACGGGTGAACCTGCTGAAACGACGGGTGTTCCAGCCATTTCCTGTTGATATGGGCCAATTTCCATTGAAAACTAGGGGAGTACCTTGCATGGCATCAGGTTATTTTTCACGCCGAGCTATCTTCCCTGCACAGACCCACCCCCCATTACTTTCCATTTACAATTCCTAGTTGGTGAAGGGCCTCAAGTGCATGTGCGACGGCTGTTCTCGTGGATTTTCATTGTTCGAGGGATCTTGACTCTGACAAACTGTGTCAGTTTGACGGAGCAACCTACTTCATGAAGCTGATCACTTTTCTGCCAGGCAAATTTTCGCCCCAGCCCCCAACCCTTGCACAACCCACAAGGCAGTCTCCAAGATACCGTACCCTCATCATCACCCAGGCCAAGATACCCCAAGATACCATCATCACCACCCAGGCCACCCAGACGAGCCACACCAATCAATGCCAGCGGCAAAGCGTACTGCAGCGCAGGCCCTCGCCAGCGCTGTGGACATGACGGTGTTTGTACGTGCTTGGATCAACACGTATGTTGTCGAGCGTGATGCTGATGGGTTGAGCCACATGGCCCTGAAGCAGCTTCTCGGCAAGCTGACGGATACTACCATCAAGTCGACTGATCCCATCATCAGTCTTGCCCTGTACAAAAAGTATGAGAAGGTGGGGGGTGGGGTGATCAGCAAGTCGACCGCGAAGGATGGTCGCACGATGTACGCTGCCCGTGTCAATAGCGGGTCAGACATCGAGTTTGTCGGGTTGGGCCTCCGGAAGAGCAACGGGAAGGACCACCCGACAGGGCTCAAGGAGATGGCCGACGCCTGCCCCGCGGCACTGCAGCTATGGTGAAGCTGTACGAGGCGGAGAAGAAACAGGCACAGAAGACCCAGCAGAGCAGGCTGGCCGTAGGCATTTTCGACGGTGCCTTCGCAACACGGTTGGTGACAGTTGCCGATAAGCAGAAGGATGAGTACAGAACGTGGTTCACGTTCAACTTCCTGAAGCAAATCGCAAGAGTGCAGAGAGGGGTTTTCGAAAAGGCGAACGTGATGTTTCGGCTCGCCTGCTTAGGGTAGCAGGGGACCATCTTGAGCTGTGGTCGGCATTTAGTAAGATGGGGTCATCTTCGCACAGGAGCGCGTTTTGTACCACACCACGAAATGACTGGTTGAAACAGCTCCACGCCTGCCACAGGGCTAGCATCCAGGAACTTCATGAAGCTGGGTTTGAGAGCCTGTACGCAGGGGTCACCCCCCCCTGCACGACATAAACGGGTTCATCGCAATACTCGCAGAGATCTTGCCTGATGGACCTGCCGTGCAGAAGGCTGTCCTTGGCAGCTCAACGTGTTCCAACATGACGGGAAACCAGGCCAGAGATGTTCTGAGTCGCTTACTCACCATTACCAAGACGAAGGGGGTGCAGCATCTACTCTGTATTGCAATGGAAATGCTTGTGCATTTCCGCTACAACGACATCCCCATCAAGTACCACCAGGAGGGAAAGTGCGCGAAAGAGTTCATCTTCTCGCTCATCGCAATGCACATCCTTGTGTTTGTCCTGGAGTGGGTGTCACCTGGGAGAACATCCGAGGGGCGTGGTGTTACATATATCCATTCGATGAGCCACTGGTTTGATCCAGAAGATGCACACCCCCTCGCCCTGAGTGACGAGGAACTGGAGAGGGGGAATGGCGTCCCCAAACGCCATGCCCTGAGGGTGACATCGCAGCAGACCGCCGAACGGGACCTGCTGCTCTTCGAAATGCAGAGGACCAAAGGCAAGGGGTGCGGCCTGCTGGACCAACCGAGCACCCCGACCCTCCTGAAGTTCGGCGCGATAAAGCTTTGCTGCTGTGTCACTGCGAGGAACGCTTGTTGGAAGGGAGCAACGGCAGCACTGCAGCGGAGACTCGAGTCCCTCAGCCTTGGATCTCACGTCACAAAAAGGGGGCGATGGGGCCAACAATTTCTGGGCGACCCGGAAAACACCACTCCAAAGGCAACGCTGCTCGCATGCATCTGCAAGTCCAAATCCTGGGGCAACAGCGAGGATGTGCCAGAAGTGCCAGAACCAACACCATCCGGTACAGTGCCTGTGCAGCAGCATATCTGCATTGTGTGCTCCAAAGTTGTCCACACGAGAGAAGCACTGTTTGCGCATTATGATGCTGCACATCGGCCACAAAACAACGCGCCGTGTCAGACCTGCACTGTCACATGCCAGGAGTGCGGCAAACGGGCAAAATCGAAGGGACTGAGCCTGCACTACCTCAGTCACCATTCGCGCGTGCTGACACAAAAGCGTTGCTGTGTTTGTTTCGAGCTCTTTAAAACCACTGTAAAGCGCGACGAGCACATGAGATCCGCGCACCCGTAAGTGAGGGGGGGGGGGTGTTTGGCAGTTCAGGTACGTAGGTGATTTTGTTTGTCCTCGAGAGCGGAGTGACGTCGTGGGAGGGAGTTGTTTTACCAGGCCCCCTGCCCACCTGGATGGCTCACCCCCCTCCTGGTGGTCCACCGGTGGGCAGCCCCTTCACCAACTAGGAATTGTAAATGGAAAGTAATGGGGGGTGGGTCTGTGCAGGGAAGATAGCTCGGCGTGAAAAATAACCTGATGCCATGCAAGGTACTCCCCTAGTTTTCAATGGAAATTGGCCCATATCAACAGGAAATGGCTGGAACACCCGTCGTTTCAGCAGGTTCACCCGTCGTGCCGACGGGTGGCACCCGTCGACTCGACAGGTCCACCCGTCGAGTCGACGGGTGCCACCCGTCGTTTCACCCGTCGTCATTTCACCCGTCGTCCCGACTAGTCGTCCGGGCGACTAGTCCGTGGTGTAGGTATAATACAGGTCCCCAAAATCTGCATCCTGTTTAATACAGTTTAATACAGGTTTAATACAGTTTAAGACAGTTTAATACAGGTTTTGTACACTATAGTACCCTTGTGTGCAGGTCATGGGGGCAGAGGGGGTGTCGCTTCTTTGGAGAGGGGGCCCGGCCTGGAAGTAGGGGTTCTCTACAACACGGCTGAAGATGAACCGACACCAGGCGATGTCGATCATTGCCCTCTCGCTGGCTGAGGGCAGGGGAACACCGAGCGCCATCCGCTTCGCCGGTCCTGGGCCGTCAGTCCCCGGGGCCTTCCTCTTCGGGGTGGTGGTGGGGGCGTCCGTGGCCTTCTGCTTCACGGCCTCGGGGGCCTTCTCGCAGCCCCGCAGGTGGCTCTTGAGCCGCGATGCGGACTTCCCCGAGGCGCGCAAGCCACAGTGCTTGCACTTCGTCGCCTCGGTGAACTCACCGTGGCTCCAGCAGGCAGGACGTCCCCCCGACATTTTTCCCAGGTGCAAATTTCTCGGGCGCGCTTCGCGCGCCCGAGACTACGCGGAGATGGCCACTCGCATACGCTCAAGGACTTGCGAGACAGGCACACGCTACAGGGGGGGTCTGGGGGGCGGAGCCCCCCAGCCGCCGGAGGCCACGGTAGTGAGCATCTGTTCCTTGCACGTGTCAACGACTTGCTGCACGAACTTGACAGACAGCTCTTAGACTCAAGGCGGCTCTGCACCGGGGCTGAACATGCTCCCCAGCCAGGAGACCCCATTCCTACTGGTCCCCAGGGAAATCTCCCCCCGCCCCCGCTAAAAGTGACCCCCCAGGGGGCCCAAACTGCGGGGGGGGGGTCTTTGACCCCCCCCCCGACCCCCCTTAGATTAGGCCCTGTGATGGATAATCCTCCTGTGTGGGGGTCTGTGTGGTGCCGTACCTGCAGTGACAAACGTACCTTGTACTAAACTCAAAAAGCGCCGAGTTTAATACAGTTTAATACAGTTTAATACAAACGTGTTTAATACAGTTTAATACAGGGCCTGCCTACACTGGGGGCGAGGCAATGGGGTGGGGGGTGGGGGGTCTGGCAACGCCTCCAAAACGGTCCATACTGGTCGCAGAAATCGCCCACACTCAAAGGCTTGATCCGCATCGCAAGGCGTCACTATATGAGAAGGCCCCGTTGCCACTACACGTGGGGCACTGTCGAAAGATGCAGCCCTTCGCCTTGGGAATAGGACAAGGGCCGGAACGGCCCAAACGCTATCCAAGACAGAAACAGGCAGATCACATGCCCACTGCCGTGCCCCACACACAAAACTGCGTCATTCACGCACACAGCTCTCCATATGCCGATCTGATTATTGGCAGGACTGTAAGTGACTAGTCCCCGCGACAACACTAGTTCCCTGCATGCCTAAGGCAGCCGTCAGGGGCGAGTGTGTGTGTTGGGGGGAGGGTGTATGGGCGAGTGGGTGTGGCGGCGGGCTTGGCTTGCCTGAACCGCCACCACCACGCCCGCATCCCCGCCCCACCTGGCACCCACGCACCCACATCAACTGCCCTGTGGCAGGGATCCCGGAGGCAGGGCGTCCATGCAACCCACAATCCCGAAGAAGAATGATTTCAAGCCCACCGTCGGGCGGCCGCTGCTGCCTGGGCAGAGGGTGGGCGCCAAGATTTCACCAACCGTGCCTGTGTGCTAGGAGGGGGCAGGTCGGGTGCAGCACTTTGCAGAGGATAGGATGCAAGGCTCAGGGGCTGCTCACATGAAGTCATCCAGGTCGACGCCGTCCTTGTTGGATGTCATGTTGGAGGAGTCCATGAACCCGACGTAGTTCTTGATGTCGTTGGCTTTCTCCCGTTCCACGCGGTCCTTCTTCTCCTGCTCGCGGCGTGCCACCTCGACCATCTTGGCCTCGTGGCGCTCCTCCTTGTCGCGCTGCTCACGCTCTGCCGCAAGGTCCACCGGCTTCTCGATCTTGCTCTTCTCGAGGGGGTTGATGATGTCGCTCTTCTTCTTCGCCACCATGAACGAACGCACCTCCTTGCGCTTGTGGAACCCGACCTGCAGAGAGCGGCGCGGTGGTGAGTGTGTCGGGTTGGCGAGGGGTGGTGGTGGTGGTTGTGTACTCATTGGGCCAACCCCCTCCCCCAAACATAACGGAGAGTGTGCCTTCGTTCTGTGCCAAACTGTGCCAGCTTGCCTCCCCTGTCGTGAGGTGGCTCACTTTTCTGCACTTCTGAGCGAAGGCCCTCATGAGGCTCTGTGCGCCTCAATCCGGGGCAACAGAGGTACTTCGCCACGCTTCGTTGCACGTAGCTCGCAACAATCATCAAATGGGTTGACATGCTCGAGGCAGAGAAGGCTCTTCTCTCTTCTCCATCAGCGCGCTAGCGGGCATACCTGGCCAGTCGCCATGTCACCCGTCTTCTTCAGGTTCGCCCACGGGGTGTACACAACCTTGATGTTGGGAAGCTTGCACCCCTCGATGGAGTTTGCCTTTGTCAGCTGGCAGCATTCCTCGATGACGGCTTCTGAGAGGTCGTCAATCGTCTGCCCCTTCAGGAGGCGCACGTAAATATGCGCGCTGTAAACAGGAGGTGTGGTGTCGATGACACAAGCCACGCCATGCTAGTGGCCTGACTCCGAGAGAGCCAGGCAAGATGCCCTCACATCCCAAAGGAAGCTCAGCAATGGATGGCACCGGGCAACTGACCATGGGAAGAGGCCGAGACACAAACACGACAGGTGCAGGGGCACCCGTGGCTCCAGAAACCCACTACAAGAAACTCGGCACCATCCATTGTACATACCTGGAGTACCCGTCAACGTGGAACCAGATGTCCTCCGGCCACCCGTACTTGATAAGATCCTCGTTCTCCTCCTTGTCGCGCCCCACGTAGCACACCATGGCCGGCACCGACGCGAGAGTGTAGAAAAACACCATAATGCGGTGTAAGCACGTGCGTGCCAACGCCCTGTTGAATATGTAAGCAAGTGCTGAACCACACACTATATAGACGGAAGTTGGTTCGTCGAGAAGAACCTGCCACCACCGAGAGCCCCCCCCAAGACACAACTGCACATTTCAGACCAACAGATGCGCCGCGGCATCGTTGTAGGGAAAGGGCGGGGCAGGGGCAGCGAGCTGTGGACACCGTGCAGCAGGGCACTCTCGACAGGCCTGGGACACCCACGCAGAAGCGCAGCGGCACAGAGCGGGAGGGGCAAGTCTTTGCGGACAATGCCAACTGGAGCACATCACGATACAGGCTAGGGCGGGGTGCTGCGCAGCCATTCGAGGCGAATGGCGCAGAACCACATCACGTCTTTTCCTGCTGTCTGCGACGCAACTGAATGGTTGCCGTTCTTTGTGACGCAGGGCTGAATGGGGTGATCAACACAGCATGGCACCGCCGGAACCACTCGAAGAAACAGTGGGGACTTTCTCCCCGTGTGCTGCTGTGCCAAGCTGTGTCACTTTTTTTTTTGCAAACGAGGCACATCTCACATTATCTCGCTTTCCTGCATTTATGAGAAGGCCTCCAGTGCAAACATGCTGGCCCTGCCGACACTGATGTCTGGTGTTGCAATGGTGAGACCAAATCACTCCACTAATCACCTCACTAACCGAACTGGTTCAATGTGAACATTGAAATATCTTGATCACACCATTGGATCAAATGCGACATTTCAATTCTTCCGTTCTTCCTAACATGCACTGCGTTTGACGTGTCGAATGTATTCCCCGCACACATATGAAGAGGGGTGGGGGAGTGTAGAGCAATGGTTAGCAGAACTGAATGACACATCCGCCCGAAGGCGGTGTGCTTAAAATAACAGCTCGCCATCTCCGCCGTTCCGAACCAAAAAAATAAAAGGGTCTGGCGAAAGACGAGACAACTGAACGTTGGCAACACCCCTCACTTCCACCCCGACACTTTCCATTGCGATACGCCAGGGCGACGCAGCGGCCTTCTTTGCAGAGAGATGGCAAAGGAGCTGACCAGCAATGCCCCCCTTCCCCTGTGCAGGTGTGTGTGGGAACACCACCTCACTGTGCACGGTGGAGCGGCAGTGCCGGTGTGCGATTCTTCTCGCAGACTGAAAGAATGTGAAGCCACTTTTGCTCCCTCCCCTCCCCCCCGCCCCCCTCTTCCCTCTCTTGGGATAACGGCAGTCGCGCTTGAGGAGCGCTCCGCTGGTTGCTGGTGCATTCAGAAACTGGAGGGGGTGTGGGGGATAAACCGCAAAAAAAAAACATGAATGAATGAAACAGTATCACGCCGACTCAACACCACCCCCACACCCATCCCCCCGAGGTTTACTGTTAGGACACCCACACACGCAGGGTTCTCTGCCTTGAGGGCAAGAGAATAACGCAAGGAAATGACACATATAACCCTCAATGCACTCCGACATGTTCCTGACACACCCGAACACACACACACGAGAGAGAGGACGCGAGGGCCGCACCCGCACCACCTGGCCCTGACTCTGTGGATCATACCCAACCCCCCTTTTCCAAACAAAACAGAGAAGGGGCATTCGCGTGTGGGACTGCACCAGTAAAATCCCCACTATTTTGTTTGGCACTGCCAGGATCACCTGCTGCAGTCCAAAAAAAAAAAAAGCTTCGCACAAAAAAAATTTGAACCGCCCTTCCCCTCCTCCCCTCCCCCTGCAATTCCCCCACCCCCTCCCACAGCCTCTCTCTCGCCGCCCCCCTCACAGGAGCTCGAAGCCAGTCCCAGAGGATATCGCATACAGCAACCTATCCCGCAGATTCTCCTTCGTCGGATAGGCTGGCAGCGAGAGCAGGTTGAAGCACGTGCTGCTCGTGGGCAGCCTGTGCCAACCCCTGGGCCCTGCCCCCTGCGCCGCGCCACTCGGGGGCGCACTGCCGGCGGTGGCACCGCCACCCCCTGCCTCCTCTTGCGGTGCGGGGAGCGTCTCCAGATCGCTCGTCTGTGTCCCAGCTGTGGTGGTGGTGGCGGTGGCTGGAGCAGATGCGGGCTGCTGCTCCCCTCCCTGCGGCGTGCCCCCCACAGCCCCCTCGGGCAGCGCAGGCATCTTGCGGATCATGAAGGGAGGGTTGATGTGGCCAAACCCCAGCAGCGGCGGGCGGGCGGACGACATGACGAACCGGAGAAAGTCCCCCTTCTGCTCGTCGGTGAACCCACCGAGAACCTCCCAGAAGCTTTCGATGACAGGGTGGTCGTCGGTGTAATCGTCATAGCGTGTGTGCTTGCGGAGCTCCAGAATGTCAAACGACCCTTCCAACCCGCTGATAAGCTGCTGCAGCTCGTTGCGGTTGAAGAGAGCGAGCATGGATGGTGGTAGGATTTCTTGGAAGCCCGAGAGGAAGGCGATGGCCTGCTCCGAAAACTGCACGTTCAGCTTGTAGTTTGCATAGAGGCTCATGTAGGTCCCGATGTTGGAATGTGTGACGGGGATCTGCGACCCGTTTGGGAGGAGGTTGTGAACCCCGTTCGCAGAGCTCGTGTCGTCGACGCTGAAGGTCAGGCCCAAGGAGGAGACGTCATCCATTTCCTTCATCGAGACGACGCTGCGGTGCACGACAGGGTCGAGGGAGGCGAGATCTTCCACATAGTTGGTCTGCCCCAGCAGCGTGTTGAGGAAGAACTCTGCAAAAGGGAGTTCCACAACCACCCCCTCATACACCGCCTTAGCGAGAACCCTCCCGAGGAATTTGAAAAAATCCAGGGTGGGCAGCCCAAGCCTGTTGTAGAAGGCGAATATGTCCGCGTTTTTCTCGTTCTTCATCGACTCGATCTGCGCGCTGCACGACTTGGGGTTGGGGTGCAGCTTCCCCGCGTAGGACCCGTCGGCGTTGCCATCCGTCTCCACGAAGAAGCCCAGCTCCGGCGAAAAGGCCTTCCGGATGACGATCTCAAGCAGCTCTTTAAACAGACCCCCTTCGTCAATCCCATCCTCCGTGACGCCCTCCGCGTTGAGGAACTTGACATGCAGCTGCGCCTTCAGGTGGAGCTTACCTGCATGCGACGCGGCATGCTCTATCCGGTAAAACTCCCTCATACAATCCAGAAGCACGTGGGGCCGCCTCACTGTGATCGGAAACTTCACATCAGACGCGTGGTTCGCCTGCCTATCCCTTTCGATAAGACACCTGAGATACTCCAATCTCTCCGTATAGCTGACGATATAGGGCATCGACGCGATCACAGCTTGATACCTCTGGAGACCCTCATCCGTTGTGACGGAGCAGGCCTCGACAGACGGCCTCCGGTACACATCATGCAGCCCAGAGAAGAGAGATCTAAGATTCCCAAATATATCCCCAAAATGCCTCTCGAGAGGGTCGGCGCTCTGCATCATCTCTGTGGTGAGCTCGCGGAGGACTCCGAAGAGGTTTTCAAAGGGGTTGTTGCTGATGTTGTCGTTGAGATACTTCAGTACATGCGCGAAGTTGAAACCGCGCGCCTGTTTGAAATCCTCCACCTGCCAGTTCGACGGGGGGCAGAAGACGCGTCGCGTGTTCCTCTGCTGCAGCTTCTGCAGGAGAGACCTCGACTCCAGCAGCAGCCTCGTGTAGAGATTCCCCCTCTGCTTCTCAAAAGGCGTGACAGACGCAGCCTGCGATGTGGCGCCTGGCTGCCCCTCCCACATCAGGCGGAAGGCCAGCTTCGCAAACAGCGACACCATGGAGGAGACGCACGTCAGGCGGAACGGCAGCTGCATCCCGTAGAACTCTGCATCCCCCGCAACGGCGAGGAGATGGTCGTAGCAGTGGAGGAAGAGGAGCAGTGTGTGCCCTGCGGACTCCGCGAAGGCACTCTCACGCCCCTCCGCCCCACCCGGTGCCTCTTCAGGGCTGTCCTGCTGCGGTGATTTGTCATCATCAGGCAGACCCGAAGGCAGGCACTCCCCCACGACAAACGCGTTGAAGGAAAATGCGTTGCAGACAATGTGATCCCACAACGCAGTCACAAGGTGTGGGTGCGACGCGAGGGCGTTGATCGCACTGTTCGGATCGAAGGAATAGACCAACCCGTTGAAGAGGCGGCATGCGTGGAGCCATGGAGGGGCCTCCCAGCTCTGGAGCAGGGGGGGGCGGAAGGGCACCTCCGACACCGTCACCCCCGCGGACAGCGCAATCGCCGCAACAGCGGCTGACACGGAGGCGGTGTGCGCCGCGCCCATTCGGGGGGGCAGCGGGGAAGCGCCGCCTGCCCCGCCAGCGACGGGCCTCTGGGATCGCATGTGGGAGAAGATGCTGCTGGCCCTGTGGATGCCTCCGGCTGCAGGGTTGCTGTTCCCCTCGCCATGTCCGTCGAGGAGGCCCTGGAAGAGGAGGGAGAGTGTGTGGTGGTCCCAGAGCAGGCGGAGCTGCGTTGCAAACGTGGCGTTTTCATCGAGGCGGCGCGCCATCTCCGACCTGGGGGGGACGCACTCCACAAGCCTCGACACCGCAGCGCCCCACTGCTGCGTCACGCCGGGCTGCGAGCGTGCGACGCACCGCCCGATCTCCAGGACGTTCCCCACGAGGCACCCCAGAGGCCAACAGGAACCCCCCCCTGTGGCACCACCCTCCAGGCAGCCCTGGGGAGGCGTACCCACTGTGGCAAGGAGTGCGTCGCTGCCCTTCTCCGGGGATGCAGGCGCTGCTGCCGCTGCTGCAGTGGAGCTGCCACCGCCACCACCCTTTCTGAGCGCCTCTGGGCAGCGGAGGTCTGAGCTCTGGATGAAGGCGAAGGCGCGTTCCCACAGCCTCCTGTCGCCTGTGAGGGTGTTGTAGGCATCTTTTGTGAGCTTCGAACGGAGCCCTGAGACAGATGCCAGGACATGGGTGACGAAGAGGGCAGCCCCAGCGGGGCTCGCCGAGGCGAGGCGGGTGCAGAGGGAGATGACAGCCGCGGTGACGACATCATCCGCCGAGGTTGAGTGGAGGGGCGACGCGAAGAACCCCGCGATGGCGGAGAACATGGCAGGGTTTGTGATGGAGCCGAGGAGCTGCGGGAGGGCCACCGCTGCGGCCTGCAGGGTGCGCTGCTTCGCATCGGGGGATTCCTGCCGGAGGAAGGCCCAGGTCCGGACGGTTGTCACATCCAGGAGGAGTTTGAGAACTGTCAGGAAGTTGACGCGCGACGCGGTTTGCAGGTAGAGGAGGAGGAGCCCTTCCGCAGCAACCAGAAGCCGCGACGTGCAGGCGGGCCACGAGTGGGCGAAGCGGGGGTCCGAAATGGCAGCGGAGAAGCTGTGGTCGGCGGAAGGGCGGCTGATCGATGTGGAGACCAGACGAAACACAAAGAGGCAGGCATCTTCAGGGAGGTCGAGGTGTGGGGGGTGCCGGCGGCATCTCGCAGGCGGGATGCTCCGCATAAGGAGTGTGGCCATTGCGAGGATGCCATCGCGGTGCGGGAGCTGCACTCTCATCGGGCGGAGCTTGAGGGCCGCGACACTGCTGCTGTCCTCAAAATGCTTCGCAACCTCCGCGTCGTACGCCTCCCGGAGGCCCCGCATCGCCTGCCTCCGGGAACACACCCTCCGCCACCACCTCCCAATCGCGCATGCCGCATCCTCCTCCCTCTTCCTCTGCCGCCTCTGCTCTCTCTCCCTCTTCGCGCTTGCCGCAGCGCTCTCCTTCCCCTTCGACGGCCCGTCAAACTGCATGCCTCCGCCAGGTGCCTACAGAGGAGGCGGAGGAGGAGGAGTGGCGGGGAAAACGTGTGCTGGGTTGCCTGTTCACCCTCCTCCGCCACCACCACCACCCCCCCCCCCACCCAACCCCCCCCCCAAGGGGGTGGGGTGGGGAGGGGTGGGGTGTTGGGTAGGGTGGGGAACTGGGCACTGTCGGAGGGGGTGGTGTGGTGTGGGGTGGGGTGGGGGAAGTGCGGAGGAGGTGTGAAGTGCGGTGTGTTGTTGCGGAGGCAGAATGGGGGGGGGGTTTGATCGTCGAGAGGGAATGGAAAAGTAAATCTCCCAGCACCTTCTCGCAATGTTAGTCCTTTTTGTCGTCACTACACCAGATATGTTGTACAAGGCAGAATGGGGGGTGGGGGGGAGGTGGGGCTACGGCCTGTCTCGGATTGCACTGACACACCTCGACTCACCCAACCCCCCCCCCTCCCTCCGCAAACAGCAGGGGAAACTGCAGACAGGTTGGAATACACAAGGCACACTGGTGAGCCCCCCCCTCCAACACCCATCTCACCACCCCCACCCCCCGTAAACCCAAACAGAAACGCAACTCACCAACGGATACTGCGATGTATCCATCTCGCTCCTCCCGTTGCCCATGCCCTAACTCCGGCCCGCCCCCCAGGAGAGAACGCTCCCCCGTCGCCTGGGGGTGGTCAGGGAGGGGTGCCGGTGACGGGGTTCCCGGCCCATGGTGTCTTCGAGGCGAGAGAGGGGGGTTTGAGCGTCGAGAGTGAATGGAAAATCAAGGGGGTTTCTGAAGAAGAGAGTAGTCTTCGTGAATATTCGCTTCGTTAGGGGGTCTTCGCTACGGAGCGTTTTGGTGAATTCCCTGTTAAATTAGCTGAAAACTGACGGAGTTTGAGGGAGGATAACTGCCAGCGAAGACCCCCTTACAATTTTTCTAACAAAAAAAGATGCCACTCGCGTGCATCATCACGAATGCGGAAACCCCAATTTTTTTTTGCGCTAAGATTGTGGAGCAGGGGAACTCTGTGACGGCGAGATCAGAGCAAAGTCGAGAGTACAGAGTACTGTCCAAAACCAATCACTATGCCACAGAGTGCACTACGTCTGTGTCGTAACCCAGGGGGAGGCAGACACGTGTGAAGGGGGCATGCGGTTGGGAGGGAGGAAGAGAGGGGTTTGTTGTTGTGGAAGGGTGGGGGGGTGGGGGGGCGAAATACCCGGCTCTGTGAAGTAAATCACACACCTCTCATCCCAGTCTTCGTGTCTCCACTCCCCCCCCCCCTATCCCATCCCACCCCGCTTGAGAGACGACCCGATTATTTAGCACACTTGGGCAACTTGGGTAAACGAATGCCAAGGGGCACACACACACACACCCCTAGGCCACCACCACCACCCCCACTATCATAAACAGACCCAGAGCTGACTGACAATCTGGCACTCGGGGCAGGGGGGTGGATGCAGGACACCCCCCGCTAGCACTGCACACCTCACGTGCCCTACTCATGCCCTGACCCTCAGCAGTCAGGGGTGTTGAGCAGGGGTGACATATAGCCCGATGAGGATGCCATTGTCAGAGGGAGTGCCGGCGACACTGCACGCTGCTGCGACAGCTGCTGTGCGACGTGGAGGGTGGTGAGCTCCTTCGCCTCGAGGGAGCGCGGGCGCACCACCTCCCGCTCCGCGTTCTGCACCATGTCCTCCAGCAGCTTCAGGTCCAGGAAGCACCCGAGGGAGGCCAGGCAGGTGAAGGGAGGCATCATCGCTGGGAGCAGGAACCCGAAAATAGCAATGGTGGGCACCAGCGAGGAGATAACCAACACCCACCCCAGGGGGATTTTGTACGCAGCCGGCACGATGTTGACTATCACGATCGCCATATAGAACACCTGGTAGAGCATCACGATCTGCAGCAGCTGCACGGTGAACTGGGGCCTCCCAAACCAGAAGTATTCCTTCAGATTCGGGTTCGGATCCCCCTCCCTGTAGTAGTTGCTGATGCTGAGTGTTGTGACGTCGATCTCCTCGCAGAACCTCCGGAAAGACCGGATCGTCTTCGCCATGATCCCCATCAGCACGATCAGGGTGCCCCACCCCACGGCGAAGACGAAGTAGAGTATGTCCAGGGCACCCTCCTTCTTCAGCCTGTCGGCGTTGGTGTCCATGATGAGGGAGATCAGCAGGATCACCGCCACCAGGGAGAGCCACGCAAACTTGTTAAGGTGGAGGAGGCGCAGCAGCCACCTCCGCTGTGACTTCTGGAGGTATCGCGTGAACTCCACCTCGTGGCATTTGTCGGGGATGGTCGTGTTGAAATATTTGAGGCAGTTCACCATTCGTTTCGCATTTTGGTTCCGCTCCCAGTAGATTGCGAGGGTGAGCTCCTTCTGCTCCTGAGGCATGTCAGGGTCGTCCACGACGAGACGCCAGAACCGCTCATACCGGACCCACGTCTTCCACACAATCTTCATCGTGACGAGGAGGGTCCCCGTGAGCCCCATGAGGATAACCATCATCACAAACAGCACAAAGTGGGTGTAGTGGAAGAGGGTGGAGGACCACACCTTGCTGGTGACACCCATGGCGTCGACAAACGTGAGCCACAGCCCGATGAGACCCAGGTTCATCACCTCGTGTTCGAGGTGTGCCTTCAGCTTCTTCCCGCTGCTGCTCTGCACCTTGCGGTCCAGCCATTCGAAGAACAGCTCGTGCGCCACGCTGATCGCAATGACAGTGATGAACATGCCACCGAGCCTCCAGGGGTGGTCCAACAGGTCCTCACCCAGGTTGAATATGCTCCCGGCTGCGAAGGCGGTGTCACAGCACAGCCCGAGCATCATCCAGAACAGCAGCCCATATGACCCGCGCCGCGCCGCGGTGGAAAGCCGGGTCGGAGGCATTGCGTGTGTGTGGATGGATGAAGAGAAAATGGGGGAGAGCGGCTGAAACAAAGACAGACAGACAGAACAGACAGAGAGAGAGACGGGGGAAAGTGGGGGGGGGGGGGGGGGGAGAGGGAGGGAGAGGGTGATGTATAACAGGTGTGAGGGAGAGAAGCGCGGGGGGGAGGGGGGGGGAGCTGTGAGTCAGTATTTTTTTTGAATCTATGAAGGTGTGTGTCACACAATGGAGGGGAAGGGGGGGGGGCCGTAGGGGGTGGGGGTGGGAGGGGAGTTGGTGAACTCGCCCCCTACACCACCACCACCACCACCACCACCCCCCTCCACGTTCTCACTCACACACGGCAATGCTTGGTTCTGGTTTTTGTGTAGGATGGGGGCGTATAAAATAGGTGGGGGGTGGGGGGGATGGGGGTGGGGGTGTGTGTGTGTGTGGGCGGTGAGTGGGTACGGGGGACTCACTGTCCTGTCCCCTACCCCCCTCCCCTCCCCTCTCGCACGCCTCTCGTCTGGCCCTCCGTTGTGCTTTGTATTTCCCTGGGTGTTGCAGGAGGGTGGTGGTGGTGGCGGCGGTGGTGATGCCAGGCTCGGCAATCTGCGAGATGTGGTAGGGGGGGGATGGAAGGTGGGGGGGGGGCGGGGGGGCGAGGTCTGTGCATGCCAGGTCGCCATGGTTCGATAGTTCTATCATCGAGGCCCATCGTTTCTCAATTCCATACGCGACAATGGAGGGGGGGACCACCCGCCCCCGTGCCAAACCGTGTGTGCCGGGGGGCGCGCGGCACCACAAATCGTCCCCAGAGTGAAAAGAGTGAAAAAAAACAAAATAGATGAGATATACCCTCTGCCCTCCACCACCGCTTCACACCCCACGGCCCTCCGCCACACCCCCTTCTTTCGCACCACCTTTGGGAGGTCTGGCAGATCGAACGGCACCCCGCCCCCCCACCCCCCCAACCCCCGGAGGGCAACCGGGAGGGCAGAACCTCGCGCAGTTGGCCACTGCCGCCGACACGGCTGGCCGGACACTGCCAGCAGCACCCTCTCCACCCTCCCCCTCCTCCCCCAGGGCAGCGGACAGAAGCTCTGAGAGCCACCGCTTGACAACGGAGTGCATCGCGAGGTTTGAAGATTCGGACCATGCGTTGTAGGTGCTGAGCCGCGCCTGCGAGGCACGGCACTTCTGCAGTAGCTCGCGCAGCGCATCCGACATCCTCCCGACCGCCGCGGCGTGCTGCCTCTGGCACTCCCAGATGCCACGCTCGTGGGGCCCGAGCCTCGCCTCCGCCGCCTCCGGGCTGAGCGGGCGCGCCACACACCCCGGCAGATCCGCCGCAACATGCCCCCCCCCGCAGGGCACGCGCAGGGGGAACGGCTCCGGGGAGGCCACCTTGCTGCCTGCTGCGGAGAACAGCCCCGACCCGGACAGCGCCAGCACCAGGTCTGCGGCGGGGACACTCCCGACACCCTCCGGCACCATGA
The DNA here is from genome assembly GCA_963210315.1 of Rhynchopus euleeides. Classification (NCBI taxonomy): domain Eukaryota; phylum Euglenozoa; class Diplonemea; order Diplonemida; family Diplonemidae; genus Rhynchopus; species Rhynchopus euleeides. The sequence goes on along the minus strand of OY723288.1, from coordinate 1,139,202 downwards.
ACTCCTCGCGCAGCAGGGGGTCCAGCCGCACCTGGGTCGGGGCGCCTCCACCACCGCGCTGCAGCAGCCCCTCGTCCTCTGCATACCGCAGCAGGGCAGAGGCGATGTCCTGCATGCTGCTGCCCTGCCACCCGATGCCGGATGCGGCAGCCAGGCCGTGCCACTTCAGGAGCCGCTCCTGCAGGGCTGCACTGCGCAGCCTCAGGCGGAAGAGGGGTGCTGTGTGCGGCAGCTGCAGCAGCAGGCGCAGGGTGCCCTGCCCGGGGCTGTGCGGCAGGCGCAGCAGGACGGGGCGTGGGGGGTCTGTGGTGGTGTCGGGGAGGTCGGGAGCTGACCAGACCTCCGTATCCCCGAGGAGGACGCGCGACAGGATGTCGTGCGGAGCGATGGCGTCGCCGCGTGAGGTGCGGAAGGCGAGCCAGACGCAGAGAGTGCTGCTGCTGCTGCTGCTGCTGCTGCTGCCGGGTGGGAGCGGTGTGGGGGTACGTATCACCGCTGCAGGGTCTGCCCCAGCCTCCACAACGGCGTGGACCGCAACGGGGAGGCGCTCGGCGTATCCATCTTGGAGCCGGGCAAGCTTTGCCTCCACCGCGCTGCGCACCCCAGCCTCCAGAGCGCAGTGCGGTGCGACGGCGCTGCCGAACGCCTCTTCGAGCTCATCGCGGAGGCGCTTCCTGCTGCCGCCTCCTGGCATCACCCCCACACCTCCCCAACACGCTCCCACCCCGCCACCCTGCGTGGCGTGGCGTGGGGGTGGCGGCGTGGTGCGGTTGGGGGGTGGGTGGGGTGGCAAAAGCAGAAGGGTGGGTGGGTTGGAGTGGTTGGGGGGAGCCCCGCCCACATCTCCACCACGCCGCGCCATCACAGCTTGATGTCGAACTGCGGGGGGAGCGCGTCCTTCAGGGCGAGGAGGCGCTGCAGAACGGCGTCGTCGGACTGCAGGACGGGGGGGGGCAGCATGTGGGGTGGGTTGCCGACCTCCGCGTGGCAGCGGGGCTGTGGCGCCACCGCCGCTACCTCCTCCGAGTCCCGCCCCCCCTCCTGGCACCGCTGCTGCAGCTGCGAGATGTGCGCAAACCAGCTGCGGCGGTGCAGCGTCTCCGACAGCTGCTTCCGACGCGCAACCAGCACAGGGCGTAGGGCCTGAAACCTCTCAGGAGACAGGCTCGCTTTATACTCTCTCCACGCCCGCTTGATGGAGAACAGCACGGCAGGCCTCTCGAGGGTGCACAGCGCAGAGTCGATCGCAGCCAGCGCTGCAGCCGCATCCGCCACACCGCTGCCCCCACCTCCTCCTCCCCCTTCAACAGCACCCGGCAGCCGTGGCATCAGCACCTGCAGCTGCAGCACAGCTCTCCCCAGATCCTCGCGGTGGTGTGCGGTGGTGGCGTGGGGGGCTGCCGTCTCTCCAGCAGCGCCCTGTGTCTGGTGAGGGCTTTTGCCATTCTTCTTCTTCCCCCTGGCTCGCTCCTCCCGCCTGTGGGCCAGCATGGCGGCGACCGCCGCGGCGGCTGCGGCGTGCGGCTCGGCGGGGGATTGGGTGACACAGGCCTCTATCAGCTCCCCCAGGCGCACCGCCTGCCTGGCCTGTGCCGCCTCCATCCCTGCTAGCTGGTTTGCGGTGAGGTAGATCCGACGCACAGCTGAGACAAGGCTGTCTGACAGGGTGGAGGTGAGGCGTATTCCCGACCCACCACACACCGCACGCGGCAGCACCGCAAAAGGCTTTGGAGGCGGTGCGGCGGAAGCAGGGGTGGCAGCGTCGTGCTGCGTGCCTCCGACCCACCGCGACTCCGGGGCTGTTCCGATGGCCCATGCGATGGCGGCGACTGCCTCGCCAGCACCTCCGTCCCCCCGATCGCTGGTGCCCACACCGCAGCTTAGGAGGGCCGGGAGGAGTTGTGAGGTACCGGGGTAGCCCAGGGAGAGAAGCGAATCCCAGCAGAATTTCCGGCAGCGCAGGGAGGCGGAGGTGTGTGGGGCGAAGCTGCTGAAGAGAGGCTCGCTCTTCAGGCGGAGCAGGGCCCCTGCGGCAGGGTCGCCGAGGCGGCAGGTCGCGCGCAGGAGAAGCACGTCGTGGAGAAACCGGAGCCACATCGGGAGGCAGAGGGCAGACAGGTCGCTTCGTCTCTGCTGCTGCTGCGGTTTCTGCCGCTGTTGGTTTTCCCCGGAGGTGGAGGAGGAGGCGGCGGCTGCCCCAGGCTGCCCCCCTTCAGCGTCCAGCCCCTCCTCCGTTCCCGGAGGGATTGCATCAGAGGGGTCGAGGGAGACGCCGGCATGCAGAAGCGCCTCCACCACCGCAGCAAGGGGGGGCCTGGATCCCATCGCCGTTGGCGAAACAATCGCCCATTCACCCTCTGATGGGGTTTGGATGCAGGGGAATACGTGGGGTGACGAGGGGGGGGGGGGTGAGGGGGGCGGGGGTGAAGGTAGAGGTGGGAGGAAGTGGGAAAAAAAGATCAAAACGGCGTCGGTCTCTACTTTATGTTCACTCTATGCTCGGAAGGAGGGTAAGGGAAGCGGAGGGCGATCCATCTGTCTGGGGGTTTATCCCTCTAAATACACCGAAGGCGTCTGCATCGGGATGGCGGGCACCCAGAGGCAGAAGACCGCATATACACAAACAACGTGGAAAATTTGGTGGTGTGGAGCACACGGATCATCTGCAGCGCGTTAATGCGATACCCCCTCCGCATCAAATCAAACCCTTTTCCTCTGTTGCTGTCTGCCCCTTCCCCCCCCCCCCCTCCCCCCTACCCCGGAGTGAAGCTATGCCGGACGCGGTTCGACAAAATTCCAAGACAGCAGCTTCTGCCAGCCGTTGAGGCGGATGAGAGGAGTCGTGCCGCTGTACTGCGCAACAACACCGTACTTCCAGTCCTCATCGGGGGTGTCGCGCACCCGCACCTCACGCCCGACTGTCAAATGCGATGCCGCGTCGCCAGGGTAGGGGGCGTGGGGGGCCGACACCCTCGCCGGATCAACGGGGAGCATGAATTGTGGCGCAGCCTGCTCGAGCCGCTTCTTCTCCAGCACCTTCTCCTTGTGCTGCTGCAGCAGCTCAGCCTCCTCTGCCTCCGACTGCGCGATGCGTGCCTTCAGCGCCCTGACCCTGCGGCGGTGGTCTTCCCCCTCCTGCTCGATGGTTGCCAGCAGCCGCTGCTTGTCTGCCTCCAGTGCCTCCACACGGTTGAGCAGGCCCTGCACAGGGTGCTCGCTGGACATTGGATGTGATGTGCAGGCAGGTCCTGCAGTCCGGCACCGCCCCCAACCCCAACGAACCCTAGGCAGGGGGGTGGTGAGACAGGCGCAGTGTTGAGGACCAGTACCACGGTGCCACGAGTGCCACTCTATATGTACAGCAATCCAGCTGCTGAAGACGATGTGAGGGGGTGAGGCAGGCATGCAGCGGGGGGCGCTTTATTGTCGAGAGTGGAGGCAAAGTGACCCAGCACCTTCTCTCAGTACAAATCATGTAGCACCGGGTATGCTGTGCAAAGCGGATATCAGAGGTAGAGGGGGGCGGGGGTGCGGGGGTTCACGATTCCAATCTCGGCGTGTCAGCCCACGACTGTTGCGGAACAACTCGTGGCACGAGTCGCGGCAGCCCGGTACGGAAGTCAGGCGGGTAGCAGCCGCGCGTTGCGGAAAGAATGGGAGAGCGAGGGGTGTGGACATCACGGGTGTGTGTGGGAGGAAGCTGTCTCTTCGAAGAGCAGGGATGCCTTCATGGGTGGAAGGTTGCAGGCAATGAAGGGGAGCGGGTGGTTAGGGGTAGAAATAGACTTGGAGCTGTGTTGCATGTTTGTACGAATGGTGCCTGCCCGTGGATGTGTGCAGGATACCGAACACTGCCACGGGTCTTTTCGTGCGAAAAGCTAGCAGTAGTTATGCAAAAAGGAGCCGGCGGTACGTAATGTGTTTGTTTGTGCAACCGGGGTGTTAATCTGCAGAAGGAAGGAGAAGCAAATGATGCAGACTACACGCCCACATTGCTGCCACAGCTCCTTTTTAGGCTTAACACACTTCTCGCCCGAGCGGGTGATTTGCGCGTTCTACCAAAAAAGGTAACGGTAAGCGGCACAGGATCGGAGAGTGCCACCGCATTCACAAACGAGGCGGCATGAGACAATGCCACTGTGCTACCCAGAGGCCCTACGGCACAGGCTCTGTCGTGATCACCGTCTTGTGCTGTGCGGAGGATGATGTACGGCAGAGCCGCACGGCCACTACCAGCACCACAATAGCCACAGTGCTCAGAACAGCACCAATCACCACCACGGCAATTTCTGCCGCGGTCCACACGTCTGAACATTCCTCGGTTCCAAGGTAACGGTAACAGAACAGCACAGGACCGGAGAGCCATCACATTCACCCCCTCAGACGTGGGTATCGACCTGGCGGCATGAGGCAATGCTCCTAGAGGCCAGAGGCCCCACGGCACAGGCTCTGTCGTGATCACAACCACTACCAGCACCACAATAGCCGCAGTGATCAGGCCAGCGCCGATGATCAACACGGCAAGTGCTGCTGCGTTCCATTCGTCTGAACATTCTTCCTGCCACTGTACCGTCCCCGGCGAAGGTGTCGCCACTGTGCATGTAAAGGACGTCACATTGCAGACAGTCTTCACAGCATCGTACGTGCAGTCCCCGTCACGTCTGCACGACTGCGTCGCAGGTGCACCGGGGGCGGGGGCCACACAGGCGAACCGCGACACATCCGATTGTGCCTCCTTCACAAACCCAACAGCACACGACAGAGGTGTGCACCCGTCCACCCCGTTGATGGGCAGCAGCAGCGCCTTGACGGCGTTCGCCTTCGTGCATGACTGCAGTCCGCCAGACCCACCCGTCCCTGCTGTCGGTGTCACGTACCGTATCTGTACTGTGCTGCCCGTCACGGCGCGCAGCGTCTCATCCGACGCTATCTTGGACGCCGTCGCCTCCTCGTCCTTCAGAGCCGTGCGGCACTCTGCTTCTTTCAGCGATCTGCAGGGCACGTGGGGTTTGGGGTGAGCCTGACTTCAGGTAGGCACACTGCATGCCCATCGTGTCAAAGAGGGGGCGAGAGGAGGGGATCCCTTGCATGCTTCTTCTTGTGGTCGCAGCCCAATACATACAACACGAGGGGTGGGGGAAAGACAGCTCCTTTGCTGAGCAGGTGGACCGGCAACCAGAGGCCAGGCGGTGTGTGTGTGTGTGTGTGCCCCGCGTTGATATTTCTTTCTTGAGAACAACGGGCAACAGCTTTCCAAGCCCCAGGGGGTCATGGTTGTTGAGAGCGAGAAGCCTGTGTTGTGGCGCATGGCAGCACAGGCCACACGAAAACCACGTCACCTCTGCTGGCAGACGCAAGGCTCGACGGCCCGGACACAAATTTTGAAGGGCACCACACTCCCGCCATTGCCGCCCTCCGCTTTTTCGCGATCTGTGGTCGCCACAGATAAGTGTCAGTCCTCGGAGACCCGCTTAGACCCGCGTGATTTCGCATTCGGGCCATCTCTCTCGAGGAGACGGGGCCCGTTTGATAGTTGAAGAAATATGTCCCTGCGATCAGTGGGGCCAGTCGGGTCACAAAAAACGGAGCAGGAAAGGACAACAACAGAACGCTGGGTGTACAGAATAGACAGACATATGTGAGAAGGCATATATTCAGAGACCCCCAGCACCCCCTGCCTGATGCAGACGGAGAGTGGTGGTGGTCGTGGGGTAGAGAAACCTAACCTACAGAACCAACCTCACTTATCCTCGAGAGCATGGTTGGGTGGGTGGGGGCAGCTCAGGTGACCGTGAGAAGGAAGGCAAAGTGGATGCCTGCCACACGTTCTGCGGGCTGCGTGTTTCCCGAGACCTCGGGCTGGCATGTCAACAAGGCAGCACCAGCAAATCAATACATTCAGTTCCCCCCCCCCCCTCCCCCGTTTTCACGGGGGATGGCAGGGGCGGTAGATGACAATCATCGATGGGCTGCGTGCCAACCATTGCCCTCAGGGCCTGCAACTCTACCAGTGGGTGCCTTTGCTCTGTGCCAAAGTGTGTCAGGTTGCAGCCTATGTTGCTGAGCGGCTCGCTTGTGTGCCCTTTAGAGCGACGGCCCCCAGCAACTCAGGGCCAGATCAGAACAGCCAGAGCAAGGCATTCGTTGGGCACCCACATCACCACACGCCCAGCCCGTCGAGGAAAAGAACCCATCGGCATTCCCCCCCCCCCCACCCCCCACCCCGCACACACGTGAATACTCTTTTAGCAGCGCGCCACACACACCAGCAGCCAGAAGGCGCAAACAAATCACAACGGAGGCGCTTTACAGCCTGTGTTCCAAACACCGTCCCAAGTGTTGGTACCAACCTGTTGTGTCGGTCAGGAGGGGGGGGGTGTGGTGGGGACGGGGGGGACTCACCACTTCTATAGTATACACTGCAGAAACACCCCCCACCCCACCCCAAGCCCCCCCACCCCCCGCCACCAGTCCACCCCACCCCAGTCGGTCGTTCATAAAAATACAGGCGGGGGATGCACCATCCCCCTGCACCACACCCCTCCCCTATGTCGGCACAGGCGACGTGCGTCGCTTGCCGAGGCTCTGCAGCTCATCCCTGACCTTCAGCAGCTCCCCTTCGAGCTCTGCGAGGGACCGCGCAGGCGGCTGCTCTGCAGGAGGCAGCGGTGTGTAGCCCTGCTGCAGGTGGTGCAGCTGCTGCAGGTGCGTGGGGTAGTGTTGGACGCTGCCCGCACCCGCGCTGCCGGAGGGGGTGCGTGCCACCTCATGCTCTACGATGCTGGCGGTGTGCTGCGTGACGTGGGTCAGCGTCGGGGAGTACGACCGTTGCGCGGTGTGCCGCTCCACCTGTGAATACGTCGTGCTCGCGGGGATTGCCGCAGGCTCCGACGCATGGCTCGTGCTCCGCGACCTTGCCACCTCTGCGCAGAGACGCCCCTTCTCCTGCGCCAGCTCGATGGTCTGCCGCTGCAGCTCCAACACCGTCTGCGCAAGCTCCTCCTTCGCACGCCGCTCCTTCTCCAGCACACGCTCCGCCTCGCGCAGCCGATCCGTCTCCGCCGCATCACGCGCAGCCCTGCTGACCTCACGCGACCTGATCTCCTCCAGCGAGTGCCTGTGGCTGTCCTCTGCAGCGCGGAGGCGTGCGGTTTCCTGCACTGCATCGGTGTAGCGCTGGTCGCGGGAGCGGAGCTCACCCTGCAGCGTCTCCTCCGCACGCTGGTGCGCTTGCCGCTGCTCCTCGGCGAGGTCGCGGAGGCGCACCGCCTCCCCCCGCACCCTGTCGAGCAGCTTGTCCTTCTCCAGCATCACCTCCTTCGCGCTGTTGAGCTTGATGGTGAGGGCGGAGACCTGCTCACACTTCTCCGTCAGCTCCTTTGTGACGTGGTGGAGGTTTGTCCGCAGCTTATCCACATCCGCGGCGCTGGCAGCCTGCGCCGCAGTGCGCTGCTTCCGCATCTCAGCCTCCGCATCGGACAGCTGCTGCCGGTAGTGCTGCACCTCATTGCACTTCACAGACAGCTCCGACGCCAGCTTATCGCTCCGCAGCTGGAGGTTCTGCATCTGCGACACAAGGCTCTCCGCAGTCTTCGTCTTCTCCACCACCTGCTCCGAGAGCTGCTTGTCGCGCGCCGCCAACTCCTCAATATCCGCCTGAGCCGCCTCCTCATAGGAGCTCAGACGCCCCTCCAGGGTCCGCACCTGCCCTTCCAGGGTGGCAACCTGCCCCTCCAGCTGCTCCCGCACCTCCACCACGTCGGTGCTTGCCTCCTCGAGATCCTGACGCTCTTTCACAGTCTGCACGAGATGCAGCGCCAGGGTCTCCGCCTTGTCCCGCAGGGCGCCGCATTCCGACTCCAGCTCTGAGATGCGGTCGCGTGATGCGGTGAGGGCTGCCGCAACCTCCTGGCCTTCCTTGCGGAGCTGTGCGATCTCCGTCTTGACGTGGCGGAGGGAGTGGTTTTCGTCGCGGAGGGCGGAGAGCTCCTCATGGTAGAAGCGGCACTCGGCAATGAGGTGCCCCATGCTGTCGCGGCACATCTCGGTGATGGCCTGGACCTCCTCTGCGTCCTGCTGCTGCACCGCGTGGTGCAGCTCCATCAGCTGCCGCTGCTTGTCGTCCAGCTCGTGCAGCCTCACCGTGCGTGCCTCCGTATCGCGTGACACCAGCTCCTCCAGCTTCTGCACCACATCGCGCAGCACATCTGCCTGGTCCTGATCCTGGATGTCACCCAGCGTGTTCAGCAGGTCGGCATGCAGCGCCTGCAGGGAAAGCTCCCTCTGCACACCCAAAGGGATCCGCCCCGCGTCTTCGGCATAGGGCATGGCAAGATGAGGAGGAGGAGCCGAGCGTGGGGCTTGCGTCCCCTCACCTGTGGGGGAGGGGGTGGGTGGGTGGGGATGGTGCGGCATGTGTGATATATTTTCGGCGGGGTTTTTTTTAGACAGTTGAGAGTGAAGGCTAATGCAAGTCTCCCAGCACCTTCCCACAATGGCTGTCCTTTTGGGGGAGGGAGGGCGGGGGAGGGAGTTTGATCGTCGAGAGTGAATGAAAAAGCAAGTCTCCCAGCACCTTCTTGCAATGTTAGTCCTTTTTGTAGTCACCACACCAGACATGTTGTACAAGGCAGATCAATGCACAATGGGAGGGTGTGTAGCAGTTGTCTGTCAGTGGCCTGGTGGTTGGACCGCACCACAGAATCACTAAAACACGACCAGGTGTCCGTACGTAATACGTGGGGCGGGGGAGGGAGGGGGGTGGGGCAATGCTGTCTACCCTGAAGATCCGGCTGGTGTCTTCTTCCCGTGCACATTTTGCCAGGCTTACTTATCAAATTGATTTTGCCACCTCGGCCCTTTGCCTTCCGCAACCTGTATGGTTTGTCTCGTTGTGGCAATGATTGCGGTGACACTATTTTTTTTTCTCCACCCGCTCCCCACCACCATCGAATACGTTTGTGCGGAAAAAGTGCCAGAAAAAGAACGTGGTGGGGTAAAGGCCTTTTCACAGAAAGGCATGTCAGAGAGAAAAACCAAAGTGTGTACAGTGGAGAGTGAGCACCAATCAGTGCGATCGGTGCGACATCCACTAAACAATTATATTACCGTGTGTGTGAGGGTGGGGTGACGGGAGAGGACAAAAACCATGTTTGTCTGTCTTTCTTTTTGCGCGCACCTCTGCGTGTATTAAAAAAAATATGGTATACATATGTGCGCTTTCCGACAGTCTCCTCTCTCTCTCTCTCTCTAGAGAGAGTTCTTTCCCCTTCGGCCCTGAGACAGGGCAGGCGATAGCAAACAACAAAAAAAGGGAGGGGATCTCGTGGGGGGAGAGAAACAAAAAGGGGGGGGGGGAAATAAACGGCACGCAATATTTTTTTCGAGCACAGTAGAATTGGACGCACGTCGGGCAGTGTGCTTGCAGCACACGCGTTACAAAAAAAAATATAGGAAAATCTGGCCAACCCATATAGTTACGGATCGGGTACAGTTCAGCCCAGCGGGTTCGCCCCTCCCCTCTTTCTCTTGTTCTTCTTCTAGCATCTCTCTCTCTGCTTCATGAAGCCTTATCCCGTGAGGTGGGCCATGCCCTAACTCAGGCTGAAAACTGCCCGATGATTTGCCCCGATTTGCTCGTGCCGTGGCAGCGCCCCCCACACCCCACCTCCCCTGTCCCACTGAATGTGGGACAGGGGAGATAGGATGCAGTACTTTGCTCAAGCCAAAAGGAAAAAAAACACGTTGGTGACGATATCCTCTGCCAAGAAATAGCCTTGTTGTGTAACGACAAACATCCAGCACCGCGCCATGTGGAGAACATTGCCTCCCAACCCATACACAAGACCCTCTGGCCCGCAGTGGGTCATTGCGCTGCGGGGAAGGGGAGTGACCTCCTTGTTCAGCGATTTTTTTTGAACAGAGCTTCTGGTTTTACATAAATATTGTGCGAAAAAAATCGAAACGGGGGGGATGGGGGAGGGGTACGGGGGTGACTGGAGGTGGGGTGGGGGGGAAAAAGGATGTTCCAGGGTACCGCGTTGTCCATGGTTTTGTTATTATTGGAGGGAGGGAGGGACAAAAAAAAATCGGACCGCGTCAGGTCACGTCGCATGCTGGCGGCAATGCCTTCCCAGAGTAAACTCATGGACGGGCGATATTTTGGTGATTTTTATTTTTCGCTTCTTCTGAACTCTTGTCTGGAGCAGTGCAGTCGCACCCCTTCTCCCAGGTCGGGAGCCAGGGCAACGAGCTTCTCCTGCAAAGTGTACACTGAACGCAGCCCCCTCCAAAAGACATAAAGATAAGCTGCCACTGGAACACACCCAACACACCAACCCACCCCACACCGACAAAATCAACGATATTTTGTTTAAACAGGGGCAGGGAAAAACCCCACACCCCTGCACATGTCAAACCCCTGGCATGGCACACACCGTGTGCCAGCCACACCAGGGCGGGGGAGATAAAGCAGGCGCCCTTCGGGTGCACCTCAACCTCCTTCAAAAAAAATGTCGGTGTAATGGGACGGGGGAGAGAGGGGTGGGGGAGATCGGGAAATACGGGATGGGAATGGGGGAGGGGGGGGGGGCAATAAAAAAACCAGCTTGCCTGGTTTTGCCTGGTGATTTATATTGCCGACCCTCTCCCCTCACGCTGCGACTCCTCCCATCTGGTGCATGAACAGCGCCAGACAATCGAGGGTATGTTGTTGGTGTGTGTTGAGTAGTATTTGCGGGTGTCATCTAATGCCGATGTTATCACCGCCCCTTCTTACAGCTTGCTGCGAGCAATGGCACGACGCGAGTCCGACAGCTGGCGCTCCTCCTCGATGGCAGCCTGTGCCGCCGCCATGATGGCCACGGGCACACGGTAAGGGGAGCACGACACATAGTTCAGGCCTGCCTTGTGGCAGAACTTCACGCTGCGCGGGTCGCCACCGTGCTCGCCGCAGATGCCGCACTTCAGCTGCCCACGCGAGGCACGGCCCTTCTGGACAGCCATCTCCACCAGCTGACCCACACCGCCCTCGTCGAGCACCTGGAAGGGGTCGTGGTGGTAGATCCCGAGGCGCTGGTAGTGCTTCAGGAAGGCGCCTGCGTCGTCACGCGAGAACCCGCAGCCCATCTGCGTCAGGTCGTTCGTCCCGAAGGAGAAGAACTCCGCCTCAACCGCAATCTCGTCAGCCGTGACGCAGGCGCGGGGCACCTCGATCATGGTGCCCACCAGGTAGTTCATCTTCACACCACGGCGGTCCAGCACAGTCTCACCCACCTTGATGCAGCGCTGCTTCATGATGGTCAGCTCCTCCACCTTGCCCACCAGGGGGATCATGATCTCCGGCTGCAGGTCCATCCCGGTGGTCTGCTTCACGTCGCACGCCGCCTCGAAGATGGCCTCCACCTGCGTGTCGTAGATCTCGTTGTACGTCAGTCCCAGGCGGACACCACGGTGCCCAAGCATGGGGTTCGCCTCGTGCAGGGCACGCACCCGGGCAGCCACCTTCTCGGCAGGGATGCCGAGCTTGCGCGCCAGCTCCTCCTGCGTCTTCTGGTCGTGGGGGACGAACTCGTGGAGGGGGGGGTCCAGCAGGCGGATGGTGCAGGGGAGGCCCTGCATGGCCTTGAAGATGCCCACGAAGTCCGCCTTCTGGTAGGGCAGGATCTTGTTCAGCGCCACCTTGCGCCCCGCCACGTCCTCCGCGAGGATCATCTCGCGGACAGCGTCGATGCGGTCGCCCTCGAAGAACATGTGCTCCGTGCGGCACAGGCCGATGCCCTCCGCCCCGAAGCTGAAGGCCGTGGCGGCGTCCTTCGGGGTGTCGGCGTTGGCACGCACGCCCAGGCGGCGGATCTCAGAGGCCCACTTCAGGATCTCCCCGAAGGGGCCGCTGAGGGTGGGCTTCACCAGGGGCACCTTCCCGTCGATGACCTGGCCAGACGTCCCGTTGAGGGACAGCCAGTCGCCCTCGCGCAGCACCTTGTTGGCCAGGGTGGCACGCTTGTTCTTGTAGTCAACCTGGAGCTCAGAGACACCGCAGACGCAGCACTTCCCCATGCCACGCGCCACAACAGCAGCGTGCGAGGTCATCCCGCCACGTGCCGTGAGGATGCCGTTTGCCGCGTTCATCCCAGACAGGTCCTCGGGGGAGGTCTCCGTGCGGACCATGATGACGGTCTTGCCGTGTGCGGCCCACTCCTCAGCGGCAGTGGCGGTGAACACGACCTGCCCGACACCTGCGCCCGGCGATGCCGGCAGACCCTTCGCCAGCACGTGGACCTTCAGCTTGGGGTCGATGTAGGGGTGGAGCAGCTGGTCGATCTGCCCGCAGTCGATGCGCATCACAGCCTCCTTCTTGTCGATGAGGCCCTCGTTCACCATGTCGGTGGCGATGCGCACGGCGGCCTGCGTGGTGCGCTTCCCGTTGCGGGTCTGCAGGAAGTACAGCTTCCCCTGCTGGATGGTGAACTCCATGTCCTGCATGTCGCGGAAGTGGCGCTCCAGCAGGTTCTTCAGGTCCACCAGCTCACGGAACAGCTGCGGCATGCGCTCCTCCATGGAGGGGAACTTGCTGGACCTCTCCGACTCGGAGATGTTGTGGTTGAAGGCCCAGTCCTCCGACGCCTCCTTCGTGATCTGCTGCGGGGTGCGGATGCCCGCCACCACGTCCTCACCCTGCGCGTTGACAAGCCACTCCCCGTAGAAGCGCGGGTCCCCGTTGGACGGGTTGCGCGAGAAGCACACACCCGTCGCCGAGTTGTTGTCGTAGTTACCGTACACCATCGCCTGCACGTTGACAGCCGTCCCCTTCAGCCCGCGGATGTGGTTCAGCTCACGGTACTTCGTCGCACGGGGGTTAGTCCACGACCTGAACACAGCGGTGATGGCCTCCCACAGCTGAGTCTGGGGGTCCTGGGGGAACACGCGCTTGCACTGCGTCTCGAACAGCTTCTTGTAGACGTTGCTGATGCGCTTCAGCTCCGCGAGGGGCAGGTCGCAGTCGGACTTCACACCGAGGCGCTTCTTCGTCTCCCACAGCTCGTGCTCAAAGGGCTCCATGTCGCACCCCCCAACCACGTTGCTGTACATCGCCAGGAAACGGCGGTAGCTGTCCCAGACGAACTTCTCGTTGCGCGTCTCCTTCGCGAAGGCGACAACGCTGTGGTCGTTGAGACCGAGGTTGAGCACCGTGTCCATCATGCCGGGCATGGACACTGCGGCACCGCTGCGCACGCTGAACAGCAGGGGGCGCGTGTTGGCACCGAACTTCATCCCCATCAGCTGCTCCACCTCGGCGATGGAGTCGTTCACCTGGTTCGTCACCTCCGCCGGGTACACCCCTGCGTTCTTGTTGTAGAACTCACACGTCTCCGTCGAGATCACGAAGCCCGGGGGCACAGGCAGCCCCAGGCGCGTCATCTCGCAGAGGTTGGCACCCTTGCCGCCCAGCAGCTGCTTCATCTTGGAGTCGCCATCGCTCTTCCCGCCCCCGAAAGAGTAAACGTACTTCGACATATGGAATTTGCCAGAGACCTGCTGCAGGGGATGTGAGGGGCGCCACAGTGATCACGACAAGGGGTGAAGGCAGCGTGCGTAAAAACAAATCGGGTGGAATATGGAAAAACCCCACGTTCGGGAGTACAACCGCCTGATTATGATATCCGAAAGGCGGTGCTCCGACCGGAGCATGGCGGAGTTGAGCGGTAGCCAAAACAAAAAAATACCACGACTGCCAAATCAGTTGGTAAAACAAAAACCCACCAGTTGGACCCCAGGGGGTTCTTCACAGGGTGCGCACAAGGTGCCGGAGGTGTACGACGGCATCGCTCCCAAGAAGAGGGAGCGAATCACGAAGACGGAGGCGGCGCAGGCGGCGTGTCCCCCTCAAGCCCACGTTCGGTTTTGCGGAGGTGGGGTGTGCGCAGCGACGATTCTACCGATAGACGATGACGGGGATGATGGGCAGATATCATCGATGTTGACGACTACTCCACCCACTCCACTACTCGGAGCCAGAACGGGGCGGCGCCTTTACCAGGGCTCTCGGAAGTGGAGCGCGGGACCTGGTTGCCGACGTGCCAGGCTAAAGCACTGCTGAGGTTCTGGTGGGGCATCGAGGAAAGTGCTGTGAGCGCCGAGGTGCTGGCGGCTTTCTCACAGCGGCAGAACTGAAGCCACGGCCAAAGACGGGGGGGGGGGGGGGACCCGACCCATTCATGACGGCGTTTACTTCGATTTGTCTACAAATCACCGCACATATCTTTCGGGGAATACTTTTTTTTCCGGTGCCGACACTCACGCCAGGGGTGGAGCTTGAAATTTGGGGTTGCGGGCTGGATCGGGTCAGATCGGGTCAGCCAATTTTTTCTCACTGAATGGGTTCCCCCCCGGTTCGTCTCAGAGATCAGTGCTCGGGCCCAGCCTCCCGCGAGGGTACCGGAACTGAGATGCAGCCCCGGACGCGCAAGGACTTGGTTACAAGACAAACACATGCCATAGGGGGGGTCTGGGGGGCGGAGCCCCCAGCCGCCGGAGGCCACGGTAGTGAACATCTGTGACTTGCGGGCGTACGGATTCTGTGTGAGTTGGCTGCGTCCTCCTGAGGATACTGAGGGCGGTCTGTACTCCATTCCCTGATGTAAAGGGCTTGGGTACAAGACAGGCACATGCCACAGGGGGGTCTGGGGGGCGGAGCCCCCCAGCCGCCGGAGGCCACGGTAGTAAACGTCTGTTGCACGGTACGGGTTGGGCAGCTTCATTTGTCCTCTATTGTGACTGTTTGAGGCCTGTGCTCATGTCGCTGGGGTCACTTTGCTCACGAAACGCCTCCTGGTCACCTTGAGACCCCAAGGCGAGGAGCCAACTTTTCCGGTTCCCCGAAAATCTATATTTTTTTTCTTTTTACCCCTGACCTGATTTTTTGTGAGGGCCTGCAGAAAATCAGGTCAGCTGACCTGAAAAAATCCCCAAGCTCCACCCCTGACTCACGCAACAAAGCCACGAGGCTAGATTTTGGACAGGGTTCCTCCTGGGCTGCCACCCGGCAACCCAGGCACGGTTGATACAAGGGCTAGGGCACTGAACTGTCTGGCTAGATGCAAGGGAGGGCCTGCGCTGACCCACCTTCTGCTGAGGGCAGAACGCTTGTGCGGGCGGACGAGGGGTGGAGAAAGGATCAGCGGCAAGCAGGGGCGCTCCCCCACCTGCCGAGCCCGTATTGTTTCTCGAACTCAGCCTCGGTGAGAAAGCCACCGGAAGGGCTGATCCTAACCTCAGCGGCACCCGGGGGGCAGCACGCCTTGCACGACGTCTGTTGGGAACCGTTTTTGAGACGCACCCACATCACCACAGCGACGTTTCCGCGTGCCCCGCACCAGCGGCAGGGAGGCACCGAAGGCACAGTCTCTCCTGCAGGCGCCGCGTCTTCCAGCGCCATCGAATCTGTCTCGCCCCACTGGTGCAGCATGCCTGTGGAACGGTCGTCCCCCGGAGTTCCCTGTTCATACTCCCTCCGCCGGTCCTTCAGCTCCGGCTCCGGTGCAGTCTTCTGCAGCTTCTTCCTATAGCTGTGTGGGTGTGGGGTGGCAGTGGCAGGGCAGGAGTGGCAGATGCCGAGCGGTGTGTCGCCCTTCACTCAGATTGCAGAGAGCATCTGAGAGCCGCATGAGTGTGGCAGGCTGGACCCACTTTGGGAGGGGGCACTCTCCGCGGTGTCGCGGTGTGTTGTGTGGCATACTTATCGTTCGTCATGTACTTCCGGTACGCAGCGTTTTCATTGCGAACCAACCACCCATCTGCGGCGTATTTTGCCTCTAAAGCCTCCTTCGCCGCTGCCACGTTCTCAGGTGTCCCTTTGATCTGCACCTTCTTGTTCGAGTTCGCGAAACTGGGGACGACAATGATGATCTGGTAGCGGTCGCCCAGCTGTTTTGTTTGGAGGGTGTTGTGTGTGTTTGTGTTGGCGAGGACATCGGATGGGGCAAAGCTTGCAAATCAATGCCAAACGCGAAACCAATGCCAGCAGCCCAAGAAGGCACCAGCCCCTCCTGCTCGTGACACAATCCCCACCGCAACACACACCCCGACCCACACCCACCCTGCATACCAGATCGATGTTGACACCATTCCTCCCGATAATACTGGCCTTGGCACTCTCAGGCACATCAAGGTAGTCAACCACCACCAGATCGCCTGCCTTCCACGGGACCCCATTCAGGTTCCCTGCACCCTTCTCCCTGCGGAGCCGCATCGCGATCCGGTTACGCGCCTGATCGCGGACTTCCTCGAGGCTTTTCCACTCCAGCCTGCGTTTCGTCTTCTGCTTCACGACGTTGTTCGCAAGCTGATACCCCGCCTCGTTGCGCGCGACGGGGTCATAGATGTGGTTGCAGGTCAGCGCGTTGTGCCCGACGCCCTGGCACAGGGCACAGGAGTTCCCGGGCTTCACGAGAGAGCATGTCACATCCAGCTCCAGGCGGGCAAGGTGGCGAACAGCAGACACCGGGGCTGCGGCGATGGAGGGGACAAGGCGCCACAGCAGGATGGGCGCTGGGGGGACCCTGTCGTGTGGGCAGACGATGATGAACCGGTTGGCGAGTGCAGTGATCTCGTCAGCGTCGCGGACAATGTTGGGTTCAAAGATCTCCGGGAAGGACTGCAGCAGGTCTGAGAGGAAGAGCGGCGTCGTGACGCCTGACGTGCTGCGTGCCTTCTTGCGGGCGGCGGAAACGCTGCGGAGGTTTGTGTCCCACACGGCCTGGATGCTGCCCGGGTCGATCTCCTGCCGCCGCATCTCCAGCACCAGCCCAGCGGCGTCGAGCCACTCCTTGCCCATGAAGCACCGCACCAGCGACACCACCACATCGCGCAGCTGCACCTGCACCCTCTGGCTCGGGGCGGGGGGCTGCGCAACCGTGATGCGCGTGCCAGAGGGCAGCAGCTTCGGCTGCTGGCGGGGGGGGGCTCTATCCCCCCTGTGGCGCTGCCCTTGCGGTTGCCGCATTGCAACCTTTGGTGGCATAGTCCAACAACCCTGTGGAAGGGGTGGGTGGGTGTGAGATTTGTTGGCGAAAATTTTTGGGAAGGAGGGGGCCTTTTTCTCTCAGAAGAAGTTGCAGAACAGAACGAAGGGGGTAGCGTGTCGTCTCTCACATGCAGCGGTCTGTCGTGGGTTTCTCTACGATGCAGGTCTGCGAATCCAACATTGCCACAGCAGAAAGGCAAGAAAAGATGAGCACGCCTCCCAAAAAGTGTCACTTCAACTCTGCCGCTCTTTCTCTACTGTTGATACTTCGTTTGATGCGTTGACGCTTCCACACACACTTACAAACCCACTTGCCTGATGAAGGGGGTGGTGTGTAGAGCACGTTTGGCAGAGCTGAATGACACTTTCCGCGCGAAAATCGTGTGCGTAAAAAAAAACTGGCTGTAAAGTGACACAGTGGCACAACACATTGCGGCACAGAGCGAGATCCCCCTCTCCGATATGTGAATCAACACCATCTCCCGCCATTCCCAGGGTCTCGGGCAACGGGGGTGGGCGGTTGGGCCGATGCCATCGCTGAGAGCTGTCTTGACTTGGTGAGGCGCTTCCGGGCCGTCACACATGTGTGCCCCGCATTCCGCTTTGCTGCCCGCTCGGGGCAATCTACTGCAGGGGCGTGGGTCGGGCCCCCCTGATGCTGATTGAGACACCACCACAGGGGGGCGAGAGCCATAAACACCACCAACCTCGCATCCACACACAAAGAAGACTTGCCGGAGTGGGGCCGTCTGCTGTGCGCATGCCGCTGCTGATAGGCCCACGCCCCTCCCCCCCTCCCCCCCTTTCCACCACCACCACCACCTCCTCCTGCTCAGAGCTTTACGAGCTTGCTGACAGAGGGGCAGGCCATTGCGAAGCTGCTGTGCGAGGCCGCCTTCTTCGGAGGCACCGGAAGCCACAGGTGGTGGTCCTCCACCCCCTTCCTCCCGAACTGGAACCCCACGACGGGGGACGAGGACCCGGGCTGCAGCATGGGCAGCTCTGCCTCCACACCCGGCTCAAACAAGGCGCCGGCATCGCGCGTCGCCAGCCCGCTGAAGAGCGAATCAGGTGCAACCTCCACCTTCATCGGGTGGTGGCCCACCCACACGTTGACGAGCAGGGTGACCCGAGTGTAGCTCTGCTTCTTGCCGCCAGTCTTCTTCATCATTTCGGGCGGGCAGCCGTGCAGGCCGTCACCCCTGAACACGATGTGCTTCCCCGCCTCCGGGTGAGAGACGTACATCTTGGAGAAGGGGCGCTTCCCCTTGGCAGCGATGGGTGCCAGAGGGACCACCGCCGTGGGCGCACCGACGGCGGTGATGTAAGTCACGGTGGAGAAGGAGGGACAGACCATCGACTTGCCTGACGTCTCCACAGCGTGCTCTTCATCGCGGTCCCAATGGAATCCGAGGCTCTCGTCGGAGCCCGGTGCGTTGGAGCGGATCTGAACCCACCATTCTGCCCCGGAATCCGCTGGGGGGTTCTCCCGGAGCCCTGTCCGGGCGTAGTGCTTCCGGAAGACGTCGAGCGCGAATCGCTCAAACTGGCAGCGGGGGGTGGCGTCCCAATCGATCCAAAAGCTTTTCTTTTTGAAGACCGCCTTGCAGTCCTTCACAAACGCGGGCGTGATGTTTGCGGGCTTGATGGCATGCGTGTATGCCGACATGACCCACCCAGGCGCGTAGCGGAACAGCGGCTCCCTCCGCGGCTTCTTCGCAGGCTGCGCCGGGGCGTTCGCCGCGGTAGCGGCAGCTGTGCCTGGGGCAGCGGCTGAAGGGGCAGCGCCTGGGGAGGCCTCTGCAGCGCCCTCCCGCTTGCGCTTCAGGCAGCCCTGTTGTGGCTCTGCAGCGGCGGCGGGCGGCCCTCTCGAGGGCCCATCGACGAGAGCAACGTTTTCTCGGGGCATGGCAACAACACTCTCGCCCTGTCAGGGGTGTTTTGTGGGTGCTTCGGTGGGTGGGGTGCTGGGGGGGGGGGGGGGGGGTGGCGTGCAACCCGATCCCTCCCCACCCGCTCCGGTCACCCTTCTGCCGGTGCTGAATCCTCGTCTCCTTCAAGGAAGCAGGGTTGATAGGAGCAGTGTTGGAAGGAGTATTGCACGGAGCAAAAAAGGCACTGCACTGCAGCTTGACGAGGGGCCCGCCAAGTGATGTGGATTTGCAGGAACAGCAAATCTGAGTTTGGCTGACGAATCCCGGATGGGAGGGGTGGGGGGCGGGAGGGGTGGGTGGGGGCGGGGGACTGTCTCCTGGCACCAGGTGGTTGTCACTCATTCGTGGCGCTGCCTTTCGTCGACGCACGTGCAGCAGTAAAGGTCAACGTACGGTGGAGGAGGGATGAAGAGAAGTGATGGAGAGTGAGGGTGGGGGTGAGGGTGGTGGTAGTGAGAGCAAACCTGCCACCCACCCAGTGAGTACACTAGGCATAGGGTGCGGGCGATTCGGTTATCGCCCAGATCGCAAAAATTATCGCCCTCATTATCGCCCATTCTGTCAAGGCGATAAGTGGGCGATAATTTTTCCGTCGTATTTTTGGGGGCAAAATGGCGGCCAGGGACGTCAGATCACTGCTGAGGTGGTGAGTGGGTCATTGCCTCAGTGAAGACCCGGTTCCTGACCTAGATCAAGCCCTCTGCTCCAGTGTTCTCAGTGGGTGATGACTCTGTGACCAGGGTCAGAACCGCCCCAGGTCTCAGATCAGCCGTGAAGCTTCCTGTGGGCTATGCAACGAGTCATCTCAAATGTACGGAGTTCATCTCCTCCCATTCAGACCGACTACACTAGGACCACGCATCTCCTTCAACACTAAGGTGTGCCCGCTTCATGCTCATGAGTGCTCCTAGTACCGGCGAGTGAACAGGTCCTAGCGAGGTCAGGATCTGGGCCAATGCCCAGTTCCTCACGGGTTTTGGCCGAGGAAGTGACCCACCCACATGACGTCAGTGGTCAGAAGCTGATTTCTGATGCAGAATCCTAGGTCTTGGCCCAGTTGTTGACGAGGTCACAGGGCCCTGTGGGACCCAGGGTCAGTAGAGTGGTAACCCACTCACCACTAGCTGAGGACCCCTTCAGAAAGTGTGAAAGAAAACGGGCGATACTGGGCGATAATTTGGCGATAATCGGGCGATAATGGGCGATAAGGCGATTCGATACGCGATAGGCGAATCGCCCGCACCCTATGACTAGGGGGGGCGGGGTGGTTGCGTGCCGAGCGGCAGGGGGTCGTCCCGTGCCGCGGAGTGGCTGCTGCCCTTTCTGTTGGATTCTTGCTGGAGCAGCGCAGCTACAACCCTCTCAGGGTAGCAAGCTGCATTGCACGTCGTTTATATTTCCTTCGCTGGGTTGCATGGCGGTGGGGTGGTGGTGCAGCGCAGGCTTGCAAACCATTTTCATCCCAGCAGTGCATGGAGGTGGGTGTGAAATGAATCCACAGAGTAAGGAAGTGCCTATTGAGAGTAGGGCACATCAGCTGGGTGCGTGCAAGTTTCTGTTGTTATCGAACAGGTTGCACTGCGCGGAGCTGGTTGCAGAGAAGGAACATAGGACAGGTAAACTATGTGGAGAAGGGCAAGCGGAAGGGTGTCAAACAGATTGTGGAAAAGAAAGAAGTGGCAAGGGGCAGAGACGGGGTAGACACGCCCCGTTGCCGCAATACCTGCCAGAAGGGGGGGGCGCATGGGTCCCTGTTTTCCGTGATCAGGCTGGTTTCCAACCTCAGCGCCGCAACCACCCTGCCGACGCACCGAAGTCGACGCCGTTCTCTTGCAGCTGCTGCCAGGCGTCGACAAAGTGCTTGAAGAACAGCACCCTGCTGCGGGCAAACAGGCGCACACTCAGCACCAGCCGGCGGTCCGCCCGCACCGCCAGGTCGATCGGCAGCATCACCACGTCGCGCCCCGCAGGCCCCCCGCGGTACTGCAGCGCCCCCGTTCCCTCGACCGTCTCCGCAGCATGCGTGCCCCACAGCCCCCGCTCCAGGTTCACAAAGTACTCGTTGTTGAACACGAACGGGGTCTCTGTCCACGACCCGTTGTTCCCCGCCACCTCGGGGTGCATGAACCCCACCCCGTGCCCGCCACCCATGAGGACCACGATCTGGAACAGTGCAGCCCGGTCGGTGTCGAGCGAGATCCCCAGCTCCCGGAAGCGCTGGAAGAGGAAGGGCAGCGTGTCGCGCGAGTGCGGGAAGGGGTCGTTGTTGACATGCTTCAGGGGCATCCGCCCGTTGTTGTTGATGCACTTTGCGTCCGTCTCATCCGGTGCCGTGTAGTCCCGCCGCCCGGGGCAGAACCGGATCACCGGCCCCCCCATGAACTCGATAGCCGTATTGCCGGCCAGCAGATACAGGTCTGCGTACGACACGAAGGGGAACGCCTGCTTCACAGGCTCCAGCACCGCAACCACGGCATCCAGCCCGATGTTCGCCGCAATGTTCAACTCAGGCGCCGTACGCATGCACCCACCAGTCGTGCCACCCATGCGCGGCAGCAGCGAGGGGTCCTGCCCGTTGAAGGCGGCCGCAGTGTGCCACGCCATGCTCATGGTGGTGGGGCGCAGCCCACGCGGCTGCTCCTGAAACACACGCACCAGCGCCTGCACCACAGGCGCATACCGCAGCCGCATCGACAGAGGGAAGATGCCCGCCCAGGCGGGGTGCGGGGCTGGTCCACCGCACCCTCGGGCGCGGGTGTGCGCCACAGCGGGGGGAGGACCCACCCCTCGGCACACACGCACACCGCGAACAGCACACACGCCCGCACAGACATAGTGTGTCTTGGTTGGGGTTGCCTGCCAGAAGCAATGGCGGTGGTGGTAGTGGTGGTGTCTCCACGTGCAGCTCACTGTGTGATGGACGTGACGCGCAAAACAAGTCTGTTCGCGACACTTCGCGCCGCAATTTCGTCATCCTTGAGGGGGTGGGGGGGGGGGGGGTGGGTGGTGGAGGGGGGTGGGCTGCTGAAGTCACCCGGTCTGGCTTATCTGGCGTAACGGATCCATCTGGTAAACTGTGGCAGTACAACACCCTCGTCCAGCAGGGCGGTTTGAGGCTTGGGTGGGGTGGGGGGGGTGGGTGTTGAAGGAGGGGGTGGCGGGGAGGCGGTATGCCTATGTGGAAGGCGCAGTTCCGACCAGCTGGAAGGCAATGCCGCCACCCGAGCACAGGGTCCCATTTTATGTTTTTCCCGCCGTCGTTGCGGCGCCGCCTTTTGCCCCGCAACTGCCCCCTCCCCCACTCCAGGCTTATACATAGCGAGAACTGCTGAGATGGACTTCTCAGGCCAAGCATATTCGCGAACAAAAAGTTCCATTTGGTTTTGACAGCGTGCATCGAACCAAATAATCACAAAAAAGACTTCGTTCAAATCGTTCAAAGACTTTGGAGTTGCGTCCTCTGTTTGTACGAACGGTGCCTGCTAGTGCATGTGTGCAGAGACCGAACGCTGCCACGAATCTTTTTAGTGCGAAAATCGAGATATTCTTCCAAAATAATGGGCGACAGATCTCGAAGTGCTGGTCGCAACTTTGCTCTGTTGACTTCTTCGTGCCGGAGAAAGGGCGCTGCCCAAGCGTGGTTTGCGAACGGGCAGAAAAATCGCCTTCCCCAGCCCCAAGAGATGCTGGCGAGATGCTGACCACATGCAGAGAGAAGATTGCCCTCGCACCTCGTGCATGTTGGAGGGGTGGGAGGTGGGGGTTTATCGACAAATCGATAACAACAGACACAGAGTTGTCCCGATATCAACTGATTTTTCGATTCATTTGAATTCTGCTGTTGGGACCGGGAGGGATGCGGGTGGGTGTGTGCGTATGTGTGCAGCACACGGCAGTTATATACTGTCGACCAGCCCCCTCCCCTCCCCCAGCCCCCCCCCCCCCTGCAATCCCCCATCTCCTCTTCACCTGTTCTCGCCTGGCTCCGACGCTCAAAACACCCTGGGACGTGTGGCGTTCACAAAACACCACACCCTCTCTCTACCGAGCTCCTTGCATCGCTTGGCGGCCTGCACACCAACATCCTCCCCCACCCCCCTTGAGAAAACCAACACCCAGTGGTTTTGGAGACCGTGGTACCACTTGAAGGAGAACGCGGTGGAGAAGGGTGTCCCCCTCCCACCCCCCCCCCTCGTTTGATCGCGCACGCAAATAGAATGCCAGATCAACAACACAAAGAAGCGAACCTCCCACCCGCCCCTTTCATTCGAATAGCTGGTAAAACGTTCTGTAGAATCGCGCCTTGTCGCTTTTGGTGCACCGACCACCACGGGAATGGATCAAACTACCCAATGATGGCCGAGCAGGAATTCGAGCGACTCAGGGAGGTAATTTCTCCGGGATCGACAACACCCCAACCCTGACGGATTTTTTCCAGACACACCGAAGGAAATCGGTCTGGCTCGGATGAACCGTTTCGACCGATTCTCGGCCCTCTGAGGGCAGGTCTGGTCTGGTTCTGGCCTTCCCGTGGTCGGGGTGGATGTCAGAAAGGTCAGATAGCCAGATAGCCAGCAAATCAAACCGAGTGGGACGACGTATACTGGTCTTTTTACGGGGAGGGGGGCTGCCCGTACAGAGAAATGATGCCATCACGTGACTCCAAAGACAATGTCATCAGTTGGAGTTTGCTCTGTTCGCGAAAGATTCGCACCACCCCACCCACCACAAAACACACACTTTGCACCCAAAAGTAATACACATTCCGTATCGCATCTCATCCGACCCTTGTTCAAACAGCACATTCTCCTGGAGCATTTCGTTCGGTAGTACACAGTGAATGCACACACACATACAAACACGTACTAGGCTACTGCTGTGACGTAGGGCGCGACGGCAGGTGGCCCTCATCCAGGCAGGGTCAACCCCTTCACCACATGCAACCTCCCCCTGGAGGTGCGGCAATCCTGCATTGACTCAGACATACCCCGCGCAGGCTGGGGATGGGGGGGATCACAAAAGGCTAAAAATACAGACGGGCAAAAAGGGCCCCCTACGTACAGAGAGGGGCCTTACATCCTAATGGCCCGGAAGGAAAACAAAAGGGGTTTTCGACGTTCCGGGTTTGGGCAAAGAGGGCGAAACACCCCGAAGAAGGGATCTGAGGGGCGCCAGGAAACGGGGGGTTCTGCTGGTGGTCGTGGGGTAAGAGAGCAGCTTGCTGTGAGTATTCTCGCTGTGGGATACACACAGAGCGGACTAGGTGGGGCAGGGGACATAAGAAAGAGATCCCGCCAGTGTAACGGCAGTACAGGGTCACGCACGTGCACTGGCACTATGCAGACCGCCACGTTTGCGACACACTTGGTGAGTCGTGACGAATCGCAAGGCGATAATACAGTCATCTTCATAGCCAGTAATCACGTGCCTGGGTGCACGTGGCGATCACGCTAGGGCACAGTGCGACACACGAGTGAGCCAGCTATGCAGGGGTGGGCGAAAGTGCCACCCCACAGATCAGGCGGCTGCGGCAGCAATATAGGACACGCACTCAGGGAGACCTGCCTGCCCTTCATCTGGTGCAGCTGGCACTCACCCGGCACACTGACAGGATGCACCGAGCAAGCCATGAGACACGGCTGCCACATGCCGGCAGTACGCAGGTTGGCTGTATTCGAAATATCAACCGGGCCGGGAGGGGCTGCAGGTGCTGCTCACAAGGCTGAGGAGTTGAATACACCCAATGCGTTTGCAGGGCCGATATGGGCACCTGGCCAACGAAGGCGATACTGAACTCCACCTTGGCACACGGCTGGACTCTTTACATGGTGTATACTGCACCGAGTAAACTCTGATGCAGCCACCACACAAACACCCTCCCCCCCAATGCAAGCTCCGCCGAGGGAGGCTTCGCCTGCAGCACCGGGGGGGCAGAATCGCCCACCCACCCACACACCCAAGCCCATATTTTTTCGAGACGTTAAGTTGCTTCCAGGTCGCCCCCCCCCCCCCGCTCATGTTGCTTCCTCCCCCCCCCCCTCCCCACTCCTCCTTTCAACCCCACAGGCGGCATTGCGGTACGAAGGTCCCTCAACCAACTCCGCCTTCTAGGCCGGCCAGCATTGGATGAGCAGCCACAACAGGTGATCAGGGCAGATAGGACTGTGGCAACGACGGGCCCTGTGTATGCAGACGGGTGGATGGAGTGCCTCGACGGGACAAGACTCCCTACCAGGAGCAGCAGCAGGGGCGGGGTGGGCACGCCGACAACACCACGGCAGCTTTGCCTCAATGGATCCCACCACCCCACCCGCCCACCTCCCTGAGCCAGACACTGATACCTAAACACAAGACAACTCATACCCGTTTGGGGCTGATCGAACGGGGCTGTTTAGACGGTGAGGACGAATGCGACTTGTCCCGGAGGTCAACCGTCATGGGAGACTTGTAGGAGTTGGCCCCCTGCTGCGAATGCAGGGAAGACGTCTCGGAGCCCCACTTGTCGGAGAGGTGGTGCGCGGCTGCGTTGGAGCGCTTCATCGCATCGCTGAGGCCCTCCAGCTGCACCTTGAGCAGCGACACGTTGTCTTCGAACTCGAGGTGTTTCGACTCCCAGTCGTGCCTGCGGGTGCTGAGCCTGCTCGTCAGTGCCGGTGGTGGAGAGGTCGACCCGTTGCGCCACCCCACGGCACTGCGCTTCGCAGGCGACGGGGAGGGGCTGCGGCTGGCGCTGCGCACCTGCCGCTTCACGTCTTCCACCTCGCTGCGGAAGGCCTTGCTCTCCTCGCTGAGGTTGCGCACGTTCATCTGTAGGGCAGGTGAGTGGGGTGGTGGGGTGGGGGGTGCAGCCCGGGCTGGTGCAGAAATAGACAGGTTAGGATGCGGGGTGTATGTGCTGATACAAACCTAAAACATACCTTGTGCTCCTCCAGCTTGGAGGCGGCGCGCCCGCTTGGTGGGAGGGAGTCGCCAAAGCTGCGCCTGTTGAGGACACTCTCTGCGACTGGGGAGATGGAGGTACTGTCCTGCGCACCCTCATGCATCCGGCGGCGATCGCGCACCGCATCATCGTAGCTGCGCTGGAGCAGCTCGTGGCTCTCTTGTGCGTCCTTCAGGCGCTCGCGAAGCGCATCACGTTCCCGCCTGTCGGCAGAAGAACGACTGAGGGACACCTCGCGCTCGCGCAGCGCTTCTGCGAGCTTACCCTTCAGCTCTGCGAGCTCCTTCCGCAGGGCGTCGATTTCCTTGTCCTTCTCGGCGGTCTTCCTGTCCAGCTCCTGGAGCACGGTATCCCACTCCTTGTTCATCGTCTCGGTCTCACGGTCACGCGCCTCCTTCTCCGAGGTGGCCTCCTTGGCAAGCGCCTCTGCAACACGCAGCGCGGTTGTCTGCTCGTCGTAGCGCGACTGCAGCCTGACGACTTCGCGCTGCTGCCGTGTGGCAGAATCGCGGGCGGAAGATGCAGCCATCTCGGCAGCCTGCAGCGCTGCTTTGGAGTTCGCAGCCTCCTGTGCAGAGGCAGCACGCTGGCGCTCCGAAGTGTCCAGCTGTGAACGCAGGGCGGCGTGGTCCTGCCGCAGGTGGGACAGCGTAGTGCTGCTGTGCACGGCTTCGGCAGACGCAGCATCACGCGCTGCCTCCGCCTCGCGCAGCCGCTGCTGCAGGGACGACGACTCGCTGTTTGACTGCATGATGCCCTCCCGGTGGGTCTGCATCTGCGCTCGCACTGTCGCAGCCTCGACCTGCAGCGTCTCGATCAGGCGCTGCGCTGAGCTGTGCTTCTCCACCTCCTGCTGCAAGGCACTGCTGGTCTCCGCGAGCTTGGATTGCATCTCTTCGAGCTGGTGCCTGCTTGCCTCGCCCGACTGTGCAAGCTGCACTTCGAGGCTTTCCACCTGGTGGCGCCCCACCCGCTCCTGCAGCTGCGCCTCCAGCCCCTGCACGCGATCGCGCAGGCAGGCCTCCTCAGCCTTGGCTGCACGTGCCGCCTGCTCCGAGGCCTCGAGTGCCGCCTCCGCCGCGCGCAGCTGCTCCTGCACAGCGAGCACCGCACCAGTCTCCTCGCCACCCTGCGCCTCACCGCCTGCCTGCGAGGTGGCGGCAGCGGCCTCCAGCTCCGCCTGCAGCTGGGTGCAGGCCGCCTCTGCGCTGGTGCGTGCGGCACGCTCCTCCTCCAGCTGCTGCTCCGCCTGCTTCAGGGCGTCCTCGGCAGCCCACAGCTTCTTCGCTGCCTCCGCCACCATGCGGTCAGACTCGGAATCAACCGCGGCAACGCTGGGCTTGCCCTCCTTCTCCAGCACCTCGACACGCTGCTTCAGCTCCTCCACCTGCGCCTCGGCCTCCGTGCAGCGCTTCTGCGCACGGGCCAGCAGCTCCTCCGTCTCCCACAGCTTCTTGGCGGCCTCCGCAACAGCATGGTCGTTCGTCGGCATATCGAGGCCTTCTCGCAGCTTCTGCTCGAGGTCGGTGATCTTCCCCTGCAGCTTGACCGTCTCCTCCTGTGCCAGCTTCGCCTCGCATTGCGCCTGCGCCAGCTTCTTCAGCTCGGCTGCAGAGGCTTCCTGCTGCTCGCGCTGCGTGGTGCTGAGCTGGTCCTGCAGCTGCTGCGTCTTGTCCACCGACTCCTTCATAAGGGTGGACATCTCGGCAACACGGCGCTCCGCTGCGGCAGTGGCCTCCTGCATGTCTGTGAGGGTGCGCTGCAGCTCCAGCACCTCGGACTGCGACTTCATCAGCTCAGCCTCCCTGCGGCGCGCCTCCTCGTTGTCCTGCGACAGGGGCAGGCTCTCCATCGAGGACGTGCCGTGCTCCTGCAGGCGCTGCTTCAGCGACACCACCTCGTTCTGCGCCTCGAACAGCTGCTGCTCCGTCTGCACCCGCGCCTGCTCCGTCTCCCACAGGCGGTGCGACGCTTCGGCGGCTGCGGCAGCATTCGGACCTTCACTCAGCTGCGCCTGCAGGTCGAGCACCCGGTCCTTCAGCTGCTCCTGATCGCGCTCCATGTCTGTCACGCGGCGCTGTGCCTGGGCGCACGCCTCCTCAGCCTCCCACAACTTCTTCGAGGCCTCGTTGGCCGCCTGCCTGTTGGTGGTGTCGGCTTCTGCGGCAACCTGCAGCTCGTCGATGCGCCCGCGCAGCTCGCGGATTGTCGTCGCCTGCTTCTCAAGCGTGGCAGATTTATCCACCTTGAACTGGTGCAGGTCAGCTTCGAAGCTAGCGGCGCGCCTCCGCTGCTCGTCGGCGGCAAGCTCGGCAGCCTCCAGGCGTGTGGTGGCGTCGGTGTGCGTCACCGTCGAGGCCAGCTTCTCAAGCTCTGTGATCAGCCCATCCCGCTCGTGCGCGTTGAGGTTGGCAATCTCCTGCAGCGCCAGCACCTCACACTTGAGCTGCTGGATGACGGTCTGATCGCGCATGCTGGCAGATGCGTCGTCCTCATCGCAGCTCCCCGGATGCCGGGCAGAGCCGGGCCCCTGCAGGGGCTCCACCTCCCGCACCCTATCGTTCGCCTGGCGCAGCGCCTCCTCCAGCTTCGACACCTGCTGGCGCGCCTGCTTCGCACTAGCCTTCGAGGCATCCGCCTCCTCCTGCAACGTGCGCAGCTCCTGCTTCAGCTGCCCGATCTTTGTAGAGCTGTTCCTGTCCAACACGTCTTTGCTCGTCACCGCGGTAGACAACGACTCCCTCTGCTGCTGCAGGTCGTGCTTCAGCACCTCCACGGAGGCGTTGAGCCCCTCCACCTGCTCTGTCAGCGCGTCGCAGTTCGGGCACCCCTCGGCACCCTCCACCGCAGGCTTGGGTGTGTCCGGGGTAGGGGCGCTTGTGGCTGGCGCCCCACCCGCCTCCTCCAGCGCCTTCCGCGCAGCATCACGCTCGGCGATGGCATTCGCAAGGCTCGCCTCCTTCTCCTGCATGTCGTGCCGCAGGGAGGCGTTGTGCGTGCGGTACAGCTCCACCTGTTTGGTCAGCTCCTCCACCTCTGCAGAGGGCATCTGCGGGCAGGCGTTCACCACAGGCGACGACGGGCACAGCGACACCTCCGGCACAGCATCAGCATCAACAACAAGGGCAGCCGGTGCGTCCGCCTCGCCCTCCTCCACCGCAGCCTCGGCGTCAGGCTGTGCGTCGGCAGCCCCTTCGGCATCGGGGGAAGGGGCGTCGCCTGCGGGGGGCGGGGCCTCAGCTGCAGGGGTAGCCGCACTGCTGCGCAGCTTCGCAGCCTCCTCCTGTGCCTCCTCCGCCGCCTTCTGGAAGGAGTTGCGCGCCTCCACGGCGCGCGTGAGTGCCTCGGTCCGCTCGTTCAGGTCGTGCTTCAGCGACTTGGTGTGCATCTCGAGGGCCTCCGCCTTCTCCTTCAGCGACTCGATCTCCTCCCGCAGCCCCGCAACCAGCGCCTCGTGCTCCGCAGAGACACCACTATCAGGGCCGCCCTCGCCCTCGCCCTCCACCACCACCTCCTCCTTTGCCCCATCGCCCTCAACCGGCGGCTCCGGCTCCGACTCCGGCTCTGCCTCATCGCCCTGCTGCTGCTGGGGGGTCTCCTGCTCGTCCGTCTGCACGCAGGCCTCCTCTGTTGCAGGCTTCTCCGGAGGTGTTTCGGGGATAGGGTCAAGCGTACACTGCATGCCCTCCTCCACCATCTCAGGCGCGGGCGCCGCGGCAGGTGTCGGGGCGGCGGCGGGTGCCTCCTCGGGTTCCGCAGCTGCAGCTGGGGGCGCCTCCTGCTGCTCGACGCGGGGTGCGGTTGCCGCTGCGGCGGCGGCGGCAGCGGCGGACTTGGTTGCTGCGACAGCATCCTTCAGTGCCGTGGAGAGGGAGGCCGCCTCCTCGGTGAGGAGCCTGTTCTGCACCCGCAGCAGCTCCATGTCCTCACGGAGCTTCTGGCACTCCTCGAGAGACCCGTTCGTCTGGGGGCGGGGTGGGGGGCTGTCCGCAACGGGGACCGTGCGCTCCTTCGCAGCGTCCTTCAGCTCCTCCACCTGATCCAGGGCGTTCTTCAGGTCGAGGCATCGTGACTCCAGCTGCTCGCGGAGGCCGTCGACCTCTGTCTTCATCTTGCGGTTGAGGTGGAAGTAGAAATCATTCCGCTTCTGCAACGTGTCGATATCCACCTGCGCTGTGGCGAGGTGCTGCGTCAGGTTGGAGGAGACAGCCTCCGCAAGCTGCTCCGCCTCGACCAGCTCCGCCTGCGTCTCCTTGTACTTCTCCACCACCTCCGTCTTCTCATTGAGGTCTTCGCGGAACTTCTTCAGGAGCATCGAGTCCAGGTCGGCACGCCCTTCATACTCCCGCAGCGCAGCCTCCTGCTCCGCAACAAGAGCCTTCAGGTTCTGCAGCTCCTCCAGCTGCCCCGAGGAGGGGACTGCCGGAGGGGGCCCGTTGGGCTTGCTGTGCAGCTCCCTCAGGCTCAGGATGATGGTCTCGTCGTAGGTGTGCTGCTCCAGTGCCTTGTTGAGGTCTGCGTTGGCGCGCTTGAGGGACATCTGGAGGGACGCCTTCTCGTCTTTCAGGCGCTGCACCGCGTCGCCGTCGCTCAGCTTCGAGTTGCTCAGGTTGCTGTTGGCACGCTCCAGCTTGATGTGGCGCAGGTTGGTCTGCAGCTGCTCGACCTCCGCATGCCCCTTCCCCTTGGTGTGCTCATACCCCTTCTCCAGGTCGGCAAGGGTGTGCGCCCACTCCGCGCGCTTCTTCTCCATCGCGCGCTTCTCAATCTCAAACTCGCGCTCCTCATTCCGCATCGCCTCCTTCTGCAGCTTGCGGGTCCGCTTGATATTCTCATGCTTGCGCTGCTCGACTGTCACAGCGCGCTGCGAGTGGGCAAGCTGCGACTCCCACGCCTCCAACATGTCGCGCTGCCTCTGGAGGTGGTCATCCAGCTTGCGCTCCTCACGCAGCAGGCTGTCGTTGACCCCCTTGTTGTTGGCAATCTCTGCCTTGAGCGTCTCGATCTCATGCACGCATGAAGTCAGCATGTCCTGCGAGGCGAGGAAACGGGGCGAGTTCCCGTCGCTGCTGCAAGGGCTCAGCGAGCTCCCGGAGAGGGCTTGCGGGTTTCCATCCATGCAGGAGTCATCCCACGACACGCTGAGCCTGCGGGGCAGCGGAGTGGTGCGCGGGCTCCCCTGGCTGCTGAGGATCGACTGCCGCTTCTGCCCCATGCCGGGCGCGCTCATCTCGCGTATGCGGTGCCTCAGGTTCTCGTTCTCCTGCTGCGACTGCTCCAGCTGCACCTTCAGAACCGCCATCTCCTCATCCTGCGTTGCCCCTTCCGGTTCCATCGCGAGTCACGCCGGCCCGCCTGCAGTGCCCCCACACCCCCCTCCCTTACGCAAGCATGGGTTCCACGGGCCTCGTGTCCTGCAAAGGGAATAGATAACCACTGGGATACGTGAGTATGCGTGGCACACGAGGGGTCAACATGACATGGGACAAGGGTAGTGGTGAGTGAAGGCCACACAACAACAAGCCTCCATTCAACCGGTCAACGCTGCAAGGGGAGAGGGGAGGGGGGAGGGGTGTGGGCGGGGGTCATGCGGCAGGTCTCTCCGTATCCCCGTAGCACTGCAGGCACATGCAGGGGAGGGTGGGAGGGTGGGGGAGGCATAGGTCAGGTGAGAAGATACGGAATACCGGAAGAAACGGGCGAGTGGGGGGCCTGGGAGGGGGTGGTCGTAGTCACCGTCACCAGACACAAGCTAGGCGGGGATGGGGGGTGCACTGTTGAGAGTATAGTCAGTCGTTCCAAGCCCATGATCCTTAAGTCCCCTGGCTTGTTGTGCCAAGGGACTTGGACCCAGGGCTCAGGGGGTGGGGGCGGTGTGTGGGTTCGGACATGGCACCGATTTTTGTGTGTGCAATCCCATTCCAAAGTCCTAAAGGACCCCCCCCCCCAAACATTTCTCTCAAAGTCGTGGAGGGGGGGAGGGGGGGGGGGGGGTAGCAATACCGACTTCAGCTGTCCTGGAGGGGGCAGCTGATGCTGATCGGCTTGCCCTGCCACTTCCCGCCAGGCCTGGGCGGGGAACCAGCCCTTTTTCCGGGTTTTTTGGGTCGGGGAACCAGGTTTTTTCTAAGAATTTTTACAAGGGATTTTTTGCTCACCCCCCCACAGGTTTCAGGCGCGTGCCCGTCAGGCGGGACTTTTTCTATGATTTCTACGATGAAAACCACCCCCCGCCCCCACCCCCCCCCCCCCCTTCTAAGAACGATGATGGCTCACTCGGAAGTTTCGGCGTCCGAAACGTACGCCCACTCTCCCCAATCCTCCTCCATGTCGACATCGATGTCGACATGGACGCGGGCCCTTTTCTCCTGGGGCTCCTCGGGGTGCGGCCCAACCTCCCTCCTGCGCTCTGCCGGTGCCGCCTGTGTGGGAGGCAGCTGCGGCGGTTCTTCCGGCTGAGGTGTGGGGAGTGTCGATGGGGTGCCCGGGGTCGATGAAGCGGGGAGCTGGAAGGTGACATGTTGCAGGGTGGCTGGAGGCACGACGGGGGGTGCGGCATCTGCAAGCAACGAAGTGAGGAAGGGATCCTCAGGGACTTCCTCCACGAGGCTGACAATCGACAATGCATCGGCGTTGTCATCTTCCCAGCTGCCGTCCGATTCCTCATCACAATCCTCCACGCCAGCAAATAGAGAACCCATGGCTGCATCGAGGTCAACGAGCTCCACGGTTGTCAGAGTTGGAAGAGGCGTCAGGGAACGCGCAGTG
The DNA here is from genome assembly GCA_963210315.1 of Rhynchopus euleeides. Taxonomy (NCBI): domain Eukaryota; phylum Euglenozoa; class Diplonemea; order Diplonemida; family Diplonemidae; genus Rhynchopus; species Rhynchopus euleeides. The sequence goes on along the minus strand of OY723288.1, from coordinate 1,106,537 downwards.
AAGCGGCGCTTCTTGTTGGCGAGGAACGTGTTGACTGTTTCTTCAACGATGATCTTGCGCGCCGCGTCATCATGTGACAGCTCTAGAGTGATGCCCAGTTCTTGAGAGATGCTTGCGGCAGAGAGTGCCTTCCGGAACGATCCCCTCATGCGCGTTACAACTGAAAAAGCAGCCTCCACAAACACAGTCGAGGGTGACAGTGCCACCATGGCCTCAAGCACTATCGCAAACGTCGAACTCTCGGATTCCAGCAAGAAGTCGACGACAAACTCTTTCAGAAGGTTCCCCCTGAGATCTGTGCATTCCAACCGCAGCTTCACCCACTCCATGCCGATGCTGAGAATCTCTGCCTGGTCGTAACCCAAGCGAGAAGCGAGCGCCATGAGGCACTCGCACGTGCTGTCCTTCCCACTTGTCGCGAAGAAAGAGCTGAATGAGCGGCAGGGATACTCCTCCCACCTCTTGGCCAGGTCCTTGTAGATGGTGTGGCAGAGCTTTGAGCGCCAGGAAGTCATCTCGGCAACTACCCCCGGAGGCAACGATGTGGTTCCCTGGTTCTCATAGAACTTGGCTTCGTGCTTGCCAGGCTGGCGCGCCAGCACCTTATGCACTGTCAGTGCATTCTGCAGGATGCTCTCCATCGACGAGAGCGACAGGTCTCGCTTCTGCAACGCCTCGCTCACCCCTTTATTGATGTCGAAGACGTCAGCCAAGATGCAAGTCGAGAGGGAATACTCGGGGGTGAGCTTGTGGAAGAAGAACGGCGGCGGCTGGATCTCCCCGAGCATAGCGACAGTGAAGTCAAAGTTCACCACAGCCGCGTTCAGGCGACGGAACGTTGCAGCTGCCCAACGCACGGAGTGCTCCTTCGGGAAGGAGAGACATTTCCCACCGGAAATGATCTGCAGAGACTTCTGCCTGGCGGTTGATCTGAAGAAGGCAAACCAGTGTCGGAGGAGGCGGCTATGTTCAACAACCTTTCGTGTCTTCTTGATGAGGCCGACGGACAGCTGGTGCATGTGGGCAGCATCATGCACATCGATGAGAGTGCATCCCCACGCGATCTCGAGCTTCCCCCTGAGACTCTTCATCGTTGATGCCCCGTCTGCCGCGAATCCCTTCAGCGAACGCCGCGCCCACTGCGACAGCTGGAGGCTGTCGAACAACTTGACCAGCTCGTCCTTCTGCGACTCTGCGTCAGCTTTCTTCAAGTCGACTGTGCCCACACACCAATCTTTCATAGCACAATCCGTCCTGCTGATCCCCGAAACGATGACGATCATCAAGTCGATGCGGGCGAACGTGGTACCGTCCACCTTCAGGGTTGCCGCCCGACACGCACGCACCGCACCCACCACTCCCCTCAGGAGCACCTCCCAGAGTATCGTCTGGAACTCCTTCGCGACTTTTCGAGAGTAGTGGGTGTCCAGGACATGCAGCCCCTTCCGCTTGTCGTCCTGCAACCTCGCACCCACACTGCTCAGCCCCTCCGCCCGTTGCGTCGCCGTTGCCACGTTGTACACCAGGTTGACCAGACTTGTGTACTGCTCGCTGGTCACCTTCACCTTCGCGCACAGCGTCTGCTTGGGGATATCTGTAGCTGTCACATTGGTGTTTTCACTCCCAGGCGTGGACAACTGCACTGCTCTCTTGTGCGCCGCACCACCCATGTGGCGGCGGATATTGCTTTGCTGGCGCCCAACTGTCGTGGCAGACATAGACGCTTCGCCGCGTGCATACCGGAGCAAGTGGGGTTGCTCCGAGAACTCCCCCTCCAGCTGCACCAAGAACGGTGCACACGTGGTGCACCTCCACCTCCCTCAGGGAGACGCACCACACCGGAGGCTGCAGCGTGGATCTTCCGCTGCTGCTTCTCCTGTATGGCGAGCTGTGCCTGCCGCTGCTGAATCCGAAGGAGACCGTTCACCATTGAGCCCTCTGGCACGTACTTCTTGTTTGCTGCCATCAAAAGAAGGAAGTGCGCCTTTGCTGTGTCGAAGACAAGCCGCAAGGGGTACTGGGCCATCAACGACGGAAGAAGCAAGCCGAAGGTGCGAGGCTGTGTGGTGTCGACGATAGAAAAGTGAACATTTAAACCGCGGGATGTGCGGAAAGTCTGCAGGGCCACTGACGCGGTGTTGGTGTCCAACTCTTCGTCCACGAGGAATCTCGTATCCATCAATCGCGGACGCCTGAGCTTCACCGTGAGGGCCTCCGCTTCGGGGGAGTCAACGCCCTCCAGAAGCGCCGCAGCACTGGTACGCGTCGGCTCCGTAATGGGAATTGACCTTGCTAGGCAGTCAAGCACTCGGAGGCAGTAGTGTCCAGAACTGTATAGATCCCGTTGAACCCACCCTGGTACAAGCCCAATGTTGACGCCTCCGGTTGATTGGGCGAGCTTCATGGCGGTCAGCCATGGGGACAGTCGCCCGGCGCTGTCGAACGCGGCGACGTGGCACGCCCCTTCCCCGGTGTAGAAGGCGGCGTGGGGTGCAGGGGCGACAGGGGCGGCGGTGGTAGCTGCAGGAGAGGCGGCCAGGGGATCCGGAGGAGGAGGCGGCGGCGCATCATGCGAAGCATCGACGTCGTGCCCGTCACCGTCCGATGCCTCACGTGCGTACAGCACGAGTGCTGGCTTCGCGTTCGCACGATTGAACGGCGCCACAGAGCAATCCGTCACACGATCAGTCGTGATCGACTTCCACTTCAGAGTGGTGGCGGGGCCACGAGCGCACAGCGTCTCCCAGGCGATCCCCTTCGCGAGGGTCAGCCCGGACTTTGTGCACGATGCACCGACAAACCGGTACCGGTGATTCACCGGCTGCACCGTGCCCACCTGCACCACCCCGTTGCCGTCAACGCCAAGCTCACGAAGGGCGGAGAGGTCTCTTAATTCCTTGACGTTGACGGTTTCCGCAAGCTCCGTCAGGTGCTTCTGCTTCTCGCCGGATGCAGAAAACCGCTGCGTCGAGAGGAACAGGAGGTGCGGGGCCTTCTCGACGCAGAACTGCGCAGCCCGGACAGCACCACATGTGCACGGACCTTGCTTCTCCATAAATTGAGAAGCAACGCGCTGCACCTCGTCCTTCACGACGCCCAACATCACAACCATGCTGTCTGTAATAGCTGTGCGGAACTCACCACAAGATGGGCAGCTGTAGACGGTGGCGCTTTTGGTGGTGCAGAGGTGCTTCAGGTGCGGGTGTTTGTGTCCGAGGGCGGAGAGACTGACGTCAGGGTTGGGTCGCTGCGGGTCCTGCGAGGTGATCATCTGGGGCTCGTTCTCATCGGGGGTTGTGCTCCGCAGGGACTGGAGGAGGTTGCTCAATACACCTTGGCACTCCCGCAGTACTGTACATGCCAGCAGCTGGAGGATAGTTACAAAGCTGCCACTCCCCGACGCCACCCCCCTACTGGCCCCTTCAGGCCTGAAAGCCCAAAAGCTCCCGGAGATTTTTGCAGTTGTGCGCACCATATTCGCGGAGTACGTGAGGTTGGGTGAGTGTGAGGTCAGGGTCCTGTCGAAGGGTAGTCGAGTGGGAATAAATAGGGAGGTCCTCAGGAGTGCAATACAACAGCAATACACAGGCAACACACCAGCAACACGCAAACCGAGGCAAGAGGAGGTGGGCGGGGTCATCCTGCGGAGTCTCCAGTTGGCCAGCAAGGCGAACTGTACGGGGGAGAGACTTCCCTTCCATCCTTGTGTGCGCCCTGTCGACTGGGAAAATCTTAGAAAAAAAAATTTCCTCTGCGAAAAACCCTTAGAAAAAAAAATTTCCCTTACAAAATTCTTAGAAAAAAACTTTTTTTCCCCGTACAAAAGTTCTTAGAAAAAAAGTTCAGAATCCTGAAAGTGGGGAACCAGCCCCCCAGTTAGGAACAGCCCTGCTTCCCGCTCCGCATTATTTTTTTTGCTGTGGATTTTTGGCACGAGGGGGTGCGGGAGGGGTAGGCGGTATAACGAACAGTTTCCCAAATCACGCGGGGTGGCATGCATCCACTCCGCGTGCTCACACAACCACACTCCCCATCTGCAACGAAAGGCTAGAACGGACTGAACGGAAAGACAACCAAAAATGAATTGACCGATCTCAGCTCACCACACAGTGAGACGCAGTCTCAGGGCACCACCCCCCCCCACCCCCATCGGAGACGAATCTGAAATCCCCAGAATCTGGCAAATCCTGTCAGAATTCGGTCAAACCAGGCCATCCCCATTTCTTTGTCGGCGCTGAACATCACCTATAGCAACACTGCCGTATCCACACACATCTTGCGCATCTTGTTTTTTTTTTGCATAAATATCGTAACGCCCTGCTGGCAATGTTGAATAAACGCATCTGCACTGTACAGAAATCCACGAGAGACCTCTGCACGAGAGAACTTGATACGCTCATCATAACAACCAGCAGACACCCTCCTCGCCGCGTTTATTGACCTCCCCTCCATCAGGCCAAAGCTCTAAGGTCTGTGAATGGGGGGGCAAGGGGTGGAGGCAACCCCTTTCACTGCTTGTCCGACGAGGTGGGCGACGTGTCCTCCCACGGCGACGACACATCTTCTGTCGCAGGCGCTGTGGCGGGGTCGGGCGTGCCTGTCGCGTCATCCTCCCACGGCAGCGCCCCCCCGAAGTAGTCTTCGGACAGCGTGGCGGGCTGCGCCACATCCGCGTCTGCCTGGGAAGGCGAAGCCGCCTCAGGAGGGGGCTGAGGGGCAGTTGTTGCGTCAGGCACCTGCCCCGCTGTGGGGGGGGAGGCCGCAGACGGGCCGGGCTGCGAGCCCTTCTCGTAGATGTCGATAGCAGAGTCGAGAGCAGATGCCGCCTGCTGCAGCATGTCGAGAGGAAGCGCAAGGCGGTTCTCCTCCGCCTCATCCTGCCCCTGCTCCTCCAGCTGCGCCACCTTCTGCCTGTGGTATCTGCAGCTTTCGTAGACGCTGTCCTTCAGGTCTGTGCTGGTGCTGTTGCCACGACCCAGAATGCGCGTCAGCAGCGCCGCGTTCTCCTCGCTGGTCTTCACCTCCTCCTTGATGACGCGCACCATATCGGCAAGGCGTTTTGTGTTCTCCTCCTCTGCCTTCACCAGCTTCACGATCTCTGCAATGACGTCCTTATCCTGCAGCGATGGGGTGTGATGTGAGTGGCACACATAGTGTGGCACAGAACGAAGGGCCTCCAGCAGTTTCACCCCACCAATTGAGAAGACGCGGTTGAACAAACCCCCACCCATCCCGCCAGGCTCAGCTGATTTACAACCAGGGGATAAGATAGGTCTGGTTTTCCGGTTTTCAAAACCAGGGTTTCCCGGTTTCCGGTTTTCTGGAAAAAAAAAAGGCCGATCGGATTTTCGCCGGTTTTTGGGGAACCTTTGTGACAGTCAACCAGTGGGACCATTAGCCAAAAAAATATGGAAAGTGACCCCATCGTGATCCGCACGGAGCTCAAACAGTCAAAAGAAAGCAGAGAAGCGGAGAAAAGGAGCCCAGCGGGACCCGGTGGGTGGTGATGTCCTCGTCATGCAGGTCTTCTAGCTTGATCATTCCGACCGCACCGTACTCCTTCTGGGCGGCTTGCCGAGCGCATGCACTCAATCTCGTTGCGGTGCACACTGCCAAGGACCACCCTGTCATCCACGCAAGCTACGACCTTGTCTCGAGCACGTTTGCCTTGCTGGGGATGGCACATGCAAACTCCGATGTTTTCGGGAGTGCATGTCCGCTTTGGAGAGGATCGACGGATTCGGGTTCTGGCGGGACCGCGATTTGTGCAGTGTTGGAGACACCCGCTGGTGTTCGCATGAGCGCACGTTGTGCGCATCGTCTGACTGACTGCCTCAAGGGGGTGGTCATGCAACAAGCTCGACCATGAAGGTAGTTGCCCTTCGTGAGGCATACCAGCAGAGCAGCACCCTCAGGGGGGTTTGTCCTGATGCGGGAGGTGATGCGAAGCCGCGCTCCGTCAGTACGTGGACGCATTGAAAGCTCAGTTCCGTCCCTTCGGGGAGCTGCGTGGAGCAACACGCCACTGCTGTTCGGCAGAGCCTGGTCCAGCCGTGTTGGGTGTGATTCTGAGAGGGTTTGCGCGGGTCGCGCGCGCCGAAGGCGCGCGCGAAAAATTTCAAAACCAGAAAAACCGGAAAACGGCGCCAGAAAAAAAGTCTATCTTATACCCTGTTCCCGGTTTTCTGGAAAAAAAAAAAAGGTCGATCTCATTTTTGGCGGTTTTTTTTGTGACTTTGGGACAGTAAAACAGTCAGAAAAAACGCCATAAAAAAATAGAAAGTGACCCCATCGTGATCCGCACAGAGCTCAAATAGTCCAAAGAAGGCAGAGAAGCGGAGAAGAAAAAATGGACCTAGCGGGTGGCCCGGTGGGGCCCGGTGGGTGGTGATGCCCTCGTCATGCAGGCCTCTTCTGTTTTGAAGGTGCACACATGGTGGACTCCAGCCACCCTAGCGAGTGTCTAAGAGGGAGTCTAAGACTGCAGTCTGTACTGGAGACGGGAGTCTATTTTCCAGCTAATTTACGACTCCCGCTAGTTGAGACTCATGGGAGACACACGGTGTACTCCAGCGGAGGTAGGGTAACCTCCGCTGGAGTTCACCGTGTCGTCTGCCTCTGTGCAGCGTCACTCGGTGCCATCGAATACATGGCGACAGCCCACCAACTCGAGACAGATCTGCTTGTCTGGAGGGCTGAGACGAGAACACGAACGACTTTCAAGCAATCTTGAAGGTCGCCAAGCCTATTGGGGGCAACTAACAGATGAGATTTGTTTGTTGCCTGTCGTCACAGCTAGGTGCCCATTTCCTCGATAACGGAATGTGTGCAGAGATCTCGTGGACCCTTTGGCCATTCTGTCGTGCACCCACTCCACCCACAACGCACACCTGTCACGAGTGGTCGCTCCCCCGTCCTCCTCCACCCTGAAGGTTGAACCCTCAAGGACCAGTGATCTCCTGCTGGCCGGGCTGCGATACAGCGAAGCCTTCCTACTTACAAGCGAATCCAGACTGTAGGGAACAGATGATCACTACCGTGGCCTCCGGCGGCTGGGGGGCTCCGCCCCCCAGACCCCCCTGCGTAAAAAAATTGCACCAGACCGGTTTTTTGGCCGAGAGTCCAAACTTTCAAAGCAGCTGCTGCGCCTGCCCCACCAAGCAGCCTCAGTACGACAGGACGCGCGCAGGCACCGGGCCCTCTCAGATTCTGGGAGGGTTTGCGCGGGTCGCGCGCGCCGAAGGCGCGCGCGAAAAATTTTCAAAACCAGAAAAACCGGAAAACGGCGCCAGAAAAAAAGTCTATCTTATACCCTGTTTACAACGAAAAATGAAAGAAAAAAATGCCTTCAGGCTTTGCCACCCTGGCACATACATGTGCAATACCCCTGTTCCGCTTCCTCTCGCCGTCTGGAAGGATGCCCTTGGGGTCGGTGTTCAACTCGCGGAGAATGCTCTCCAGCTTGATGTTGGATTCGCTGCACTTCGCCAGCTCACGTGCCTTCCAGGCGAAGTTGAGCCAGAAATCGGTCTCCGAAACGTACTTTGGGGACAGGCCGAAACGGACCGATTCCAAGGGCTCATAAGCAGCGCTCGCAATCTGGCACTTGGCGCTCACCTCATCCCGCGTGAAGTTGATATAGTCATGCTCCTCCCGTCCTGCCGGGCCCACGAGGAACGTGTTCTCGTCGAGGCACAGCCCCTGCACCAGGATACGCCACTCCTTGCGGCGCACCTCCCAGCCCTGGGGAATGACCTCCCACGGCGGCAGGTCCTCCGGGGTCACATCCTCCTCGGGCTGCGCGCCGCCCTCGCCCATGTCGAACGCCCTCTGCAGATCTCCCTCCGCGATTGTCTCGCGCAGCTTCGACACGCCATCCGTCGCCTGCTTCTGCACCGTCTCCCCCAGGTTCCTCGCGTTCTCCCCCAGCTCCTCGGCGCCCTTCTTCACCGTCTCCAGGGCCTGGTTGAACCAGTCCATTGTCCCTGCCTCCCTTCCTCTGAGACCAGGTGCTGCGCACGCACCACTTCCTTTGTTGTGTTTGTGGTGTTGGCGGTGGTGTCGTGTGGCGTTGGCCAAGGGGTGGAATGGAGGAGGCAGGCAACATCAGTGATGAGCATGAGCAAGTCGTGTCAAATCTCTGCCGTGCGCTCCCGCTCTATATTGCCTGGCTGGACGGTGCGACGGTGGTTGCATGCGATGCACCACCATCCCGATGCACCAGGGGCTGAACTGAATTCTCGCTACCCGGAAGTGCTTCAACTGTGGATACACCCCGGTCATCACCATACATCACAGAAAACCGAGAGACACTCCGAGGGCACGCCACCAGCAACGAAAGAACAGTTAAAGTATCTCGTTGATTCTTCTCTGCTGTACGCACAAACGAATTGTGGTGTGCGAAGAAGAGCCAGATTGGCCTCTCAAAGATCCTTTGGGTGCCGCAACACGTCACCACACATAACGAATACTGGTTTCGCTAAATTTTCGCAGCAGTGCAGACCGCACGGAGCAAACCTGCTCTTGATGCGATCTCCACCGGGAACACATACACAACACAACATCACCCCAGCCCAACCCCGTGCAAACGGGACAGGGTTCTGCAGGCAGACGTTAAAAATCAAACGGGGGCTTCGCTCTGACGTGCATAAGACAAGGGTCTCCTGTTTCGAGTATCCGGAACGGGAATACTCGTCCTCTGTCTCTTTAGCACTTCGCAGCGTGCCACCAACTCCCTCCTAAGGTCCGTTTGGGTCTGGGGGTAGGGAAAGGAATGATGGCGGTGGTGAAGTCGTACTCCTTTCGCTTGAAGGTAGACACCCTGTCCACGCAAACTGTGGAGGAACAGATCCGGAATTGCTTTTTGCTGAGACGCAGACTTGTGTCTCAAGGCTGTGCTGGGGTGATGGGTTGTCAGGGGAGCGGACCTGGCGACTACGGCTGGCACCTCCACGTGGTGAACCCTGGGGGCCTTTGCGAACAGACCGTTGAGGTAAGCTACGCTGCACGCTTTGGCTTAAGGTAGCGCATTGCGTGTAGGCTGGATGTATCCCTCTGGAGATCCGGTGTTTCGCTTAGGCCGCTAAGACCAGTCAGGCTGCACGCGGCGCTCATGAAGCGCGCCGCGTGGCCAGAAGAAACTGTGGGCGGCAACCGTGTTACGTGTTTTTCACCGGGGCGCGTGGGACAAGTTTACCGCACACGCGCACGTGGGACAAGTTTAACGCACACGTGGATCCCCCGGCTTTGCCTTCCTTCGCCTTCCTACTTTTAGTTCTTTTTCACCACGATCTTTTGCCCGTCACCTGTTGTTCGACCAGTCGAGCCGCGACCAGGAACGCCTCTGGAATACCCTGTGGTGGTGAGTGTCCGTTCGTCCTGTTTAGACCAGCCGTTGTTCCCGTCTTCTCCTTTTTACGCCCACTGGGTTGGAGTTGATCAGTCAATCGTTCATCCGACCGCAGCATTATGCGACCGGCGCGGTGTTAACAAACGAGTGCATTAATCGTATTTTGTTGCACATTGCTTCCTTCCTTTCTACCTTTTAGCCTTTTCCCGCCAGCCCACAGAGATAGGAGCACGCTCTCCCTTTTATTGCTGTTCTTGCTGTTAGCTTTTAGCTGGGTCCGCCCCGGCGAAGACCGGCGTCTTCTGGCCGTCTGGGGGGTCTGGCAATTGCGCCGGGCTCCCTGGATCCTCTGGATGAGTCAGTCTATAAACAAAATCAATACGTGTCTCAAGGCTGTGCTGGCATGAAGTGTGCCAATCCGAACCTTCTGCCGCCACCTTCGCTACTTCCCGACCTCCACTACGCTTCGTCGCTCACAACTCGCAGAAAATCAAACTTCTGCCGACTTGATCGGACCACCATCACGTGCCCCCAACACCCCCCGTTTATGGTTATTTAAACCCTGTGCCTGGAATTTTGACCGAGTTAGATAAAATTTTCAGTGCAATCCTTCAGCACCTCCCCCCTAGATTTTTAGGTTTTCTTGACCCAATGGTCGAAATCTGCGACATAGTGGAAATCCCGGGGACATGTCGAATTCGAAAATTTTGGGTCAAAAAACCCCAGGGGGGACCCTTTGGTTTCACCCCCTGCTGGGCCTGGTGGGCGTTCAGGTGTGCTGAGACGCTTCGGGTTCTGACAGAGTGCAGCAATGGTAATCAACCGTCGTGAACGTACTTTCGTGCCGGCATGGCTATCCATGGGCACCGTGGAATGTCGCCGCATCCGTTCCGATCAACAAGTGCCAGAGGTAAATCAGGAGTCCTGGTCCAGTGCAGGCACCTGCGCTGCAGGTACCCAAGGGACTGTTGGGCACAAAAATGCACACGCAAGGACATCAACTGACCGAGGCAATGCACCTCGCAGCCTATCGATTCGATTCGGGGCACCAAGCCTCACGAGCTGGTCACGCGATACCAGGTTACTCTGCGTGGCATATTCCGTGCAGCCGAAATGGCTTGGGCAGCAGTGCACAGGGGAACTTCTGCTGCACTGCGACAGGACAACCCAAGCACGTGCCGCGTACATCCGGAGGTGAAGTTGGATGAGGAAGATCAGTGGCTTCTGGGAGGAAGAGGGCGACCGCGTCCACGTCGCGGATACCACACCCAGCACACGAGCGGGCGTTGCATGAAATCCCCCATGTGTAAACAGGGGAAATCGGCCTTTTAGGGGATCCTGGTCAGGAATAAAAATTTCCACACATATTTTTCGACTTCCTGAGGCCAAAAACCGGTGTTCCTGGAACCAGATGTGGCATCTGGATGACATAATAAAAATCCAGAGTGCCTTAGAGGCGCGCGGGACATTTTTTTGGGGATCGTGGCTGGGGACCCCCTATTTTGGGGGATTTCCCGTAGGTGGAAAATGTCGATTTTCCAATTTTAAATCACTCTGGGGGCACCTGCGGGGCCATATTTTGCATTTTCAGACAGGGGACCTATACCCTACGAACCCGATTTTCGGGTTTTTTGACCATTTTTTGCCTTGTGCGAAAACGTGATATTTTTTGGACAAAATTCCAGGCACAGTGTTTTAGAAAACAGATGCCGTAAACCCCCCCCCCCCCACCCGCCCACCCTCCCCCCGAGGACTACAGTGGCACTAGGCTAGTTAGGGGCCTTTCCAGATCTTATTGACAGCACCGCGCAACATGAGAACCGCAATGACCAGAATGCCGACAAACCACTTGGAATACTTGCGCTTGAGCCCCTGCAGCCAGCTCTCCTGGGGGAAATAGTCAGCCCCTAATTGCATCATGCCGTTGGGGCCTCCTCCTCCCGGCATCCCACGGAAGCCCTCCATACCAGGCATGCCGGCAGGCATGCCCCCCAAGCCACCCATCCCGCCCATGCCTCCCAACCCGCCCAGCCCACCGGTGTCCTCGAGGCCTGGCATTGACCCACCGAGCCCATTCATGCCACCCATTCCTCCTGCCGCCTGCTGCCCGGCTCCATGCGTCTGGAAGAAGTCGTCCAAACCGAGCGACCGCATCGCCTGTATCGCCTCCGGGGACATCCCTGCCGCTGCGTTGCCTGCAGGGATGCCGCCGCCCGGCGCACCGCCCCGGCGCTGGTGATCCTTGCCCTTGCCGCCCCTGGCAGTTCCCCCGGCAGGGGTGTGGGTGTGGGAGGGGATGTCTCCAAAAGGGGCGCCCCCGGATCCACCGCCGCCGCGTCTCTGCGGGATGCCCGCCGAGCGCAGCAGGTAGTCCTTGTTGGGGTTGGCGCGCTTCTCCGCGGGGAACATCTGCGCGGCCCGCTGCCGCAGCTTCGACAGGCGCGAGTTGCTGTTCTCAAAGCGGGAAGCCGATGAGTTCAGCAGGGGGGAAGGGGCGTCGGCGTCGTCATCGGCACCTCCGCCGCCGCCGCTGCGGTGCGCAGCAGCAGGGGTGTGGTGTGGTGTGGGGCGCGCTGCCGAGGATGGGTGTGGAGCTGCTGCTGCCGCAGCATCACCGCGGGGCGGGCCGCGCCGCCTCAACACCGCCTCCTGCTGGGGGCGGTGTGCCTCAGCCTGCCGGTGCTGCGCGACATGCGTGTGCTGCTGAAGCAGCTCATGCGGCGGCTTCACCATACGCCTGCGTGGCTGCGCCTGCGCCTGCTGTGCCTGCTGCAGCTGCTCAGACACGCGTCTCGCCCTGCCTGCTGAGGTCTGCGGCGGAGCCTGTGCCGCAGACGCAGCACTCCTCCGCTTCTTCTTCAGAGCGCGCTGCTGCCGCATCAACTCCTCCTGAGCCCTGCGCAGCTCTTCCATCTGACGGTGGATCTGATCCTCTTCGTCTTCTTCTTCTTCCTCCTCCTCCTCCTCTTCGTACTCCTCCTCCTCCTCCCCTTCGCCGTAGAACGCGTCGTTGTCAGGCAGGTTGTCATTATCGTACTCTGCGTATTCAGGCTCCTTCTGCTGCGCAGACATGCGGCGGGGCATGGGATGGCTCTCCTCCTTCTGGCGCAGCCCACCACCACCACCACCACCACCACCACCCCGCTGCTGCTGCTGCGTCGCAGCCGGCATGTCTGCCGCGCAGCCGCCACCTCCGCCTCCACTGCCCTTCATCGCGCCTCCCTTCGAGGAGGCGATTTCATACTCTGCATAACCTGCTTCAGATGCTGGGAGGTCATCGTTGCTCATTGCAGCCCCACCCTCTCAGGCGGGAGGTGTTGGGGGCAAGTATGAAGATGATGCAGAAGGGGGAGGGGAAGGGGAGGGGGAGAGGAGAGACAGCGCCGGAAGCGACCCTGCCTGCCCAAAGGCTTAACCTCAAAACGAAGGAGTGGAGGGGGGGAGGGGAGAGTGGCTGCTGGTGAAAAGCCTTGGGGGTTTTCACCGGGGGGTTAACGCGGAAGCAACAAAATGCCAAACCCCGTGTGTAGTGTGTGTAGAGGGGGTGGCGGTGGGGGTGGGGGGGACGAGGTTATGTGTTATGTGTTGAGGCTGGTCTCAAATGCCTCCCCTGCAGGTGGTGGGTGGTGGTGGTTCTGCAGAGAAGACAGCAGCAACAACAGCCGTTTTCCCGAAAAGACAAGGCGAGAGGGGGTGGGGTGGGGTGGGGGGGTCCGGCGGGGGTAGAACAGAGCCACAGCAGCCCAACTCCCTCCCGCATTTTGAGGGAGGCCTGTGGCAGTGCAACGTGCCTGCGTCAGTCGAAAGAACACCGGATGGCGTCTGTGCGCACGAGCGGGGGGAGGGGGTCCACGAGTTGTTATTTGGTTGCGCAAGGCCCGAGGAGGGCCGGGGGGGGAAGCAGGTGAGGTGTAATGCCAGACCGCACTGTTGCTAGCCTGATGCATGCCTGCGGGGGGGGGGAGGGAGGGTATGCGCATGACTTTCCCGTACGGCCTGCCCGTGCATCAAGGGAGGTTCCGCTCAACTCCCAAAGCTACGCTGATGCAGCCTGCCCCTTTTACTTTTTTTTGACAAGAGCTTCTTGATGTAACAAAATCACGGCAATACCGAAAGAGAGACCCAGTGTCGGCAAAACAAAGTATGTGCGTGGTGGTCTGGGTTAGAGTGGGCTGTCACTTTGAAGCATACAGAAGAGCCAAGCGGGCCGGCGTACAGCAGCATGCAGTGGGCTTCAGGCAAAGAAAAAAGGTTCAGGTGTGAGTGTGAGTGTGTGTACAGTGCTGCCATATCATCCATCGTCAGAAGAACACCGACAGTTCCAGGCTAAACTATTCCTGCTTCTGCAGACTGCAACCAGCGAGCCCACAAAGCCATACGTCGTCCCCCCCCCATTCCCCCAGCACCCCCCCCCCCACCCCTACCCCCCCGCTATCGAATTCAGTTCCCGTAGAAGCACTGTTCCCGTCACTCTGCACGACACCTTCCAATATGAGACGAAACAGGTGGATTGATCTTATTGGAACCAGGCAACCCCCACACCCACCCACTCCCCCCTCCTGTCTGCGTACGGCGAGGGTAGTCGGGGGGTGCCCGGCAGCGAGTAGGACGCCCGATAAAGTCGGATCCGACGAGTTGAAATGCAACCCGAGACCCGACTCCCCGTGTCTGTGTGTGTTAAAAAGAATGCTCTGATGCCAGAGACATGTCGGTGGGTTCACAGTGCGGCGGAAATGAGGGGAATGGCTGTGCGGAGAAGAGCAGGGGCGCAAAGGCTGACCTAATGCACTGCAACTGCTGTGACGGTATGGTAGCAGAGGGGGGGCGGTGGTGTCATATCTCAACGTTGGGCACAAAGAGTGGGCCGCCGGGAAAATGGGGGGGGGGGGCAAATATAGTTTTGAAGATACCACACATACACACACGACAGATCGTTCGTTCGTCTTGCCCGCCGCTCTCTTCAGGATTCCCCCCAACTCAAAGAAACTCGAAGAAAATTCACATGCGTTCGGTCTGTAGAGAAACAGGACCGAGATCGGCCAGCCTAACTCAACCTAACTCAGCTTGTGGAATTCCCTTGCGCAGAACGGGTGAGAGCAACTATTTCCCCCGAACTATCTCACAGACAGGTGGGATGGCAAGCGGGGCAAGGACCCCTTTGTGCGTCTTCGAATCAGTGAACATCGTGGCTATCACACCCCATCACACACGTTAAGCTTTCTGTTTCGTGGAGGTCGCGCCGCTGAGCGAACTCTGCCGCTCCCTCCACACACAGCTGTGGCATTATTCGTTCAGTGCAGTGCTACAGGGTGGGGGTGTGGTATAACACAGCCCATCTGATGCACGCAATACAGCCACAGCCGTCCGAGATGAAGAAGCATATGTGACAAAGGATGCCGCCGTGCAGGACAGAGTCATACAAAATCTGCGGAGGCAGTGTGGGATAGATGACTCACAGCGTGGAAACACGCTCGTTTTATTTTGCTGGCGCGGCAAATGTCGCAAGGGCAGCTCCTACTTCCCCACCCACCCAGAGAGGGGCTCCCCTTCTCAACCCACCTCTTGGCCTCAGGTGTTTATGGCGGGTCCCCCAGCCCTCTTCTCCCCACCCCACCCCACCCCAACATGTGCCCTGTGCGGTGCCACACACCACGTGGTTTGGCCGCATTGTTGACCGTCGTTTTAAATCTGAGCCTACAGCCCCCCTCTCCTGTTCTTCTGTCCAAAATGATGCAGCACCGTTGCTGCTGCCTCGGGGTTTGCCGCCGGCAAGGAGCAAGTTGAGCCAACCGCACTGTTCACACTATTCTTCGCACACACATCCAAACACACACGCCCTCCTCCCTTTATTTCTGCCGCAGCGTAGAGCACACAGAGAAACCTCTGCTCTTCTTGAGGCGATCTCTACTGCATCACATGCACTACTCTACAACTACTATCGGGAAGATGCACGGGTGTGCATCACATGCGTACACCCGTGCATCTTCCCGATAGTAGTTGCAGAGTAGTGCACCGAACACCCCCTGCTGATGTGATGTGATGTGATGTGATCTCCACAAGTGGAGACTCTCACTTTCCAGCACTTTCTGCTCACACCATCACACACCCTCACGCAGACACTGGCATCTCGAATGGCTGTTGGGTTAGTTCCAGAAGCGAGGGAGGGCGTGAGCTAGGAGGAGCCTCAGGAGAAGAATTGAGGACAGACGGACCAGCGAGGGCAAGGGGTTATTACAACACAAGGCTGAACGCATCTGTTGGGGGGGGGGGGGGGTTGTGGTCGGGGCGCCCCACCCCCCCACCCCCCACCCACTCCACTCCGACAAAAGACAGGGGGCCACGGAATAAAGATTCGGCTTGTGAAATGGGTGGATATTTCAACTCATAGCATACACCACCACCACCACCACCACCACCACCCCCACACACACACCCCTGCGCCTCCCCGTTGCCGCAACTCGTCTACCCCACACCCACGAAGGAATCGAAGGCATCGAAGTCGTCATCGCCCCTCCCGTGGAGGTCGTCGTCGCTCTCGCTCCCCCCTGTCACTGCATCGTACTCCTCGTGTGACTCGCAGAGGGGGCGGAGCCGACGGAGCTCCTCTTGGAGAAGGCGGACCTGCTTTTTGAGCTTTCTTGCCGCAACCTCCCATTTGGGGACAGGCCCGTTTGTCGTGACAGCCCTCCCCCCGCTGTAGCGCAGAAAGTACTCCCGCCACAGGCTGAGGGACTGGGGGCGCGCATCGACCTGCAGGGTGCGTGATGGGGACGCCTCCTGCTGCGCCGCGAGCCCCTCGCAGAAGGCATCGATGGACAGCGCGCTGCAGAGGCTCGCGTTGACCACCCCAGGCCCGTCATATCTCGCCCCGTTGGACCCAGCCACCATGCGGGGGACAGACTGCGGCCCGCTGTGCTGCCGCCCGATCTGCACCGGGAGCCCCTCCCTCTGCGCGTACCGCTCGTTGCGGAAGCTGTCGATGTGCTCGGGGCTGAAGACATGCGACCACACCGAGGCTGTCTTCGACGGGATGGAGTGCTCCTTCCGCTCCCCAGGGGAATCTGCCATGAAATTCCCGTAGAGGCAGGAGTAGGGGCAGTCCGCGAGGAACAGCAGCAGCCTCTGGTTGAACTCAAAGGCATGCGGGTTCTGCACCAGCAGCTGGTGCACGCAGTCGAGGAACTGGAGGAAGATGGGCGCGCGCTCCTTCCCCTTGGAGAAGCCGCTGCGGGTGCGGAAGTTGTGCCCGGCGTGGACCCACTCCTTCTCCACCAGCATCGCCAGGCCAGACAGCGTCCGGCAGTAGGGGTCGAGGATCATCTGGATGAGGCACACCACCTGCGACGTGCGGTCCCACCCGTGGGTGCAGTGCACCAGCAGCCCGACCCCCTTCTCCAACTCTTTCGCATAGGATACGCTGACATCCAGCAGGCAGCCGACGAGGTGCAGCCACTGCGTCCTCTCCAGCTCTGACAGCCACTTCAGCTCCCGGGCGCACTGCGGCGACATCTCGTTGCTCCGTGCGATGAGGGCGGAGAGCTGGCAGAACGACTCCTGCACCCCTGTGAGCCGCTCGATCCCGCCGAACCTCACGGGCAGCCTATACGTTGCTTCACTCTCAGGCCCCGCCCCACGCGCCTTATTCGCCATCGCATAGTGATAGGGCCGCAGGTCGAGGATGATGAAGTCGGACGGCTCCTTTGTGTGGGCAGACCCGTTCCTCCCGTTGGCCCCGTTGACCCCGTTATGCCCGTTGCCGTTGTGCCGGACCTGCTTCGACGCGCTCGCTATGGAATGCACATACTCAACATCAACCCCTGTCGCCTGCGCACTCCGCGTCAGCGACGCATGCGACGCCCGGTGGTAGTAGCTGAGGATGGGGAACCGGCCCAACTCCCGCACCTTCGCACACTCCTCCACGTCCTCATCGCTCGCCAGGGCAGGCACGCAGAGGGCCTCGGCATAGCTCTGCGCTATGGCATGCCCCTTGTTGGCCTCTGTGATGCGCCACCCGTTGTCCAACGCGCCCTGCCTGCTGAACTCCTTATGCGGGTCGTAGTGATACCCCGGGGAGCGCAGCAGGTCCTCTCTCGCAGCACCGTGTTTAAAGCAGAAGAATGCGGAGATGTCCTGCGTGGTGTGGCACCCCACAGCGGCGGTGAGGTGCTGGCAGACCAGCTCGAGGGAACGGTCCTCCGGGTCGAACGCCAGGCGCACGTCGCAGCAGTTCTGGAATGTAAGGAGCAGGCGCCAGGTGTAGGTCCCGTGGGTCGGGTCGCAGTCACCCTTGTTCTGCTTCTGCACCTTGCGCAGCAGGGACAGGGGCAGGTCGAACGCGATGCCGCCCTTCATCCTGGCTGCATCGCAGAGGAACACAATTCGATAGTTTGTTATGACCAGAAGCCCACACACCCACGTCATGTCCTCTCGTATGCCAGCATGTGGATGCGATTCCGGGCAGAGGCAGTTCCGCACCCTGAGTTCCTCCTGCTCGCCGGGCAGCATCATTTGTGACAGGCGCTCTGCGGCAGCCGCTGTGCATGGCATGGGTAATGCCGTGCTAGTTTGCACAGGTTTCGCCGGCACCGGGTCAGCGTATACCGGAAAGAAATTCATTTGCGGAAGAGAGGGGGGGAAATAAATCACTCCAGACCCAGAGCGAACAAGCGGGGGTGATAGGTAGGGGCGAGTAGGAGAGGGAAAGGGAAGGAGACAGACAGAGAGAGGTGTTGTGTGAGTGATAACCAGGGGAGGGTATGGGGGGGGGGGGGGGTTTTAAAGAAAGGCGCTGAGAATGGGGGGGGGACAGGTCAGGAGAGGGTCACAACAGCACTGCACGTGGGTGGCAAATCACACACACCCACACAGCGGGGGGGGGGGGGGGAAATCCCCCCACCCCGCCCCCCACCCCACCACCCGCCCGTTAAAACGAGCGGTAGGGTTCTGTCGAGAAGACAGTCAAGCCGCAAAAAAAATCTGAGCAAACTCTGCCCACCTCGGCACACCTCTGTTCTATTCACTTGGAAGAAGGTTAGGGAGGGGTGTTTGTGGAGGGAGGGGTGGTGGGAAGGGGTGGGGGAGGAGGGGGGGAGAGGGGGCGGCAAATCGATATCAGTGTGTATGTGTTGGCGAAGAATAGAATCTGCGCACCCTCCCTCCCCCCCAAACCCCCCCACCCACCCCCCCGAGCCGCCGCCGCCGCCGTCTCTGCCCTCCCTCCTGGCACGGGGTGGTAATGTGGAGAAAAGCGAGGTGTGGCAGGAGTCGTGTTCAAAAAAATATATAAAACGGGGTGGCTGCAACCTGAGATGTCACAGCTGCTGCTGCTGACCCCCGCGCCGCGCGTCAAGGGAGTGAAGGGGGTGAAGGGGGTGTCGGGCATGCCCACGCACCGCCATCCGGGGGGAAGCGAGGAAGGGGAGGCTCTCCTTGAGTATCCAGCTCTTTCTTTTACCACCCACTCGCTGCTATTTTTTTGCTGGGCTGTTTGCTTTGCGGAGTCCGTGCGTTGCTTCTCTGCGCTGATGAAGGATTTTTTTCGATTGGCCTCAATCCCATATCCCATATCACCCCCTCCCCCCAACCCACCGCTTCTCACCCCCCCTCTAGCACACAGAGGCAAGGTTTTCAGACAGTGTGCGGCACTTGGGGGCCGGAACAGGTCAGCCGAACCATTCCTTGATCCACACACCTCTCCTTCAATCGAAGAGCCTGAACCTGCTCAGCTGCGCTGCCGAGGAGGCTCAAACCGGGGCCTATACCGTATCAGGCAGACATCCCTTGTGTGATTGCTGGAGGTGACACACCTGGATATGAGGAGTGCATCCCACCATCGAGCACTCCAGCAGCCCTCTCCGCATGGCGCACGGATTTGAATGCCCGTGCCCCCGGGTTGGAAAAATCGGGCTCGAGAAAAAACCGAGTAGCCCGCCAGTCGATTTCGGCTACCGACGCACCTGACCTGTTTAAATCTAGACACGATGCACTAGCCAGGCCTTGGATGAATAGCCGATCACAAAGCGTTAAAAGAAGACCGCCGGAGAAAAAAATGCATAAAGGCGGTCTGGTTTCAAATTGCAGATCGGGGCGAGTCGAAATGTAGGAAAGCCCTCCCGAGTGCCCTGTGTGCCATGTGCCCCCTGAAATACGAAACGACGCACCTGGGCAATGCAGTGAGCTGAACACCAACGGGGAGGAATCATACAGTGGAAAGACGGTGGTGTGCCTGTGTGTGTGGAGACCCTGCTAGGCCCACCGTGCCTTCTTAGCGATACCCACACCCCACCGGGCCACCGGAACCAACCGAGGTTGGCTGCGGCCCGCGTGAAGGAAACTGCCGCAGACCCTCGGAGAGAGGAGATGATTAATGAAACATTGCATTCGGATGTAGGGCAGTGTGCTCTGGTCGGTGATTGCTTTGGCTGGAGCTTTATGTGTGACTGATTGCCTGAGCACCTCGGCCCGACCGCCACGTGCCACACATTCGTTAGTGGACGGAGCACGGACATCTGGTCCGCAAAGCTGCGGCAGGGGCAAACACCCCCCCTCTTGCCTCGGTGGTCCGAAGTTTCAAGAAAAAAACGACTGGCGCGGTCTAAAGATCTCGCTCTGGCGCCCCCACGAGACGCGCTGACGCCTCTGGGCCGTAAAAAGAAAATCGTACCCGCAAACCCGCACTAGAAAAATAAGCACCCGTGTCGGACCATCTCCTTTTGCTTTCTTGTAGACACCCTGTCCAGCAAACGGTGGAGGACCAGTTCCGGACTGCTTGTTGTTGAGCGCATCCTAAGCTTCAGTCGTACGATTCCCTTTGTTACTGCGACTTCGTTACGCTTCATCGCTCGTAACTAGTAGAAAAAACCCAGGAGTGTTAGCGTCTGTGCGTACGAGCGGGAAACTCCAGCCCCTCACCCCCCCCCCCCCCGCAAAGATACACGGTGCACTAGTTTGGTAGTTACGAGTGACCTCAACTAGTGGAGTCGACAACCTCAAACTCGACAACTGCCAGTTGTCGACTCGACAACTGGCACTTGTCGAGTCGACAACTGGCAGTTGTCGACTCGACAACTCTATACACTGTACTGCAGGAAGAACGCCCAAATATGAAGGGAAAAACGCACAGTTGGGTGTGTGCTTGGGATATGAGGTGTGGTGGCATATCAGCGCTGGACTTTGTTGCGAATTTCCTTGTCCCCTTCTCAAGGATGGTCAGTCTTCATGTGGAGATCGCGTTCACGGACACTACGGAAGGTCTCAAAGCAAAGTAAGCAACGTTTTGTTGTGAGAGAGCGGGGGTGGTGGGCCAGGTAGTGCTGGCTTTGTCCCTTCAATCTTATTGTTGTGTGACATATTTTGCATTCGATTGTGCATGACGAGCAAGGGACATTGCTCCCTGGTCTGTGCTTTGCATCGTAGTGTGCAAACAGAGACGTTTTCTTTGCTGAGGAGTAGTCACAAATAATGCATCGAAATTCATGAACCTCCTCCGGGAGAGACTGGGTTTCTTCTTGAGTAGGGGTGGGAGGCACACCCCAAGGTTCCTTGCCACACACACACACGTTCAGTATGGTTTTCGGTGGTTTTTTCGGATCAATCCAAAAGACACACCCGCTCTGACCTCTCTCTTTGACGTGGTCCGCCAGCCCAGCAGACTCAAGTCTTCGGTAGAGAGATCCTGTTGCCTTTTCCCAGCTGCCCGCAACAACACATGAACACACATTGAATGCCCCAACGGCGGTCATTAACTTCGGAGTATGTCCTGAACCCCCCCAAAGCCCATTCTCGCCCCAACTTTGAAGTTGTTGGATCTCGAAAAGAATGAGGTCGCGCTCCATAGTCCTTTCCGAGGCACAGGCTGAGTAGATCTTGCTTCGACCGTTGCCAGCTTCCAAAGCTTAGAGCAATACCTGCAGCTAAGCGGATCCTGGCTGTGAGGTCCCTGCTGCCCGGGTTATAGCCATCAGCAGTCAGGACAACACGAGGGTGTTCCATGTCGATGCGATGCAGGTGTGTTTCGACAATGTGCTCGAGAGTTTTGAGCAAACTACCCCTCCTTGCCTCGACCACTCTCTGGAGGTGCTCTTCATGCTTCCTCACCGTCGCCGGGGAGAGCCCGTGCCTCTCAGGCGCCTTCCCGTGCTCCCGAAACGTCTCTCGAATGCATTTCGAGATTTCACCGCACTTCCGGATGGACGTCCCTGCCACAAATCGTGACCTGCGAATACCCTCAGCCATCAAGGACATTTCATCTTGCATTGTCTCTTCGGAACCATTCCCACCCGGCTCTCCTGTGGTGTGTGTGTGCAATCCACCTGCGTTGGGCCTGAGTTAGATTGGCTTGGGCTAGGTGGGGGGGCAGTCTCACTTGCCTCATCGTCCAGTTCCTCTTCTTCATCTTCGTCGCCATCCAGCAAGTCTGTAAACTTGCCGGTGTCAGTCGTTGCCTGTATCGACTGTTCGCCGCCAGAATCCACCAGCAGCTGCCTCACAACGACGATCCCCTCACGGTCCTTGACCTGCGCAGCGTGACCCGGGTCCAGCAGGTACTTGGAGGGGATGTGCAGGTCCACCTCGTACTCCTTCGCCTCCAAGTCCTGCGTTGCGCGCAGCCTCCGCAGGGTGAGGCGCAGAATGTGCCCATTCTGGGTCACCTTCTGTACCGTCGACAGCCCAGATTCCACGATGAACTCGTAGAATCCCCCGACGGTTCTTGGAGCAAAGGTGTTGGCTGCTCCCTGCAACGACGACACGTCTCTCTTCCTTCCTGAGTATTGAGGAAAGATCTTGTCTGCCTTCGAGGATGCCTTCGTCTTCTGGGGGGCAGCCAGCTTCACCTCTGCGGCATAGAGCCGGGACATCTTTACGCCCGAGGTGAGGGCGGCGTGCGGGTGCAGCTTCTGCATCTGCTCCAGTTTCGCCTTGGACTTGGCGGAGGCTGATGGAGATGGTGTGATCCTCACACCAATGAACTCCGTATCCGTCCCCCCCTTGGTGCGGATGGAGTACCTCTCCAGCTGCGCCTCCTTCGCCGACTTCTCCGACACCGTCCCCCCCTGGTACTCCTTGTACCTGGCCCCCATCGCCGCGCTCACGGTCCCGTCGTTGCCCTTTATGGGCTTGCCCGTGATCTTCCCGATCAGTGCCTTCAGGGCTGTGTTCGACAGCCGCCCCCCCTCCTCCGGCTCGACGTAGTATTCAACAAAAAGTTGAATAAAGCCCGGCTGAGTGGCGGGCTGCTTCGTCGGGGGGGCCGAGCTCGGGGCGGTTTCCTCCGTTCTGCTTCTCTTCGCCGTGGTTTTGGCAGAGGCAGGCATGATTGATAGCTGTGTGTGTGTGTGTCTGTTGGCGTGTGTGTATCTATTCAACAATGGAGGTAATCTGGTCAGGGCTTGCAAGACCCTGGTGATGTGGGTTGTGGGAGGGAGAAACGGCACAAGGAAATTCGCAACAAAGTCCAGCGCTGATATGCCACCACACCTCATATCCCAAGCACACACCCAACTGTGCGTTTTCCCCTTCATACTTGGGCGTTCTTCCTGCAGTACAGTGTATAGAGTTGTCGAGTCGACAAGTGCCAGTTGTCGACTCGACAAGTGCCAGTTGTCGAGTCGACAACTGGCACTTGTCGTCAACAACCCAGTCAGTTGTCGAGGTTTCAGTTGTCGACTCCACTAGTGGTTGCCAACACTAGCGCACCGTGTATACCAGCAGCAAAAATGTTCTGCTGAACATACATGGGTGAATTTCTCCCAGGGCATAGGTTTTTCGGGGAGAGAAAGACAACACATCACAACCCTCCCCCCGCCCCCCCCTACCCACGCAGCCACGCAGGCAGGGGGGGCTCAGCGATGCCAGGCAGACAGTGGTGCACCAAAAGGGCGAGTGATATGTGCTCTTACAAGCGAGGCTACAGATACGACGGAAACGAATACGTAAGACTGAACGGAAGGAACGGCGCCCGCAATACAACTCGATCAGGGAGTAATTCTCCGGAAGCTGTGTGGTGAATATCTGAATAGGAGGAGAAGTGCCGAAGAAGGGAGGGGGTGTTGACTGTCAAAGGTGAAGGTCACCCCGACACCCTCTAGCAATGTGAAGAAAGGGGTGGGCGGGGGGCGTGTTGTTGTCGATCGCGATAACCAGCTACTCACAGAGGAACGGAAAAAAAACAAAGCACGCAGGGGGGTTCGCTGTGCGCAGGCGGGTGGCATGAACCCCGCCAGCCGGGCGGAGTGTTCGTGACATAGACATAGGCCTGTGCCTGTGGTTTGTCCCGGTATGCAAGCCGCCAGCAACTTGCGACACTGATTTATCCTTCCTGGGCTCCCGCCTTGACACCACCAGCAGCCCCACAGTTCCTTCCCGCCGCGTGTGATCGATCTGGAGGCGAATCACTGGCGGAGAGGAGGAGCAGCCATTTACACAGCATGCATTTTTCAACCGTGTGAGATTTTTCGGATCACAACAGCAGAAAAGAAATGCGGTGCAATGCGGAAACTGTATGTGGCTGGCTTCCCACGACGACGGCAGCGATGCGCGCGTGAATAGCAACAGACTAGAAGATCGGCATCGCTGGTGGCATCACAAAAAAAAAGAACAGGTTTCCGTTTCAGGGGAGGGAAATCGCTGCACCTCAGGCCAGAGCCCCAGACGGGGTCCAATGTCTTTTCACAGATGGCTTGTTGCATCGTGGGCCCATGACGAATAGGGCGGCGTGTAGAGAACGTAAGATACAATCGAGGGGGTCGACCCTCCCGAGTGGGTGGGGTGGGAGAGCGGGCGTAAAGAGCCAGGGTTTTGTTTGTGTGCGCACGGGCGGCAGTGTGCTGTGGCCCCTGCGGAAGGGGGTGTTGACGTGAAGAGGCGATTTTCTGTCGCTGTGTCAAAACACGCTGCGCGCGCCGTGCTCCCACTGGCTCTTTCGCTGACGTGGCGGGAAGAAATGCGAGACGATTTTCCCCTGTGCGTCAAAAAAGAAGAGAGAACGAAATGGGCAAATCAAGCCATCATCCCGACACAAGATTAAAACCTCCAAAGCTGCGTTCACAACACGCAGCACCCTCACACACACCCTTCCCCATGCGTGGCCGTGGCAGAGGAAAGACTTCTGCTTCCGGGTAAATCGAGGACACAACAGAGCGACACACCATCTGGCCGCAACGGCTCGCGGCTCCGTTGCTGCCTGCGGGTGAAAGTGAAGAAAATCGCTGTTTTGCCCGAGGCCTCTGCGCAAGCAGGATCAGAACTGTGCTGGGCACGCCCCATCAAACAGTGGCGAAAGGCCTGAAGGCTGAGTCGAGACCCAGACGGCACCACACACATGACCCCCCGATAACAACACCACTCCCTCCACCCCCTCCTATCCCCCGACAAGCAAAACAGCACCGGGTGGCATGAAATACATCACGGCCTGCAGCATATCCACCCCTTCTACATCTAACAAACACACCGACTGGACGCACCTCAGGTGTGGACAACACCGAGTGTTGGAGGCACTGACGAGTCAGCTGTTGTTTGTGCGGAGTGACAGAACTCCCTTGGAGATGACTCTCCACGCACATGGCTGATGGCACCGTGGCAATAGTCAAACCACACACGAACAGTGAGGCACTGAAGGGTGGCGTACACTGCAGTGGGCATCGCATCAAGAGAAATGCATGCCGCAGTGCTATCTGACTTATCTCCAAAGAAGAATCACACAGGTGTGCCCACCAATAACTCTACTGGGGGGGACTTCACTCAGAAGTGCAGAAAATGAGTCAAACTGACACAGTCGAACACAGAGCGAAGACGCCCCACTGTGTTGTGCACCACACACAGGCTGCCCCACCATGAAGGGTGGCATCCAAGACGCATGGCCTCCAACCCCACACCCCACCCCTGCAACATCGGAGCAAACACACCCCCGAGGTATGGGGGGTGCGGTGGTGGGAGGGGGGGAGGGGGTGGCATCGGGACACCCCGAGTTCGCGCCGCATGACCCTCCCCGTCCCCCCAGTCTTCTTAGCTGAAGAACCCGCCGCAGCAGCCGCCGGAGGTTCGCTTCCCCTGGTTGGTGCTGATCGGCTGGCGCTTCTGGCTGTTCCTCTTCGCAGGGGCGGGTGCCTTCTTCACCGCCTTTGGCGCAGGCTTGGGCGTGCGCTTGACAAAG
This sequence comes from Rhynchopus euleeides, assembly GCA_963210315.1. Taxonomy (NCBI): domain Eukaryota; phylum Euglenozoa; class Diplonemea; order Diplonemida; family Diplonemidae; genus Rhynchopus; species Rhynchopus euleeides. The sequence continues at coordinate 1,081,038 of OY723288.1, read as the reverse complement.
TACATCCTGCCGTAGAGCTTCGCCCCGTCACACGCAAGCTCCACGTCACCTTCGGAGCTGCACACCACCTGGAACTCGAGGGTTACCGACATGTCGAAATAGGAGAACCCTTCCGCGACAGGCCGCAGCAGCAGGTTCTTAAAGCTGAACCGCCCCGAGGCCTTGTCGACCAGCTCGGTGTTCCCTGCGACTATCTTCACCTTCTTGTTGAGGCATGTCACGTCGCAGCGGACCTCATACGACACCCCGCAGGGGATGGGCTCCCTGTCCTGGTCAACCAGCTGCACTACCACCTCGGGCAGCGCGATGTCCCCCGCCACCTCGCCCGCACGCAACCCCTGGGGCAGACACCCCTTCGTGCCTTCAAACGATGGGGGATCCGTGCCGCCAGCCTGATACCCATCCATGAAGGTGGCTGGGAGCTGCACCACCTCCTGCAGAATGACAGCCGGACGCTTCGCCGCCGGCGTTGGTGTCGTGGGCCCCGCACGCCCGTCTTGGCTGCCACCGTCCGACGAGGGTGCGGGGGTGACCTGCCTGCTCAGCGGCACCGCATCCTCCTTCGAAGCAAAGAACATCGGATGCACAAAGGAAATATCTGTCGGCCCGCTCATAAGCAGCTCGATGAGCTGCTCCTTTGTGAGCTTGTTATGGCTTGACAGCGGCGTGATGTGCGTGATGTCGCTGTTGCAGAAGGGGCATTTGTAGACGCTGCTGAACCGGAGGTAGCGGAACATGCAGATGTAGTGGTACTTGTGGGCGCGGGGCTGGCATGAAGTGAGGAACCCGTCGTTGCCCTCGATCTCCTCATAGCAGATGGGGCACTCCTCCTGCTCGTCATCGAGGTCGGTGCCGAAGCTGCCCCTGGTGGCGTTGAGCAGTGCCTGCTGCAGCATCTTCTTCAGCTCCACGTTGTTCTCGATCTCACTCTTCTCTTCAATGACGAAGCTCCGGCAGGACCCGTTCAGCGGGATCTGCACTATGCTCGTCTTCCGCTCGAGAGGAGGAGGGACACTGTGCAGGCTGAGGTTGCCCACCTTCGTCGCGTCATGCGACGCCTCGGTGTCGTCACTGCCGATGGCTTCGCTCTGGGTCATGGAGGTCCCCAGATACACGCCACGCCTCGGCCCTGCATCGCCAGGCATGGCACAGAAAAGACAACCGCCACGGCGAGCCGATGAAAAAAAAACCCCCCCTGTGTCCCAGCAAGAGACCTCCTGTGTTGGGTTACAGTGCAGTGAGCGGAGGTGTCCCTGAGGTGGAGGGAGGAGAGGGGAGGATTGCTGGCAAGGCTATGATTTGTCTTGCGCGCCAAACCCCAAGATGGACAAGGCATGGCAAGGCAAAGTTGAAGGGAAGTGGGGAGGGGGGGGGGGGGGGCGGGGGCGGAGGGCGATGTGCGACGCCATCTGACGCCACTCCACTCCACTCCACTCCACGGAACCTGAAAGGTAGGATAACAACCGCTGGCGGCTGACACCCCCCCCCCCTCTCTCTCTGCTGTTGGGAGAGAGAGCCACCTACTGCCCCCCCGCCACCACTACCACCACCCTCCCCCCCCGCCTCTAGTTGATAGGGGAGCCACACACGCAAGATGCCTGCAGCCCAGCCGATGCTGAGAAGGTCGCACATTCTGTCTAACAACATATCGGTGTTCTGCAGAACGCACGCATGCCACACATGTCTGAAGACAGACACGGGCACTTGGAACAAGGACGAAGAAGAGGCTGGGGAGGGGGGGAAAAGAGTAGAATGTAGAATTGATTGTTCCACGGTATTAAAAATCCACACGTGGGGGAGGGGGGGGGGAACCTTTGTTTGTCCTGCTACGTGCGATCGTGCGATGGTTGTTACTGGGGAGGGGGGAGGGGGTGTTGGAGCAGGCCCTTTCGCACGGCACGCAGAGAGGCAAAGGTTGGGTGGGTGGGGGGGTGGAAGAAAGACGAGAGCGGGAAGGGGGGAAAAGGGGGGAGGGCAGTGGTACTCCGCTCAGAAGTGCAGAGGGAATGAGCTGTGTGTAGGTGTGTTGTGTGGACCCCGCCCCGCCCCGCCCCCCCCCCTCAGAATCGGATGCGGGGGGAGGGTGGGTGGTGATGCAAGCTATCACCCAGACAGAACACATATGGCTGCCCCCCCCCCTCCCCCAATCTTGCCTTCCCCCGCCCAACGCCACACAGCTCAATTTTCCTCGTGATTTGACTGCGCTTCTGAGCGAAGGTCAGCATCCACCCACCCACCCCCCCCTCCCCCCTTCTCCGCGTTTTGTTGTATTTTCACAAATTTGCAGACACGGTGGGATCTTGTAAATTTTACATGTATAACTACAAGTATATACATGTATTATACATGTATAATACTTGCATGTCAACTATTATACATGTATAATACATGTACCGTAAACGGAAATATTGTGGACCGTAATAAAGGTGAACCGTACTATAGGTGGACCGTAAAAAAGATGGAACAAATGGGATTTTTCCGGAACTTGGAACATTTTTACGGTCCACCTATTTTACGGTTGGGATAGTGGACTTGGCGGTTTTTTTACGAATTCCTTCGACGAAGTCGCGAAGGAACCAAGGAAATCGCACGACTGAAGCTGCAGGATTAACACCACAGGGCCTCAACACAGAGTGTGCGCTCACCATCGTCCGGGAACTGTTCTCCCACAGTTACTGCAGGGTGTACTACACTAAAGGAGTACGATTTCCCTGAATTTTCCGGGCACTGATTCACGAATTTACATCTGGAGGGAGCCCGGTGGTCTCAGCTTCTGTCTGCGCGCCCTGCCGTACTGTGGCTGCTTTTGTGGGCTCGTGCAGCAGGTTCTACTTTTACTTCTACTTTTACTTCTACCGGAACGCTCCTTGCATGGTACTACACTTCTCGAGGTGTGGTGGTGGGTGAGTCTCGAGGTGAGTGGTGGTGATCGTGCCCTTTCCACACGCAGGGAGGACTTGCTTCTCTTGCTGGTGTTGGTTGCGGTGGTGGAGGGAGGGTCCAAAGCTGGGAGGTCGGGAGGCCTACGTGCGGGAGTCTGCGGCGTGGAGGCCGCAGTCCGCGCCCCGCAACCCACCAGCCCGCGGGCGAAAAACACATTGTCTTTTCCATATTCAGTCCCAATAAATGGTGGACCGTAAAAAAGATGGAACGTTTGGCCTTTTTTTGGGAACTTGGAACATTTTTACGGTCCACCCTTTTTCCGTTTACGGTATATGCCTGAAATATACATGTAAAATACATGTATATCAAGTAAAAATACAAGTATAATACTTGCATGTCAACTATTATACATGTATTTTTACTTGATATACATGTATTTTACATGTATATTTCAGGCATATACATGTATTTTACATGTATAATAGTTGACATGCAAGTATTATACTTGTATTTTTACTTGATATACATGTATTTTACATGTATATTTCAGGCATATACATGTATTATACATGTATAATAGTTGACATGCAAGTATTATACATGTATAATACATGTATATACTTGTAGTTATACATGTAAAATTTACAAGATCCCACCGTGTAAGGTCCTTCTTGCGACACGCCCACGCACAACACCCCCGCTCCCCTCGCGCCGCTTCCGCCGTCCGGGGAGCAGGCCTGTCGCTAACTTTTCGATTTTGGAGATTTGGTGGGTTGACGCTCCTGTTTTGGGGGGGGGGGGGGATCAGGGGGGAAAACACTAGGGGTCAATTTTTCTCGCGCGCGCTTCGCGCGCGCTCGTGTTGTCGCCAAATTTTCCCACCGGTGGACCACTAGGTGGGCACGGTGTGAGGCGCTGGGTTCCTTCCGTGGTTCCTCTCCCGCTCGCGCCGTCGGGTGCCGGAGGAAACCAAAAAATGGCTTTCGGGACCATGATTTCGACGCTGCCCCCTGATATGCCACGGCCGTCAAAGCGCAAGGACTTGGTTACGAGACGGGCACGCGAGATGGGGGGTCTGGGGGGCAGAGCCCCCCAGCCGCCGGAGGCCACGGTAGTGAGCATCTGTTCCTGCAAACCCATACTCTCTTCGACGTCGACCCAGTGAAAGTGGGTTGACGCTTGGTCGACGCTTGGTGAGCGTCGACCCAGTGTAATAAATGGGTTGACGCTTGGTCCAGGCTTGAATGGCAACCCAGTTCCACTGGGTCGACGCTCCAAGCCTCGACCAAGCGTCAACCCAGTCCACTGGGTCGACGCTGGGTCGACGCTTTTTTATGGGGGGGGGGAAACCCAAAATCACTGGGTCGACGGTCGACGCTTAGCGACATGCCTGTCCGGGGAGAGAGGGGAGGGGGGGGGGGGGGGGTTTCTAAACAAATAAATCAACAGCTTTTGCAACCAAGTCTGTCGGCTTCCCGCCAGGGCGCCGCGGGGGGGATTTTTTCTTTGTTGCGATCAGGCCTGGGCGGGGAACGAGCCCTTTTTCCAGGTTTTTTGGGTCGGGGAACCAGGTTTTTTCTAAGAATTTTTACAAGGGAATTTTTGCTCGCCCCCCCACAGTTTCCAGGCGCGTGCCCGTCAGGCGGGACTTTTTCTCTGATTTCTCTCCGCGTCATCATTGACAGCTCTCGAGTGATGCCCAGAGATGCTTGCGGCAGAGAGTGCCCCTCATGCGCGTTACAGCTGAAAATGAATGAGGATCATCTGGCACTCGTTCTCATCGGGGGTTGTGCTCCGCAGGGACTCAATACACCTTGGCACTCTCGCAGGGCTGGACATGCCAGCAGCTGGAGGACAGTTACAAAGCTGCCCCCGACGCCACCCACCTGCTGGCCCCTTCAGGTCTGAAAGCCCAAAAGCTCCCGGGGATTTTGCAGTGGTGCGCACCATATTCAGCGCAGGGTGATCTCTCCGATTTTCCAAAACTGCTGGTTTACGGGTTTGGGGAACGGTCGTCGGCAGACCGTTGAAATGCCCGTGTTAGCAAGGCACACTCACGTTTCAGGTAGCGTGTCGCGTGTCACGCATGTCGCGAACGCGGCAAGTGTACTTCCCAGGTGGGGAAGCCCGACCTCCTGTCCGATGTCAGTCAGGCTTCGAAGAAGCGCTTCATGGATGCGGCGCTGACCCGGGGAAGTGAGATAGATGGACGGGCACACGCTACATGGGGGGTCTGGGGGGCGGGCGTGAGCCCCCCAGCCGCCGGAGGCCACGGTAGCGAACATCTGTTCGTGTGGGCGTACAGATTCTGTGCGAGTTGGCTGCGTCCTCAGAGGCGACTGGAGTGGTTGGACCCCGACTTGATGGGATTCGAAGGACTTGAGTACGAGACGTACGCCACAGGGGGGTCTGGGGGGCGGAGCCCCCCAGCCGCCGGAGGCCACGGTAGTGAACGTCTGGCTCTCCAGTTGGCCAGCAAGGCGAACGGTACGTGGGACAGACTTCCCTTCCATCCTTGTGCGCACCCTGTCGACTGGGGAAAACTTAGAAAAAGTTTTTTCCTCTGCGAAACAACCTTAGAAAAAAATTCCCCTAACAAAATTCTTAGAAAAAAACTTTTTTCCCCTTACAAAAATTCTTAGAAAAAAAGTTCGGAATCCTGAAAGTGGGGAACAAGCCCCCCAGTTAGGAACAGCCCTGGTTGCGATGCGTCGTTTTTTTTGAACAATTTTTTTCCTCCCAACAAGGTACTTGTCAGGCGGAAATGCAGCGATAGGGGAAGTGCTAGGTGCTTGCCGTCACACACAGTCTTATGCGCCTGCAAATCACACACCAACACTTCCGCAGGCAAAATTTTCTGTGTGTGTCGTGCGATCAACGAAAAACTTTTCTCGTTTACCTTTCGTATTTCTTCACGAATGATCCTGCACGACTCCAGCTATATTTTGTCCGTATTCGCAAACAGGCAGTCCTTCTCGCCCGGATAATTCATACCCGGGGGAGGCGGGGGGGTAGTGAAATATAAGTAGAAGGGAGCACAAGAATGATCACCCTTCACTCGTTATGCAGGTTGTGTCTGAAATCCAGTGTTTTTTTCCGGCCTGTGTTGTGGTGTACTGTGTGGGCAATTAGGCTGTGATGGTATGCAAAAACGTCCTTTGGTTCCCATTATCAGACGTCAAGGCACTCATCTGTGGAAATGTGCGTAACCAGTGTCACAATCGTAGCCAGGTATATGTAGCCCATGTGACCTGCAGTGATGTTTTCAGGCGACATTCCATTTGCATGTCAGGGGAGGTGGGGGTGGGGCGGGGCGGGGGGAGGTACCACAGCCAGGGCATTAGTTTGGGCTGGTTATCCGGTTATGATAACCAGGATTTGGAGAAACCTGGTTATTCAGGGGATAAGATAGGTCTGGTTTTCCGGTTTTCAAAACCAGGGTTTCCCGGTTCCCGGTTTTCTGGAAAAAAAAAAAAAGGTCGATCTCATTTTTGGCGGTTTTTTTGTGACTTTGGGACAGTAAAACAGTCAGAAAAAACGCCATAAAAAAATAGAAAGTGACCCCATCGTGATCCGCACAGAGCTCAAATAGTCCAAAGAAGGCAGAGAAGCGGAGAAGAAAAAATGGACCTAGCGGGTGGCCCGGTGGGTGGTGATGCCCTCGTCATGCAGGTCTCTTCTGTTTTGAAGGTGCACACATGGTGGACTCCAGCCACCATGTCTAAGAGGGAGTCTAAGACTGCAGTCTGTACTGGAGACGGGAGTCTATTTTCTAGCTAATTTACGCTCAGACTCCCGCTAGTTGAGACTCATGGGAGACACACGGTGTACTCCAGCGGAGGTAGGGTAACCTCCGCTGGAGTTCACCGTGTCGTCTGCCTCTGTGCAGCGTCACTCGGTGCCATCGAATACATGGCGACATCCCACCAACTCGAGACAGATCTGCTTGTCTGGAGGGCTGAGACGAGAACACGAACGACTTTCAAGCAGCCTTGAAGGTCGCCAAGCCTATTGGGGGCAACTCACAGATGAGATTTGTTTGTTGCCTGTCGTCACAGCTGGGGAGAAAGCAGGTGCCCATCTCCTCGATAACGGAATGTGTGCAGAGATCTCGTGGACCCTTTGGCCATTCTGTCGTGCACCCACTCCACCCACAACGCACACCTGTCATGAGTGGTCGCTCCCCCGTCCTCCTCCACCCTGAAGGTTGAGCCCTCAAGGACCAGTGATCTCCTGCTGGCCGGGCTGCGATACAGCGAAGCCTTCCTACTTACAAGCGAATCCAGACTGTAGGGAACAGATGTTCACTACCGTGGCCTCCGGCGGCTGGGGGGCTCCGCCCCCCAGACCCCCCTGTGTAAAAACAATGCACCAGACCGGTTTTTTAGCCGAGAGTCCAAACTTTCAAAGCAGCTGCTGCGCCTGCCCCACCAAGCAGCCTCAGTACGACAGGACGCGCGCAGGCACCGGGCCCTCTCAGATTCTGGGAGGGTTTGCGTGGGTCGCGCGCGCCGAAGGCGCGCGCGAAAAATTTTCAAAACCAGAAAAACCGGAAAACGGCGCCAGAAAAAAAGTCTATCTTATACCCTGGGTTATTTTAAAAAATAAAAAAAAGTCAAAACTCTGGCTCGGAACCGGGGTTTTTCCTTACCAAGAAACCTGCTGCGCTCGCCCCACCAAGCCATAGTACGACACGACCCGCATCTGTCATTCGGCGGCAGATGCAGGCCAAGATTGTACAGCCCCCTTCTACGCTGTCCCTCACTGACGAAACCCAGTCCACGACGAAGGTGAGCCAGCATGCGACCCGGATTCGTGTGTGATCAACCCGTAACGTGCCGCAAGACTGCAACAGCCGGAATGCGGCCAACATCTGCAGCATTCTGCTGGAGCAGACAGAATCTCTGGGAAAGCTTCTGGAACCGCGTCGTGTCCTTCGCCACTGACTGGTGCAACACCACGGTGGTGGGAAACCCGGGGCGCTCCACGAGAAAATTGCCAAGTGCCTGTACACGCTCTGGGCGTCGTGCCGCAGCCATGCCCTCAATTCAAGCTTCGGGCGCTCGCGGAGTGCCAGGAAGCCTGTCGGCGTGTAGATGGGTTATCCTCCTGGCACCAGCGCGAATTGTGTGCTGTGTCTGACACCTCTCACAAACCCGGGGGAAGTAGAGACTATACATAACCTGGGGGTGGGGAGACAGATAATAGCACGCCGCGGTCACAACGGCGCAGGAGGCACTCGGGCGCGAAGCGCCCGAGCGAAAAAATTTGGTGGGTCATAACCAGGGTAACCAGGTTTCAGGCTCCGTCGGGAAGGTCAAACTAATGCCCTGCCACAGCAGACGAAACAAAAAAGAAGGTGGAGGGGGGGGGGACTACAGATCGGCTTATCCCCTCAGGGGAGGTTAATGGGAGGCAACGCCCGACGAGCGCCCCACCCACACCCACTCCCTCCCACCCCCCCCCCCCCCAACCCACCTCACGGGTTATCTAAAAATATTGCGGATAGGAAGGTGGCAGACGGGTGGCTTGAGTCACCACAACTAAGAATTTGCAGCGAGTGTCTGACATAGAGCCTCGAACAGGCATGGTATCCCCCACCGCACCGCCTGCAAATGCGCGCGTGGTTCACACAAAGAAGATTTTCACCTTCTGCTTCGCGAGAATCCGCTCCCCATCGATGAAGATGGTTTCGACATTCTGTAGGAAGGGGGTGGGTGGGTGGGTAGGTGGATGGGTGATAAATTGACAAGAAATGTGGATGGGGTGCATTCCGCGGAGGAGGAGAAGACGGAGGCGAAGAGGACGGCGCCAGCGGAGGCCGAGATACTCACGCCGTTCAAGAAGGAGAGCGTGCCCACAGGGGACGGAGTGCACCACCACCTTGCACACAAGCAGGCATGTAGCCCCCATCAGCAGCTTCGACGCCACGCCAGTCGCCGACACACCCACTGCCGCCTCCCCTCAGCCCGTCGCCTGCGACGACTCCGTCCCATTCACGTACGAAGACCGGCGGTGCCCGGCCGTGAGGTGAAGCCCTTCAAGCGGTGGTCGCTGTCGCGCGGGAAGCACCGCGTGCAGTATGGGTGCCGGCCTTACGTCGAGTACCTGGCCGCGTGGCACGATGCCCAATAGGGAGGGGTGATGGGGAGGAGGGAGGGTGGGGGCGGTGTCTGGTGTTAATGCACCACAGTGCTAAACCACGCGGCACCTCACTGCGGGCCTGCACCCCACCCGCGCGGCCGCTCTCCACATCTGCGTTGAGCAGATGAAAGATCACAAAGAAGAAATAACTAGTAGCATTAGTACTATACTAAGTATAGTAAATTATCCAAGTGACAAGTCGTAAAGTCCGTGACTCGGCGTGAGTGAAAGAAACTTCAAGGGACTAGACGAGTGGTATCGGATGCAATCCCGCCGGAAACCTTTAATGGCCGTCACTATAAAAATTGAGAAGAGATGTGGGTGGGGTGCCACACTGCACACAGCCCAACCTCAATATAATAGCGTAGGAAACCCCCCTACCCACTTATATGTGCCAACAAAAGGACAGCATCGGCCCGAGGATATGCGACAAGCCGCCTCACACACAAACCCCCTTGCTGCACCTCCGTGACGACATACCATCCTGCCGGACAACACCTCAGGTGGTATCATGTTGGATGATGCAGTGACTGTTGAGGCCCAGGTGTTGGTAGATCGTGGGATGACAAATCCGAATCGAAACACGAGCGTCTCCAGCAGGACACCGTCGAGATAGACGAACTGTTCGCATCGGAGAGCCTGCAGCTCGTGCATGCTGGAGAAGCTGAGCGTCTTGGTCACGGCTTGCATCTTAGACATCTCCTTCGGTATTCGGCTGACGGTTGTCCCGCGGAATGGATCGGCACCCTCCCACGTCTCGCGGTACAGCTCCCGCCCTGTCTCCTCGTCAGCGTATGTCATCCAGTTCAGACGCAGCCCTCCATACTCGGGACTCCATCGGCCTGTCGCTCGTTTGAGTTCCCCAACCCGCCCTGCCCGCCCTTCGTGGATCATGTGACCCGTGTACCGTCTGCTGGGGAGGTGGGAAGTGGGGTGGTGAGGTGGGCAGCTGGCTGCATTGCGTCAACATCAACATCTGGCAGGAAAATCCGTTTGGAATGGGTGGGGGGTGAGAGGCGGGGCGGGGAGGTGGAGGGGTGGAGGGGGTGGGGAGGCACTGCCCGGTTTTTTTTTCATGTCCAACGAATCAACCGTGGCAAAGAGGCTTCCCTTTGCCTTCGAAAAAAAAATGCGCGGTCCTTTCTTTTGTCTTGCTTTAGCGTCATTTTTTTTCTCCTTCTCTCAATTCGCCGCAACCTGCCCCCCAAGCCATGCCCACCGTGCGGTTGTTCTCCTTCCCGGTTGGTTACACAGCCTTCCCTTTTTTTTCTGCTGATCCGATGATATGTTGTTACATTCTTTGTTCCGATGGCCTGGTTTCAACCGCCAGGTCCTCTCTCGACCCTCCTCCCCCTGCAGTGCAGAATGATGTGACGCCGCAGAGGTCGGGCGGTTGTTGCACCGCTGGCGCGTGTGCAGCTTGACGATGATTGGAATTCGGCTCAGCGACGGTCATGGCAGGGGTGGTTGAACTCGCAGCTCAGGGGGTGCTCACAGGGCCAGAGCGAACTTGCGCTGGGGGAAGGCGGCGTCACGCTTCTGCTGGCGCAGCGTCTTGGCGGCCAGCTCCTCCGGCTTCAGGGCGCGGCGCATGGCGCGGGTCTTCTTCACGCGGATGTCACGCGGGACGAACTTCTTGCCGGCGTACACCTTGCGCAGGGCGGCCTTCTGGTTCTGGTTCAGCACCGTCAGCACCTTGGCCACCGAGCGGCGCACCGTCTTGATCTTCGCCAGCTTGCTGGCCGGCCCACCCGTCACCTGTGCCACGCGCAGAGCGCTCAGCTCCATCTTCATCTCGTCGACCTTCTTCAGCAGCTCGTCCTTGGGCAGCTGCCTCAGCTCGTGGGAACGCACCTTGACCATTTTGAAAAAGGGGGTGGGTGTGATGTGCTGCGAGCTGCGGGTGGTGGGGCGGTGTGTGCGAGAGGTGGCAAGTTTGATGGCAATGGGCTGGCGAGCTGTGAGTGCACTTGGTGCGCGTCTGCAATAAAGAAGGCTTGGGTGGGGCTTCGCGGTGCGGAGGGGGGAGGGGGGTGAGAGTGCTGCTTCGAGATGCTATTTTGCAATCACCTTTCTACCCCACACGAGAAGCGTGGGCTGCACAGGCAGCAGCAGACGCCACGGCCACACTTTACACACAATAGCTGAACAGTCTATCTAGATCTACGAAGGCCGTGCCTGTTCCAAAGGCAGAGCCGCTGTCACTCCTCCCATCCGGTTTGAGACAAAAAAGATGGAGGCAGGCAAAGAGAAATGAATGAAAGAGAAAAAGAGCGATGTCAAACTATAACGGAGGGGGGCACCCTCTCGTTTCGTGAATGGGACCAGGCCTGTAGGCTTTCTGCACGAGACCCATCACACAACCCAGGGCACGGTCATTCTAGTTGTCCTGTTTCCACGTTTTTTTTGCCATGATCCCACTGCAGGGCATTAGTTTGACCTTCCCGACGGAGCCTGAAACCTGGTTACCCTGGTTATGACCCACCAAATTTTTTCGCTCGGGCGCTTCGCGCCCGAGTGCCTCCTGCGCCGTTGTGACCGCGGCGTGCTATTATCTGTCTCCCCACCCCCAGGTTATGTATAGTCTCTACTTCCCCCGGGTTTGTGAGAGGTGTCAGACACAGCACACAATTCGCGCTGGTGCCAGGAGGATAACCCATCTACACGCCGACAGGCTTCCTGGCACTCCGCGAGCGCCCGAAGCTTGAATTGAGGGCATGGCTGCGGCACGACGCCCAGAGCGTGTACAGGCACTTGGCAATTTTCTCGTGGAGCGCCCCGGGTTTCCCACCACCGTGGTGTTGCACCAGTCAGTGGCGAAGGACACGACGCGGTTCCAGAAGCTTTCCCAGAGATTCTGTCTGCTCCAGCAGAATGCTGCAGATGTTGGCCGCATTCCGGCTGTTGCAGTCTTGCGGCACGTTACGGGTTGATCACACACGAATCCGGGTCGCATGCTGGCTCACCTTCGTCGTGGACTGGGTTTCGTCAGTGAGGGACAGCGTAGAAGGGGGCTGTACAATCTTGGCCAGCATCTGCCGCCGAATGACAGATGCGGGTCGTGTCGTACTATGGCTTGGTGGGGCGAGCGCAGCAGGTTTCTTGGTAAGGAAAAACCCCGGTTCCGAGCCAGAATTTTGACTTTTTTTTATTTTTTAAAATAACCAGGTTTCTCCAAATCCTGGTTATCATAACCGGATAACCAGCCCAAACTAATGCCCTGTCCCACTGCCATGGGGGAGGTGGTGTATGAAACACGTGCAGGTAGAGCAACACCTCGGTCAGATCAGAGCAAATGCGGTCTCAGGCTGCGTGTGGGAGGGCAGCACAGTGTGCATTGCTGCACATCTCGACCCCATATAATGTTGTTCCTGGCGCTGGTGCGATCTCTCCTCGTCGGGGTGCAATCCCAAGAAAGTGAAGGCGAAGCAAGTCAAGAAAGAACACAGCAATCACACAACAAGCACCCCTGCCTGCCAGCTGCCTTATATACATGGCACTGATGTGGTTGGCTGCCTTGTGATTCGACGGCCAAGAACCCTTGCTGATGTGGGACAGCTGTGCAGGCCAGAGTGGAGGTTGGGGATTCGACTTGGAAACACCGCAACAAACAAGGATCACAGGCCTGAGGAGTTGTGCCCCGGGCTGTTCCTGTTGGCGTAGAAGTGTGCAGGCATCAGGAGCGACCCGTCGTCGGAATCGGAGTCGTCGTTTGTCCGGGCGAGCAGCGCTGCGGTGGCGGCTTCCAAGGACCCTGTGACACCTGCCTTGATGGAGTTTGCGACACCCTGCTGCTGCTGCTGCTGCTTCCGCGCCTGCAGCTCCAGCTGGCGCAGGCGCACACGCTCCTCCAGCTCTGCGTTCTGCCCTGCCATCTTGCGGAACTCCTCGTTCTCGATGATCATCATTTCCATCTCCTCCATCGAGTGTGGGAACTGCAGGAACACCGCGCTGATGTTGTTCACGTTGCGCTCGAACATTGCAAGGCGCAACTTCAGCTTCTGGATTTCGTCGTCGCGCACCGCAATCAAGTCGTCCTTCTGCTTCAGCTGGGCCTCCAGTGCCGTAAGCCCCGCAATGCGCTGCAGAGGGTGTGTGATGCAGTTTTGAGTGTTCCGGTGTGATTGTGATTTTGTCTTGTTGTGTTTTCGCTGGGACTGTATTCTGTCCCATTGAGGACGGACCACACACGGTGAGTCTGCCGCGATGCACGCACGACCCCTACCCCACCCCACCGATACTACCGATGCTACATCGCGGTGCCACGTTGCATACATGTTCCAGGTTTGCCATCTCTGCGGCAAGCTCCGTCGTGCTCTGGGCTCTCTTCAGCTCTTCGATGGCCATCTCCATCCTGCCCTGCACCTCGCCCAGAATCGACGTAAACTGTGCAGGTTGTGGTGTCGATACGTAGGGCCTACTCGGTGTCCGTCTTCTTTCACAAAAAATAGCTTTCAAGTTGCGAGCATTGTTTGCAACAACATTGACAGGCGGGGCGCATGTTTGCAGGGCACGCAATGCGGAGTACTTTTGACGATGTTGCCAAAACAGAAAGGGGGTTGCCATTCCCTCCTCGCGACATGACATGTCATCATACCTGGCGGCGCTCGTCCAGCAGAATGTCAAGCTGCTGCAGCTTCGACTTGAGAGACATGTTCTCGCGAGACATAAGGTCCAGCTCGTGGTTGGTTTGCGCCACCTGCAGTGAGAAGGGTCAACAGCCACACACACGACACTATCCCAAGGCAACACACACACACGCAAATACTATGATTTTGGTTGCTTTTTTTTGGAACCCCCGTGTTGGCAAGGCCCCAATGGCACATAAGACATACCTGCGACACCTGGTGCTGCAGCTGCTCGGAAATGTCGACGAAGTTTGCCTGCAGCTGCTGGATCTTGACCTCGCGCGAGTCGAGGGACTCACACAGTGTCTGGGTCTCACGGCGGTGCTCGCGTGTGGCGACCTGCTCTGCCTTCGTGCGGGAGATGGTGTCCCTCTCGAGGGAGAGCACCTTTGTCTTGTACCTCTCGAGGATGGAGTTCATGCGCGAGATGTCCTGCATCAGCTTGAGCTTGTCGGTAGACAGCTCCTGCACAGTCTGCTCCTTCACACCCAGGTCAGCCTGCAGCTGGTTAATGCTGTGCATCAGCGTCTCGATGTTCTGCTGCATCTCGGTGTGCGAGTTGGTGTTGTCGATGCGCTGGTTCTGCATCTGCTCCTTCATCTTCTGGATGCGGTTCTTCAGCAGCGCGTTCTGCTTGATGATGATCTGGCACTCGTTGGCCTGGTCTTCGTGCCGCATCAACTGGCGCTGCGCCTCCACCAGCTCCTGCTTCAGCTTCTCGTTGTCCTCACGCATCTGGTCCACCACAATGCTGTACTGCTTCTCGCGTGTCACATTCTGATCCGACTGGTCCATGTCGAAAAGGCTCCGGTTCCGGATGTCCTCCGTCATCTTCCCCGGCCCCCCGGCCCCACCCAGCGGGCCCGGCTCGTCCCCCTGGTTCTGCATGTTGGTCCACACATAGTCACCCAGGCTGTTCTTCAGCTCGATGTACTTCTCCTCCGCCTGCCCAAGCTGCTTCTTCAGCCCCTCGATTTCCTCCTGCAGGGTGATCTCACGCTCCTTCAGCGAGTTCTTCTCCTTCAGAACCTGGCAGATGTGGTGTGCCCGCTTGATGTCGATGTCCTTCTGCGGCCCGATCTCATGCAGCATTGTCGACAGCCGCTCAATCTCCTGTGGAGGACAGTGTGGATGGCCTAGGTTTATTGCTTGCATACACACAACACACGGCACCTTGCACCCCCCCCCCCCCCAGGCTGTCACGTGGCCTGCCCCGCTGCACCGGTAGTGTACCATACCTGCTTGCTGGTGATGACCTCGTCCTGTGCCATCTTCAGCTTGTCTTTCCAGTATTTCGTCACCTTCTCGACGTCACCACCGATGGCTGCGGCCTGTGTGTTTGGGGGATAACATGCGATACCTTTTCCACAGGAAGACGCACGGCGGGGGGGAATTCCGGACTCCGCTGCACCCCAACCCACCCTGATCATCACACACTGAACTCCATGATTTTAGGTGCGCAAGTCTGCCAAGACCCCAGCAAAATGCACATAATAGACCCACATAGGCATACCCCTTTGGAGTTGTTGCTGAGCGCCTCGTTGAGCGCCAGCTGCAGGCTCTCGTTTTCATTTTTAAGCGTGTCGATCTGTGGGTCGCGCACCTGGATCGACCCCGACTCGAGAGACTGCGCCCCCAGGCCCCCCATCAGCTCGCTCTCAGCCATTGCCGCAGCGTCGGGGCTCGCGGCTGCCATGTCGGTGAGCGCCTGCCGGTAGATCCCCTCGAAGTCACTCATATCCGCAGCACCAGCACCGTAGTCCCTCTGGCGGAACTTCTCGCGGAAGAGGATCGTGATGCGCTGCCTGAAGATGGTCCCAACGCTCTGGATGTATTTAATCTTCTTCTTCAGATGGTCGGCCTCCTTACGCGCCTCCTCCAGAGACTCCCGGTCCGGCCCGAACATAGACATGTCCACACCACCCGAATCCGCCACCTCAGCACGCTGATACTGCACGGCATCCCAGACACGGATGGAATGACCATCATCCGTCACCGCCCACACCTTCGTCACCTCCTTCTTATGAGAGACGAAGGCATTCCCCCCGCTGATAGGCGAGGGTGTCGGGAGGGATTGGATTGCAGAGGCAGAGGCTGCGTCGAACACGGTGATCTCCCGCTGGTCATTCAGGGCCCATACAGTGTCGTCGGCGGAGATGAAGAGGAGCTGGAGGATATTCCTCCCCTGCAGCAGCGTGCGGATGACGGTCAGCGGGTTGGCGTGGTGTGTCGCCGCATACACGACAATTCCCCTCTCCGTGGCTGACCACAGCTGCTGCTGCTTCGGCGCAAAGACGAGGCTTTTGGACCCCCCCTCGGCGCAGTGGGTCCACTTCCCCTCGGAGTTCCACAGGCGGACATGCCCCCGGGACCCTGAGAACAGGCAGAACTGGTCATGTTCGCTGGACCCAACATTGTTTCTCGCAAGGGCCTGCACCAGGTCACCAGGGATTGGCCCGAAGAGGATGCGTGTCACGCAGAATTTGTTTGCATCCCACTGCACGATGTCTTTGCTGGAGGATGCTGTGAAGACGCTGTCCCCCGCAACACACATGTGGTTGACGGGGAGGGAATCCTGGCCGTGCTGCAGGGATGTCAGGAAGGTCCCGCTGAAGTCATACACATTGATGAGGCCGTTCTCGCGCCCCACCCACACCTTATTCCTGCAGACAGACATACAGGTCGGGCTGACATTCTCGATTTTAGCAATAACGTCACACGTCTCGCTGCTGCGAAGGATGATCGCCCCTGTTGCGCTGCTGGTCCACGTGACGGGCTCATCCCCGTCTGTCGTCACGACAGTCACGAACACCGGCGCACATGGAACAGGGGAGCTGTGCTGCAGGGCCTCAAACACACACGGCTTCCTCACCGGCCCCACGCTGCTCGTCGTGCGGCTATCCATACCGCTGGGCACCCCACACCCCCTGGGAGGGGGTGGTCGGGCCGGGGCGTGTGTAGGCGGAGGAGGCTGCCCCTCCGTTCCTGGTTGGGTGGGGCTCTCGCTCGGACTCCCGCTAGCCTAGGGGTGGCTGGAAGCCACCATGCAAGCCTCGCCCATGAAAGGTGCGTCTGGTTAGAAGCAGGCACAAGGGAAAGGGGGGCGGGGGGGGCGAGGGGTTTTTTTTTGTGAGGGATACTGCCGCAAAAAGGAACCACATCCACACCCCATCTCCTCCCCAGGAAAAGCACTGTGACACCCTCCCCGTCTTGCCCGATTCAGCAACTCACTCTCATTGGACCTTTAGGTTCGGTTTCGATAACAACCGGCTGTCATACGAGGACGACAGGCACCGGGAGGGCGTGAGGGGGGGGCTAGATAGGCTAGAGTCCCTGTTCCCTAATCATGCGCACCCCGCCCGCCTATTGAGCGTTACGCCGCACTGCCCGGGGCTTAAAGGCAAAGGCGCTCTTCTTAGCTGCAGGCTTCGCGGGTGCTGCCGCAGGTGCAGCCTCGGCCACCGCTTCAGCCGCGACGGGCGCCTTTGCACCGCCCTCCTCGGCCCCCTTTGCCGCAGCCGCAGCAGGGGCGGGTTGCGCCAGCTGCTGCTGCGCCTTTGCCACACCGCCCGCACCACCCCCGGGAGCCTTTGCCGCACCGCCACCAGCGGCACCTCCCCTCTTCCAAGACGTGCTGCTCTTGGGCCCGTGGTGCGTCTTCTTCGCAGCCCAATCGTCGTACCCCACGTGCGACTCTGTGATGACCACCTCTGTGCTGTTGAGGATCACGCCCTTCAGCTCCAGGGCCTTCTGCAGCGCCTCGGGTGCGGCGAACTGCACGATGGCACCACGCCTGCTCTGCACCACCCCGCAGTGCACCACCTCGCCGCACACCGACAGCGACGCGACGATATCGTCGGCAGCGCTTGCCCCGTGGAAGTTCCCCTTCAGGAAGGCCGTCCTGCCGTCCTGCTTGGCACCCTCCATCCAGTGCTTCTCCTGCGGCGCGGCGGTGGCGGCGGGAGCGGCTGCACCTTTCATGGCTGCCTTCGCCTCCTTCCCCCGCACGGCAAAGCCGGAGGCATGCCCTGCAGCATGGCCCACCACAGCCTGCGCCACCTCAGCGGTAGGCAGCGTCACGAAGGCCATCCCCCTGCATTTGCTGCCCCTGCGCTGGATGGAGATGTCCACCGTTGCCACGTCACACGTGCCGTCAGGGAGCAGCTGCAGCAGGGCTGTGATGTCTGCGTCCTGCGTGTCAGGCGGCAGCTGTGTGAGGACCACCGTCCGCTTGTCCTTCTCCGGGTCGCGCGGGTGGGGCGCCTTCTTCTCGGTGCGCTGTGCCTTCTTGGGCGGGGCCTCTTCGCTGCTGAGGTCGTCCAGCCCGTCGCACTGCATCATGCCAGATGCCTTGCGCTTTGGGCCCGTGTCGGCGGGGGCGTTTTTCGCAGCCTTCATCGCCTTCCCAATGGCCTTCACGACCTGTGCGTTTGACGGCTTCGTCACGTCGGCATCCTTCGCCTTCTCCGCCAGCTTGCGGGCGTAATTCGCATCCTCGCGGCTGCTGACAGCCATGTGATTCACAGCCTCATAGTCGACCCCAATCACACGGCTGGTGTCAGGGGCACCCCCACTCATCTCAGCCCAACAAGGGTGCTGGGCTGTGAGGGCTCTGGTGTCGTGGTGGTGGGGTGGGGCGCAGGAAGGCTGACTCGGTGGGCATGGGTGGCAGAAGGCAATGCGGTGGGGTGGGGTGGGGGCAGCGGCACCGTTTTTCTGGCCCAGCACTGCTTGTCCAGCATGTTAAATGGCACTATGAAGGGGGCGGCCAGCATGAGAGGCGGCTCAGAAGAGACGGAGGCAGGGCCGACACTGAGGGGCTTTAGCACAGGGCACATGACACATGACACAGGGCATATGGGCATAAGGGGAGCACGGCGGCGGAGGACCAAGCAAACAAGCATCGTGTTGTGCAGGCCCCACGAGAAGCCTACAAGGCCTTGAACAGCAGCACCGCGATGTTACCACCGAAGTACATGTACATCAGATGTTTCAGCTCGTAGGTGATCTCGAAGCCAAACCCCTCGCCGATAACGCAGTGCCAGGGGTGTCCAAACTTCTTGTCCATCACATCCTTGATGAACTTTGCCGCGGCCTGTGAAGGGGTGATGTGGGGGGGAGGGAAGGGCCGGCGGAACCCGCAGAAGTACACCAATATTTTTTTTGCATACACGAAGTGTGATTGGAAACTATACGACAGAACGGCAGCCGGAAGTGGTCTATTGATTATTTTGTGTTGCCCACAGCCCCCCCCCCCCCCATATCCATCATCATCACACCCCGTGCGCCACCAGATTTGGGTGGATGCGTTCAACAAAAATAATGCTTACGTGCAACACATGCGGATCCGACGGGACTGGTGTGGGGTTCCTTTGGAGCACCATTGTTTGGGGTTTCACCGCATTCACCGCAAGCAGTGACGGGGCTTGCTTTCCGCTGTGATGAAATCTCACTCTACCTGAGAGTTGGTGCACTGTCATCCAAAGAACTGCATGCGATACAAATCCGATTCAGAAAAGGGACAAGCGCGAGAAACCCTGCGACTCGGACAACGATGTTCTGCGAAAGGCTATGCCCGGCGGTGCCCCTAAACCCGGAGCAGTGACACAGGTGATGATACTACGCAGCGGCTCGCAGTCGTGGAACCTTTCACCGGACCAGGAAATGAAAGTTGCCCTCCCCCTAAAAGACACCGGAATTGATGAGGGCATTATGATGTATAACACGGATACTGCCAAGCAGACGATGGCACCACGTGAAATAGATACGGGGAAGACAGAACCCCGCGAGCACCGTGCCCACCCCAGGCCGTCAGCACCAACACACCTCATATTTGTCCGGGTCGGGGTTCTTCTCCAGCGCGGTGACCACAGTGTCCTTTGCCTCTGCACGCATCTCCTCAGGCATGTCGGTGAGCTTCACCAGCCCATAGTTGCACGAAGCCAGATGGCTCTTATCCGTTTTGCACGGAGCAATGCTCATCGGTGTAACTAAAAGGTGCCCGGCAACGCCGAGCACTAGTGTATGGGGAGGGGGAGGGAGTCCTCCTGCCAGGGGGGGACGGTACATGATGAATTGCTGCAATGAAGACAATCAACATAAACACACACACACACACGTTAATCGTTTTAGTTTAGTGTGGGACGCACCGAGCGAGCTCTAGTGCTGCCTCCACTGTCCCCACACACACCCCTGCGAGCCACAACTGCCTCAGAACTGGTTTCACCCCGATAATGGGGTGGGATGGTGGGGAGGACAGCTGAACTGCGCTATGTTTAGGCTGCATTCTGAGTAGAACATCTCGGGTCGGCCTGACGTGATCTGTAGCCGAACCCCCAACAGGGGGGTGAGAAGTCTGGCTAACTTGTCGAAGCCGGCGGGCTACCGCGTCGTGTTGCTACCCGACCCCACCCCCCCACCCCTCCTCCCGTGTAAATGGGGAAAGCTACCCTATTTTCTCTCTAGATAGCCTCATCATCCTGTGTCAGCAGATACTGCATCAGGGCACCTTCGCTGAAGGCACCATCAGGGACTGCGCACACTTCTGTCAGGAGGTTTGACAGCGATGCAAAGGCGTCGTCGAAGTGAGCGTCGACGATGCCGATTCGCTTCTGCGTCAACTTCCGGCACATCTCGTCGTACACTGTGGGGGGTATGCTGTAGGATGCAAAGACCCTGGGGATCTGATCCGCGAGAATGCCTGTCGCGAGCAGGATGTCCGTCGCCCCGTCGCCCCGCTTCACCATCTCCTTGTGGTACGCCAGCACCTCCTTCAGCGCCTGCTCCACAGGCCCTTGGAAGCTCTTCAGCGCGTCCTCCGCATTGGCTGGCGGGGTCACCTCCAGCCCGCACCGATCCGCATAATACCGCGACATTTCGCAGTAGAGCTGCATCTTGTCAGAGATGCCTTTGCTCAGCATCGCCTTTGTCAGGGCCAGCAGCTCCTCCTCCATCCCAGGCACCGGTGGGTAGTCATTCAGGGACTCCTGGGCCATTGCTGGCCTATCTTGCCCCAGCACCCTGCAGTAGTAAGGGGTTGCAATGGAATGGGCACACACAACATGGCGCAGGGTTGGCACGGAGCTGGCAGAGTGGGGGGTGGGTAGAGAGGGGGCGTGGCGAAACCAAAGGAGAAGGGAAGAGGGTGGGGATGGGGGTGGGTGGGTGGGGCGGGCAGGGCAGTCAGACTGCATATTATGTTTCTTCTCATGTTCGGAGATTAAGAAAGTGGAATATCAGCTCACCC
This sequence comes from Rhynchopus euleeides, assembly GCA_963210315.1. NCBI lineage: Eukaryota > Euglenozoa > Diplonemea > Diplonemida > Diplonemidae > Rhynchopus > Rhynchopus euleeides. The sequence continues at coordinate 1,060,137 of OY723288.1, read as the reverse complement.
AGAGGCGGAAATGGGTTGGTGGCGGTGAGCTCATGTTCTCTCTCTCTCTGTAACAAGGCTAAATGAACACAAAACTGATACAATCTAAGAGGAGGTACATACGGCGGAATAGAAATGTATGGCATGGGAAGGGAATACGTGCAAGGTGGCAATTGCTTTTCGAATGTGGAGCCCACGATGGCGCTGATCGGGCTTTTGAGCTGCGAGGCTCTCTGCCGGGCCACAGCCTGATGTGTTGTGTGGATGAGAGGGGAAGGGGAATAGATTAAAACGGCGATCGGCCACCTCTCTCTCTGTCTCTCTCTCTCTCACTCACAGATGCGATCACGCCGTTGCTGCCCCCCATGCACACAGCGCAGTGGGGGCAAATAAACAGCAACAAAATACCCTCGTGGGGAGCCCTTGGTCACACCATTTGCGAGCGAGGCTCGATTGACTGCCCCACGGATGGTCCTCAATGGAACTTGGGTTGCCTTTGGCGCGCAACTCTAAACGCTTCACAGAATATACACACACACACTACTGACACGCGACACCAAACCTGTGGGGAGAGGGCGAGCGACCCTTGGTGCCCCCCACACCCCCCCCAGGCCTGTGTATCTCAAGTCGGAGCGAGAAAATGCCGCAGCGGCTCGAAGCTGCTGCGACGCCGACGCCGCATCTGGGTGCAGCTCATGCGAGGGTCTCAGCGACCTTCCTCTTCACAGCATAGGTCAGCGGAAGATGCATCATGTCGTCCGACGTGAGGAGCAGAAGCGACGCCAGATCCTTCACACCGTGCTTCGCGAGCACCACCGTGGCCTGTGCATTTTTTTGCGTGGGAGGTAGGAGAGAGGCATGGGTGCTGCATGCCACACTCACATTGGATCACCCCTTCACCCAAAGCTGCCCCACCCCACCCCATCCCCGACCCCCCCAACACACCTTCCGAACCTCTGCGTGCCCGATGTCCAGCGACGTGAGGTAGTTCGTCAGCACATCCGCCGGGGTCGACACCCCCCACATGGGCTGCATCCGCGGTGGTGACACCCCACGCGACTGCATCATCGCAAAATTCGTCGGGCGATACTCTGCAGCAGACGCCGCTGCCGCCGCCGCCGCCACCCCACCACCACCACCTCCCGCGCCACGCGCCCCCGCCGGCAGCTCCGCTGCCGCCCCACGCCCCCCACCCGGCACTGCCCCAGGCGACGACTCTCTGCTGAGGGAGTCCTGATCCATGCTTTGGAGATCACCACCACCTCCTCCTCCTCCACCCCGCACCCCCCCTGCACCGCGGGGTGTCACCGGATGGCGCTCCTCCCAGATGCCCTCAGATGTCTTCGCCAGCGAAAGGTACAGCCCCTCGGACTCATACACATGCGGGCGGATAAACCCCGCCTGTTGGGGCCGCGCCCCCTCTGTTGCCCTCTCCACCCCCGGTGCTGGGGAGGTGGGGGCTCCGCCGTTGTCTGCGATCTCCTTGAGGAGAGGGGGTGGCGGGGGGGCGCCCCTTGCCCGGATGATGGAGTTGTGCTCCGGGGTCATGGGGAGGTCGAAGGCATCACTCCCGGCGCTGCGGAGGGAAACGGCGATGCAGAGCCAGCCGCGTGACTTGTCGGACACCGCGGTCTGTATAGTGTTATGAGGTGGGTCGTTGGGGCGTGCGGCAGGCGAAGTCTGCCGCCTGTGAGGGGATTTATGCGCAAGCCTTGGAGAACTGGTCGCCGTGGTGGCGGAGACCGACCCCTCGTCACCCGCAGCGCCTCCCTTAGGGATGAGCCGGCTGTTCATATCAGCATCCAGGGCAACCCAGGTGTCGTCCAGTCTCCTCCCGCGATACTGCGCAATATGCCCCAACTCCACATCGACTGTCCCGATGACCTGCCAGGGGCGGTTGACCAGCGCACCCTGTGTGTCGTGTGTGTCCTCCGCACAGTATACCCTGATATGTGCGTAGTTTCCCGACAGCCTCGCACCCTGTGTGTTTTTAAACCGGAGGGTGGCAGGTTGTCCTGCACCCCGCCCTGCCCGGCCCCTCCAATCCGGCTTGGGCCCCGCAAGGATCGGCGTCTCCTGGGTTTTCCCGTGGAAGGTGACCTGCACCTTGCAGTGGCAGGGGCACTGCGGGTTGCGCAGCGGCGCGCAACCGCTCCCCTCGACGACTGTCACGTCGATGCATTCGACGGGTGCCTCCCTGGGGTCGAAGTGTGAAGAAGTGTCACGCAGGGGCGACCGGACAGGGGATTTAGGGAGCAGCGTGGCGGGGCGGTGCATCCCACCGGACTTCGCCCCGCTTGGAAGCGCCGGGGGGAGCAGCGGCGGGTCATCCGGCGTGGGTATCGAGACATCATCCCCCGCGATCATGACAGGGGGGAGCGGGTCGATCTTCGCGCTCTTCGTCGACCTCCTCCCAGGCGATGTCGGTCGGTACGACACATGCGACACGGTGGGCGATGTCGAGGGGAAGTCGGGGTAGATGACAAACTTCACCCCGGGGCACGACTCCCTGGGGAGTTTAATAGGAGGGGCCTTCGGGTCATCAGGCACAACGAGGAGGTCGATGGTGTGGGCCTGCCCAGGCGCGACGTGCACCAGGAAGGGGAGCCCGACATTTGCCTTTGCCACGGTGCGCCCGGAGGCGGCTTCGACCAACTCGACTTCCAGCTTTCCCTTGAGGAGGTCGAACACAGGGGGGCTTGTTATGTCGACTTTGCAGTCGTATGGGACGCGCCGTGCAGCCGCCTTCTTCGGTGTGACCATCGCCGTGTCGCCGCGGCGTGTGATTTTGAGGAACACCAGATCGCCCCCCTGCTTCCCTCTGCTGGCGGCGCCCTGCTTCTCCCGCAGCGCCGCATCGAAGTTGCGCCCCTCCACCAGGTGCAGCAGCAGCGACCCCTCCACATGCGTGCGGTTCCAGTCGTCCGCCATGTTATACTGTTAGGGTGTCTCACGAGAGAAGGGGGTGGGGGCGCAACAGCCCTTTACACAGGTCGCGCAAGCATAGGTGTTCTTCCCTCCCCGTCAAATCGGCCCCAGGGTCGGGGTGTGTGTGTGTTGGGGGTGGTGGGAGGAAGGGAGCAGCGCAGGAGGCCTGCAGTCCTTCCTGCGGTGGTGTTGCGGTGTGGTGTGTTGTGGTAAGGCTTGCCTGGGTTTGCGGGTGGGGAGGGGGGGTGGCAAGGTGGCAGCCGCAGAGAGGCAGGGGAGCGCTGGGGCAGGAGGGGGTGTGATAGGTAAGAAAATCTGTTTGCTTTTTTGAAAAAGGGGGGGGGGGGGGAGCGCTCCATTTCAAAAAGGGGGGTTTACGAGAAATCAGCTATGCATGGCAGGGGCGCTGCTTCCCTGAGGGTCATTCAAACCCCGCATACCGGGTTGTCTTTTTTGTGTGTGGTCCCTGGGGCAGGAGGGGGTGGGGGGGTAGTGAAATAGAAGTAGAAAAGGGATCACAAGAATGGTCTCCCTTCACTCGTTATGCAGGTTGTGTCTGAAATCCAGTGGGGCATGAGGGGGGGGGGGGGTGATAGGTAAGTTCAAAGACAAATGCTGAGCAGGAGGGGAGTGGGGTGGTGTGCGGGGGCTGCTGTCGGTCGGACCCAAGATGGGGGCCGTGCGGGCTCTCTGTCACAAATGGCTTGGGGCTAGCCTGTGGGCACACCGGAGAGCCTCGGGCCAGGGAAAGGTAGAAAGCTAGGCTGCGTCCACCCTGCGCCACTCTGTGTTATTCGCTCTGTGCACGCTGCAGTGGGGTGTGGCTGGGCCCAAGCAAGCAAGGGTGGGGGGAAACTGTCTTGCACTGACTGCCGTCACCCGGTTGTATCTGGAACAAAAAAAATTAAACGCGTATCCTTGTCGTGGCGGGCATTCCAGGAGCATGATGATTGCATCTAAATAGAAAGAAAGTATTCCATTGCCCAGGGAAAGGGGCGCACACAACCTCTATGCACAGAACAACCCCCCCCCCCCTCCCCCCTTCCCCCCCAGCAGTCTAGAGTGCACCAGAGCAACTTGGTGCGGGTGTTCCACCCCCCTTCAGCACACCATGCACACAACACACACGATCCCCAAATTTACAAAAAAATGAAAGAATATACTCACTACGGTTGACGTGCCCACACACCCCCGGCTTGCATGCAATGGGGCGCTGCTACTGAGAACTGCTTTGAAGGGCCTTGAGAAACTCCACACAACGTGTGCAAAGGGGGGGGGGGGGATAGGGGGGGGTGGAGGAGGAGATGCGGGACAGGGATGTGCAGGCCTGTTGGCCTGAAACAAAATGAAGCGCATTAACAACTGCAAAGAGAAAAAGAGTCCACCCGCAGGAGAGGGGGGGGTGGCCTTGCCGTGCACCACACGTGCGACCAACTGCTACCTCTTGTTCGGGTCGGGCAGGTAGGGGGGGGTAGGAACAGATAAGGAGAGGCGAATGGGGGAACGGGGAGGGAGGGAGGGAGGGAGGGAACTATTTTGAAAGTGTCTGTGTCCCCCGCTCCCCGCAGGGCCATGAGAGTGACACACTGCGTCACAGCGAAGGTCCTACACACACACACACACACCCCTCTGCCGAACTCACAAAAAATAGCAAAATACAGATGACATCAGGCTAACTTTGACACTTGCATACACTCAGGGGAAAGGGAATGGAGGGCCAAAGCTACCGCCGTGGGGTACTTCTTTCTGGCGTCAAGGCTCTGGGTGGGCGAAGGCACGGCACAACTCGCCCCTAACAAAACTCACAAGGCACCACCCCCACCCCCACAGTGGAGCACCCCGGGTGCCCACACAGCTTGCAGGTGTAAGGAACGCCTTTCGGGGACTACCGACACACTCTAACCCGTCTTGAAACACGTGCCAACAGACCAAGGAGTCTACCACGCGCAGCAAAGCTTCTCTACATCTCGAGACGAGTTCAGCCCGCATGCGTGTGAGGGACCCCCTTCCCTCCTCCCCCCCCCCCCCCCCCCACCCCCTCACCAAGAGCCGCACGTTTCTTTAAAATACTCTACTGAAACTGAATCGTGTATTCACCTTCGTTCTATCGTTGTAAAAAAAAGAGGGGGCGGGGGTGAGCTGGGTATGTGTGTCACAGTGGAGAGATTACATCCCGAGCACAGGTGATCAAGGTCTGCTCTCCACCATGCTACAAAAAGACTCACGTGCGTGTGTTTTGAAACCAGGGTTTGCGTAGCATATACTTTTGACAGGGTACTGACCACGCCCCACGTGTGTATGTGTGTGTCCTAACCCACCCACCCCTACCCCCCTTACAAAACGGAGGCATTAACTGGCACGGGTTTTAGCGTAAAGGCTCCACCCCTACACAGTCAGATCCCTGCCAGAATCCACACCCAATGCAGACCACATTCCCCTGAGAGGGTGATGGGCGCAAAGTGGAGGGAAAGTGCCGGGGGGGGAGGGGGCGGGGGGGTGAAGTCTATTTGCGACACAAAAAAAAGCGACAATACTCGCACGAATTTTGACTGGAGATTTTCCAACAACTGCCAGGCATGTGTGTGTGTGGGGGGGGGAGGGGGGAGGGGGGGCACCACGCTGAGGAGGTTCACAGAGAGGGTGGGGGTGGGGACGGGGGTGGTGGGGATGAATAATTCAAGCCCAGGCCTGTCGCTAACTTTTCGATTTTGGAGATTTGGTGGGTTGACGCTCCTGTTTTGGGGGGGGATCAGGGGGGAAAACACTAGGGGTCAATTTTTCTCGCGCGCGCTTCGCGCGCGCTCGTGTTGCCAAATTTTGAATTTTCCCATCGGTGGACCACTAGGTGGGCACGGTGTGAGGCGCTGGGTTCCTTCCGTGGTTCCTCTCCCGCTCGCGCCGTCGGGTGCCGGAGGAAACCAAAAAATGGCTTTCGGGACCATGATTTCGACGCTGCCCCCTGATATGTCACGGCCGTCAAAGCGCAAGGACTTGGTTACTAGACGGGCACGCGAGATGGGGGGTCTGGGGGGCAGAGCCCCCCATCCGCCGGAGGCCACGGTAGTGAGCATCTGTTCATTGTGGGCGTACAGATTCTGTGTGAGTTGGCTGCGTCCTCCTGAGGCTACTGGAGTGGGTGGATTCCCTGACCTGATGGGAATCGAATGACTTGAGTACGAGACATACGCCACAGGGGGGTCTGGGGGGCGGAGCCCCCCAGCCGCCGGAGGCCACGGTAGTGAGCATCTGTTCCTGCAAAACCATACTCTCTTCGACGTCGACCCAGTGAAAGTGGGTTGACGCTTGGTCGACGCTCGGTGAGCGTCGACCCAGTGTAACCGGGCCAACGCTAGGTTAGCGTCGACCCAGTGTAATAAATGGGTTGACGCTTGGTCCAGGCTTGAATGGCAACCCAGTTCCACTAGGTCGACGCTCCAAGCCTCGACCAAGCGTCAACCCAGTCCACTGGGTCGACGCTGGGTCGACGCTTTTTTATGGGGGGGGAAACCCAAAATCACTGGGTCGACGGTCGACGCTTAGCGACATGCCTGATTCAAGCCACTGGGGGGTGGGGGGGGGGGGTTATGAGGGGTGCGGTGGGCCCGCTCCCCACGTTTTTTTTCGCACTGGCCGCACGCAGAAATCGTTTGGAAGTGTTTGGGGCGGGGGGGGGGGGTAATTTTTGAACAATCCCAGTCAACCTGTGTGCCAACCTATCTGACGGACCGATCAATCCTCTGGAGCCGGGGGTGTTGGGCCGCAGTGTCCTGTATGGTCCAGCATCCTTGTGGCAGTTCGATTTTTTCGCAAAACACACCCGGTGAAGCACAAGCTGCCCTCATCACACAAGGCACAACACCGCATGTTATACTTTACTATACGCCTGGCTGAGGAGGGACATGCACAGAGCTGCAACGTTCCTCCTGGACATCCCAATCAGCGGCGGGGTTCGGCCCTTCCTCCCCCGAGGCAATGAACAGGCAGCCCCCACTCCCTTTGCCAAGGGCGGGGAGCTGGAAGAGATACCCGCCTCCCGCCGCACCCCCGCCCGAGGTCAGTAAAAGCTGGGGCCTTTGGAAAAGGCCCCAACGCACACGGGAGACCCTCTGCACCCCCTTCCGTCTACACAGTCACGGTGGAGAACCGTGAGGGAGCGTAGTACTGCACCTCAGGCTGCTGGTGGGCACTGTGTGTGTGGCTGTGCCCTGCAACAGAGTGGCGCCCAGCCTGGCTGTCTGGGAAGAAGGTCACATGCAGCGGCACAAAGGGGTAGTTGAAGTGCTGCGGGCGGAGGAGGCGCAGGAGGCCTGGCGTGATGGGGCCGTCCCTGTCGATGACGAGCACCTGAGCAGGCTCGCCTGTGCCCAACAAGGCAGGGTTGCCGTGCTGGACGAGCTCGTTCACAACATGCAGGAACTGCTGGATGTGTGTCTGGGGCGACAGCCCATCATCCTTGTCGACGGGTTGGAATAGCAGCTCATACTTCGAAGGGACTCGCACCTGCATATGGGGGTGGGTGAGGGGTTATGTAGGATCAATAGAAGATCTGTCCCGCAGGGCCAGCCCTGGAGTTGAAGAGCAAGGGTGACCCACCACCCCACCCCACCCCACCCCCCCAGCAGCCAGCAGCATAGCACATACCGCAAGCCAGTGGTGTGGCGATGAACCTGCTGTCACAACCGACCCTGCCACGGGCTGTGGCGTCATGACTTGTTCGATTGGGACACCAGCCTGTATGTCGGGGTGCGGTGTGGTGCCGATGCCAACGACAACCAGAGATTGGCTGGTTTGCGGGCTGAGAAGCAGAGGAGGGGGCCTGCGGAGCAGGCAAGCGAGTCTGCTGCAGTGGCCGAAGAGGACAGCCAAGGCGCCCCCCCCCCCCCCCTCCCCACATCGATACACACGGCGTGGGGCAGAGATGAACAGGCGGCGAAGGGCTGCAACACAAAACACCCTGCATACCTTGAGCAAAATATAGTCGCTGATGTCCTGCATCGGGATACACCTGTCCATCTCCCCATTAGGATCCAGCAGGTATATGGCATCACGCCCGACAAGCAGCACCTGCAGATACACGCAGTGGGGTGGAGTAAGGTAGCGGGCGAACACAACAAACGAAACCAGAGAATCGCATCATCGCATTGCAATTTGGGTTAGCGTGCTGGCATCGCAGTGTGGCCCCGAGGGTCCACACCGAGAGAAACCGGGCTCGCATCATCGCAGCAGGTCTAAAACACACACACTGCTGCTGAGACGAGGGGACCCACCCCATCCCATTGCCATACCTTTGCGGTGGGCCAGGTCACCACGGGTGACGTCTCCACATGCTGGTCCACAGGGCGAACCTCAACGCTGATCACCTCGGAGGCAAAGTAAATCTCCGGCACCGCCCCGTTTGCAGAGCTGCGGACCGCCAGCAGATCGGCAAGCCCCTTCGACTCCAGGATGGAGGGCGGGAGCTGGGCACGCAGGGTCGGCGGGGGGAGCGGCTTCAGGGTGTCGGCGAAGCCGACACCGCTCTGCACAGACATCTGCCCGGCCAGACCAGGAGGGCCACCTCCGCCTCCGCCCTGATGCGAGATGTCGGAATGCCCGCGCTGCAGGCTGGAGTAGGCAGGTGTTGGAGGCTCCCTCGGTGGCGACGGTGCCCACTGCCCCCCCCCAGACGCATGCGGCTGCATCCGGAGCTGCTCGAGGCTGGCAAGCTCCCCGCTGTCCGGGAGGAACACGGAGAAGAACAGATCCTGCGAGTTGCCCTTCGGCACAGCCGCAACCTGAGGGAGCTGCCCGCCCGCCCCATGCATGCCCAACACCACCTGGCGCATGCTGAGGAGCACGTCTTCAAAGGTTGCGTTATACTCCACCTTATCCCTCACACGCCCTGCACGCTTCATCGACGACAGGGCAGCGCAAAGCCCTGCGATAACACCACCCGCAGCCACCTGGGGGGACGGCGCCACAGTGGGATCGCGGTAGCCGCTGATCTGCACAACCTTCCCACCCCGGGTCTGCGCCGAAGGGACGTTCTCCGTGGTGGCTTTGAGCGACCCGTCGAGGCCAGCCTTCAGCTTGTATGGGAGGTTCAGCATGCAGCCCCCGGAGCAGGCGTCGCAGACGACTGTCAGGCTGATGCCCTTCTCGAGCTTCGGGAGGATGGCAGCGGAGAGCTGGGTCTCAGGGATGACCCCCCCTGAGGGGTGTGCCGTCTGGTCAAAGTCCAGAGGGTATACAGCCTCGTTAGGCCCGTCGCGGTAGCCGTCTGCCGAGTCGGCAGAAGGGGCGACGTGTCTGCAGTGCCCGACGTAGATTAGGAGGAGCGAGTCACCCGGTTCGCAATCTGAGACGAGCCATTCGACAGCCTCCATGATGTTGCGTTTGGTGGGGAGCGGCTGGGTTGAGGAGCGGTGGTGGGGGTGGTGGTGGTGTCCGCCGCCTCCCTGATCCGACTGCGACTGCGGCGCGAAGGAGCCGTCGATGCAGTCCGACAGAAGGCGGAAGCCCGGCGGGTCTGGGGTGCCGGCCTTCCTCTTGAAGAAGCCCAGGTTTTCAAACGCCTTCACAGCCATCTTCGCGTCGTGCCCCGCGCGGGGGAGGACATACTGCGTCCCGAGATACCCTATCGCAATGCAGAGGCATTTGTTCAACGGGGGACGCTTCGGCTGTGTGCGTTGTGTCGTCGGAGGCGCTGCAATTGGTCCGGTGTAATGTTGCTGCTGCTGCTCTGGAGAATACTGCGTCTGGGGTGGGTGCGGGTGGCGGAGTGGCTGCGTGATAGGGGCAGCGGCAGGGGGTGTCTTGTCCAGCCCTCTTGCCGGAGGGGGCTCCTCCCCAGCCACGGCAGGCGCTCCGTGCTGCGGCCGCCGCCCGAACCCCGTGGGGGGCGGGCCCAGCACCGGCACATCCGGCGTGAGCACACCGTCAGGCCCTGCCCCCTGTTCTACAAGGGAGACGTGCCCTACCGACCCCGTGTCTTTGTCCTCCCGCTTCCCCTCCTCTTTGATCTCCTCAAATTTGAGGCGGGGGTTGTAGCCGGGGGGTTTCCGTAGGGAGCAGGTGCGCTCATCGAGGGGCGGCTTGCCCTGCTTGCCCTCCATAGGCAGCGGGCGGCCCCGGAGCTGTGAGATGAGGGCGACGAGACTGCGGGTGTCGGTTCCAGCCGGGGCGCCTTCCTCCAGTGTCTCTGTCTGCGCGAAGAGGAAGTCAGGCTCGTCGTCGTTGGTGCAGACGATGCGGAGGTACATTGCGCCGTCGCGCTCCTGCCACTCCGCACGGTCCAGGTTCTGCAGGTTGACGAAGCGTCGCACCCTGCGCTGGTTCATCATGCAGATGGTGCTGCGCAGCAGCAGGATCACCCGCGGGAGCAGCTTGCCCTTCGAGCTCACCTTGTTGACCATGCGGCAGGCGTAGACGTCGCAGTTCCCCTTCGATGTGTACATGGAGTGCTTCCCTTTGGCGTGGATCCTCTGTGGGCGGGACATGGTCCCCCCTCACGACCCCCAAAGGGGGCCTGCAGAGGCGCCGTGCACTGCTGTGTGGTGGTGTGGTGTGGTTGTGATGTCCCGAGCCGCACCGAAGGTGTTGTGTGTATGAAGAAGTTGACTGAATGAAGACCTTATGGGGAGGCAGAATTGAACAATATGATGAAGAAGGACGCGCACAGGGCTTCCTGCCACAATACGTCCGTCCACGCGATAGCGTGTCACGGAGATGCCCTGCAGCTCTCGAAGCTACGAAGCAACTTACCGAGAGGTGCTCCCAGGCAGAAGGCAAGAACGAGTCGAGGCGCTGAACCATCGTTGCCACAGGTGATCTGCTGTCTTCGTTGCCTGCTGTTCCACCACGAGTGTGTGGTGATGCACGGAGTCGGTGCCACCTTTGCTATAGGTCGCAGTCAGATGTTGCACCCCTATGTGTCGGGTGGATGCGGCGGCGTCGCTCTCGGGGCCGACGCTGCACGCCAACTCATCCTGTGTCGCGGGGTCCCATGCCAGAGATTGCATCGAGGGAATCGCGCAAAGGAGTCAGGCTCGACTCAACACGAGACACAATCGGCAGCCGAAGTGGTGGGCGGTGGGGTGGGGTGGGGCGGGAGATGGGAGAGCTGCTATCCCCGTCACGAGCGGAAGAAAGGGCACGCATTGCCGCCACTGTCCCCCCCACCCCACTCCCCACCCCTCCCCCCTCGCAGGCTCACGACACAGCGGGGGCCGTAAACAGGGCCTGAGAGCGCATTGCATGATAAAATTGATTTCAACGTGCGGCATGTCCCGGCGAAGAAGAAAAACAACACACACTCCGAGTGATGAGGCAAACAAAAACACTTGCAGGGAGGGACCGGGTGGTGGTGGCGGTGATGATGTGATGAAGAGACAACCGGACCACACCCCAAGAAATAACCACCACCACCACCACCCCACCGATCCCCCTTCTCACCCGCTTCGCCCCACCCCAACCCACCCGCCCTCGGTTCATGCCCACTGATGATGTGTTCACACATGATGACACCCCACTCCGAGCCGTTTCCACCCTTCTCCTCGCATCCACACACAACCTGCGTGTGGGGATGTCAAAGGAAGTCCAGTGAAAAAAGCGTTATTTTTGCCGCAGGCCTGTCGCTAACTTTTCGATTTTGGAGATTTGGTGGGTTGACGCTCCTGTTTTGGGGGGGGATCAGGGGGGAAAACACTAGGGGTCAATTTTTCTCGCGCGCGCTTCGCGCGCGCTCGTGTTGCCAAATTTTGAATTTTCCCATCGGTGGACCACTAGGTGGGCACGGTGTGAGGCGCTGGGTTCCTTCCGTGGTTCCTCTCCCGCTCGCGCCGTCGGGTGCCGGAGGAAACCAAAAAATGGCTTTCGGGACCATGATTTCGACGCTGCCCCCTGATATGTCACGGCCGTCAAAGCGCAAGGACTTGGTTACTAGACGGGCACGCGAGATGGGGGGTCTGGGGGGCAGAGCCCCCCATCCGCCGGAGGCCACGGTAGTGAGCATCTGTTCATTGTGGGCGTACAGATTCTGTGTGAGTTGGCTGCGTCCTCCTGAGGCTACTGGAGTGGGTGGATTCCCTGACCTGATGGGAATCGAATGACTTGAGTACGAGACATACGCCACAGGGGGGTCTGGGGGGCGGAGCCCCCCAGCCGCCGGAGGCCACGGTAGTGAGCATCTGTTCCTGCAAAACCATACTCTCTTCGACGTCGACCCAGTGAAAGTGGGTTGACGCTTGGTCGACGCTTGGTGAGCGTCGACCCAGTGTAACCGGGCCAACGCTAGGTTAGCGTCGACCCAGTGTAATAAATGGGTTGACGCTTGGTCCAGGCTTGAATGGCAACCCAGTTCCACTAGGTCGACGCTCCAAGCCTCGACCAAGCGTCAACCCAGTCCACTGGGTCGACGCTGGGTCGACGCTTTTTTATGGGGGGGGAAACCCAAAATCACTGGGTCGACGGTCGACGCTTAGCGACATGCCTGTTTTTGCCGCCTTCGAGACCAGGGGGGGGGGGGGGGGGGGAGATATTTTTTGACCACTTCCAGCATGCACGTGTCGTATGCGCGCGAGAATCACGGAAGAGTCATTGCAAGACAATGCATGCGCAGAAAACACACCGGTTGCGCTCTGGGTTCGGTGTGGGCATCCAATGGCATGCCACATACCTCAAAGCCCAGCAGCCCTCCGGGGTACTTTCCTACAGTTTGTGTTTCTTTTTTTGCCAGGGCAAAAAAGGGGCAAGTGGTTTTTGTTTTTCTGGCAAAAAAAATAACCCGCCTTCCACCACCACCCCCCCCCCTCCCCTTTTGCTGTATTGTACACACAGGCACACACGCACACATCTGTCTGACCGGGAAGAGAGGGGAAAGGGGGATTTTGCATGCGTGTGCGCGTGCGCGCCATCCCTGACACACTCTACAACACACTGCCCACAGCCACCACCACCCACAGGGCGGGGCGGCTCCAAGGCACTGCCCTGCAGTGAGAGGGAGAAGGGAGGGGGGCAGGCAAGGGGGTGGGCTTTCCAAACCGCCCCTAGTTTGTGTCGTTGACACGGTTCATGACCCCGCGTAGTTTTGCGTACACCTTTGTTGCCGGAGAACCCCGCACCAGGTCGACCATCGCGTCTCTCGCGATCTTCGTGTTCTGGAAAGACCCCATGATGTGGATGTGCGTGTCGGCAATCACAATACGCGTTCGCGTCAGGTTTTCAATGGTGAACTTCGTCTTACCGTGGGTCCCAGACATGCGACCAATGCAACGCGAGAGGGAGTCACCCTCCAGAGTCTTGACGTCCTTCACCTCGAAGGAGTCCAAGTACACATCGTCAAGCCTGAGAAGCGCTATCGCGTCAGGGACGTCGAACCCCATCACAAACGCGCTCACGAAGTCCTCCGCCTTGGTCAGCATCCCCTTGTCCTGCGTCGCTTTGCTCACACGGATCTCGACGCAGCGGTTCTTCAGGTTCATCCGCACCTCCAGGTGGCACTGCTCGACAAGCGGGGTGTAGATCTCCATCCATGCCTTCTTCAGCGCGGTGTAGCGGTGCTGTGTGGGGGGGGTCAGGGATGGGGTGTGGCTCGACCACCTTCAACACGCAGGGGGGAGGAACAAAAGAGGCCTGCAAATTTGTTTCGAACTGCGAAAATCGTACTCCTTTCGCTACAATAAGAGAAACACCCTGCCCAGCAACTGCAAAAAAGGCAGATCCGGGCTACTTTCCGTTGAGCACAAAACTGTGTATTAGTGCAAATCTGAAAGGGAAACAAGAGAAGAGCCGAAGGGTATTCGTCGATCGCGAGAACACCCCACGCGCCTGTCATGAAGCGTGTGGGAAGTTCTGCAAGGATCTGATCTGCACTGGCACAGTTTCCTGCGGTGTTGCACAACTCTCAATAAAAAAATCTGGCTGTTTGCCCCCCCCCCCCCCCCAGTGTAGGCAGGCCCTGTATTAAACTGTATTAAACACGTTTGTATTAAACTGTATTAAACTGTATTAAACTCGGCGCTTTTTGAGTTTAGTACAAGGTACGTTTGTCACTGCAGGTACGGCACCACACAGACCCCCACACAGGAGGATTATCCATCACAGGGCCTAATCTAAGGGGGGTCGGGGGGGGGTCAAAGACCCCCCCCCCGCAGTTTGGGCCCCCTGGGGGGTCACTTTTAGCGGGGGCGGGGGGAGATTTCCCTGGGGACCAGTAGGAATGGGGTCTCCTGGCTGGGGAGCATGTTCAGCCCCGGTGCAGAGCCGCCTTGAGTCTAAGAGCTGTCTGTCAAGTTCGTGCAGCAAGTCGTTGACACGTGCAAGGAACAGATGCTCACTACCGTGGCCTCCGGCGGCTGGGGGGCTCCGCCCCCCAGACCCCCCCTGTAGCGTGTGCCTGTCTCGCAAGTCCTTGAGCGTATGCGAGTGGCCATCTCCGCGTAGTCTCGGGCGCGCGAAGCGCGCCCGAGAAATTTGCACCTGGGAAAAATGTCGGGGGGACGTCCTGCCTGCTGGAGCCACGGTGAGTTCACCGAGGCGACGAAGTGCAAGCACTGTGGCTTGCGCGCCTCGGGGAAGTCCGCATCGCGGCTCAAGAGCCACCTGCGGGGCTGCGAGAAGGCCCCCGAGGCCGTGAAGCAGAAGGCCACGGACGCCCCCACCACCACCCCGAAGAGGAAGGCCCCGGGGACTGACGGCCCAGGACCGGCGAAGCGGATGGCGCTCGGTGTTCCCCTGCCCTCAGCCAGCGAGAGGGCAATGATCGACATCGCCTGGTGTCGGTTCATCTTCAGCCGTGTTGTAGAGAACCCCTACTTCCAGGCCGGGCCCCCTCTCCAAAGAAGCGACACCCCCTCTGCCCCCATGACCTGCACACAAGGGTACTATAGTGTACAAAACCTGTATTAAACTGTATTAAACCTGTATTAAACTGTATTAAACAGGATGCAGATTTTAGGGACCTGTATTATACCTACACTGCCCCCCCCCCCAAAAGAAAAACGAAATGGCAACGCTGGTTGGAACACTGGCTGGGCATACCTGCGGGATCTTCACCTTCCTCAGCTCATCCTTCTTATCCACCACATTCGCCTTGTTTTTGAATACTTTCGACATTGTTTGAAACCCCTGGCGCCTCAGCTGCGCTGATGATACACCCGAACCCCCTCGTGTACGCCCGTGTGTATCGCTGCATTTGTGTCGCGGTGTCAATCGGGCAGGCATTTGGTACAGGCAGATTACGACAGGAAAACGGGGGGCAGCGGGAGGGGGCGTCAAGGGTGGCTGAACTGTTGATAGCGACTGCGATATTCAGATGGCCTGTGTGCCATGTCGCGAGGGCAGGGCAGGGCCCCGTAGATTCGGGAAAGCTACAATGCGAACAACGCGCGAGGGTGATGAGGAGGGAACTGTGTAAACTAATGGAACCGGGTGAATCAAAAGAGAGATTCTCAGAAGGGAACACCGAACAAGATTTCTGGTGGTCTTCGAACCGCTGAACACCAAAACTAGGGGAGATGTACACCGACAATACCAGTGAGTGGGCGTGACGTTATTTCCCGACGGTATCAACGCACATTCCCTCACTGCCCACTCATAAGGGCGGCTGCCACACACTACATAACACACGCTGCACCGGCATGCCAGTCATGCATCACCGGGACAATATCATACGGCACCCGAGGGCGGGTGCTGGGGGCCAGTGCTGCTGGCATCCCCACGCCACCGATTGGGAAGCACGGGGAGGGGCGAGGCAGCAAAGCGGGTGGATTGGAGAACATAGCAAAGGCGCAGAAGGGTCGAAGCACCACAGGCACAGCACCGGGTGCGGCAACCCACACAGCTAGCCATCACCCTCCCCCTTCCCTCCTTGCGTGCAGAGGGGGGCTACACCGCAACGTCGCACGCCCCCATCTGCAGCTGCTGGTTGCGCAGCAGCAGGGAGACCTGCGCGGACAGCGCATCCAGCTGCACCTGCAGGGCACCCACCCCTCCCGCCGCACCACAGCCGCGGCAACCGCACGCCGCTGCGCCTGCATCCACAACGCCGCCGCCACCACACACCCCATCCTGAGGGCTGTCCGCACCGCTGCCACACCAGGCGTGGCCTGCACGACCCTTGGGAGGTCCCTGGCACAGCAAGCGGGTCAGATTCGCCTCCATCTGGTTGAGCCGCGTGTTAACGTTGAACGCCTCGCTGGGGTTGTGCACGCTCAGCTGGAACTTCCGGAAGTGCTGCCGCAGCTCCCTGCTCCTCACGCAGAGCCGGCGGATGCGCGCGGCGAGGGGGCGGGTGGGGAGCCCCCTCGCCCTCGCGTGCACCAGCATCAGCGACGCCTTCACGATGAGCGACGCTGTCGCCTCGATAGCAGACCCCTCCTTCGACTCGCAGATGAACTCCGCGACGCGCCTCTGCGGCTCTGTCATGGAGAACAGATTATTAACGATGCTGATCAGCAGCGCAGTCGACACCACGCCGTGCAGCGCTGCGACCACCGCGACCATCCTCCCCAGCCCTGCCGTGGGGGAGAAGTCGCCGTACCCCACAGTCGTCATCGTGATGAAGGTGAGCCACATCGCCTCGTCGAGCGACAGATGCCCCGACTCCGCTATGTACATCGCCACCGATAGGAAGAGCCACCCCCCTGCAGCACAGGCAAGGATGAATGCTGTCGGCCTCTGGTGCATCCAGTAGCGCAGCTGGAACAGCTTGGTGTTTCTGATCCGCGCTATGGTGCAGACCAGGCGCCCCCCGATGGTGGCGCAGTAGGACTGTCCCCTGAAGACGTCAAAGAATACATACGCCTTGAGCAGGGCGGCGAGCTGCAGCTTGTGCGCGTTGCGCCACAGCAGCACTGCGAAGGGGGGCTCATGGAGTGCCAGTAGGGCACACTCCGCCAGCCATGGGGTGCGGTAGACGCTGTCCCATAGGCCTGTGGCGGCCCACAGCCTGTCGAAGAGGGCGAGCCGGCGGAGGCGGAGTTGATACCACCGCGTGACGCAGGCCAGCTGCAGGGCGCAGCTTGCGGTCTGTGCGGAGCACAGGGCGTGGTAGCCAAGGGTGTTGCGGGAGCCGTCCTCTGTCTGGAGGAATGAGGCAGGAAACCCCAGGATGCCAGCAAGCTGTGCGGCGAGCAGGCACCACTCGAGTATCACAGATGCAGCCAGGGCAAGCCCGCACCTGCGCTGGCGCTCGACCCAATCGTAGTCGTTTCGGATTGCCCTCGTGTGTTCCGCAGCCAGGGTGGCTGCCTCACCGGCCACCACTCGCATGCCAGGTGTGGGTGGTGTGGGGGGAGTGGCGTGTCTGGGTTGTCCCGCACAACAAGCCTCACACAGCAACGAAGAACCAGGGGAGAGCACCCAAGGGGGATGGGATGTCGGCGCCGCGGGGCGGGGCTGTGTGGCACATAACCTGTGGGTGGTGGGGTGGGGTAGGGTGGGCGCGTGGTAGCGTGGTAGCGTTTATATGGCATGCAGAAGGCCAAGAGCAGGGCGGTGGGGAAGGGGGGGGGGGGTTGATGGGGGCGGAATGGCATCGCGGTGGCCTGCGGGTGCTGATGCGAGAGCCCGGGGGTTGGGGCACCCCAATGTGTTGCGGGGGGGGCGCAAGCCCTCTGTGTGCGGCAGGCAGTGGCAGCACAGCAGAGGCAAAAGGGGTAAGCATGTGCTCGTCACACCCTACCTCACACCCGGCATCTGCATCTCTGCAGGACGTAGGATCGCTCCTCAAAAGCAGAAGGAGTCATCAACACAAACAGGCCGTGTTTGTGTATGCACTTCAGCTACTCTGGGGGGGGGCCCGGTTTTTCTCGGCAGATATTTTCAAAGCTTTTTCACAGCTGCTCAGGAAACACAGAAAAGTGAGAAAAAAAGAAGCTAACTGGGAGCCTCGCAAAAAAATTGAATCGGTTGAAAAGTGACGCGATCCTGATAAACACGGTGTGGCACACAGCGGGTTTTGCGGGTTTCGCAAAACCCCCCCCACAGCTTCTGTACTCCATACACCGATTGTGCGCAAGCCTTCTTTCGCACTGACGACCCCCAGGCCTGCCGTACGCCCAGGGCAGCGCCGGACACAATGTTTGACACCAGATGTTCTGAGAATATGAGGCGGCCCCTGTTATGAGGCACCCTCCCTCCTCACCCACCCACCCCCCGCCAGGGGGTGGGTTTTGCAGAGGCAGGCATGGGAAGATATGTTGAGGTAAGCTCCGGAGGGGGGCGGGGGGGGGGGGGTGCGGTGGAATGCGGTGGAAAGCGGTGGAACTGCACACCTGTACAACGGGCCACACTCCCAAATGGGGACGGGGAGGGGAGGAGGGACCACCTCAGGGGGACGGGGGTCGCGAAGTACAGAAAAGTAAGGCGCAAGAGTTGGCCTCAGTATGAATGGGGGAGCACAAGAGATTCCAGCAAACAAAACAAAGAGGCGCAGTAGGCCTTCGCTCTATGTAAAAGTGTCCGTGTTTGTAACTGCGTTGTTCGGGCGCTCGCGTTGCAATCAGAATATATACATCCCGTCTCCTGTGGTATCCTTCTGATGTGTTGACGCTGACCCGCACATTTGACAAACCCTCATGATGGAGAGAGAGAGGTATGTCGGGTGTGCAGGGGGGGGGCACGTGTTGGCAGGAACTCAACGACACTTTCCACACGAAGGCCGTGCGCCAAACAAAATATAGCTTGGGGAGGCAACGTATCCGTCATGAAAATCATGTGCGGATTTCTTTACCCAATACCGTCCGCCCAAAACGGGGGGGGGGGGGGTGGTGGGCGCGGCACCCGCAGCTCACACACACATCCACCGTTCAACCCGCGCCACGATGCGGATGTACTTCAGCACAGGCATTGCGACAGTGCTTTGTGGGACAGATCAGACGAGGAGGCTAGGCGAGGCGGCACAGATGTACACCCCCAATGGTAGTTGGGGTCGTGCACTGCTGCTGCTGCCAGGCAGGCACGCACGGGTATATTAAATGGCGTATTCTCGGCGGTGCATTGCGGTGCAACAGGACCCCACGCCACAGAATGAAATCATGTAGGGAGGAAAGCGAGAGAGAGAGGACTGGGATTAGCACGATGACACCACCCCTGCTCCCCCCCGAACGGCTGGTTGTGACACTGAGATGAATTCGAGGGGGGGTGGCGGCTGCAATCGTGCTCCTCCTTCCGCTGTGAGGCACCCCTGTCCAGCTGCAAAGAAGCAAGGAACAGATTCGAACCGCCTTCTCGCTGAGCACACACCTGTGCCACTGGAGGCTGTGTTGAGGCCGAGGTTGCATGAAAGGACTGGTCTGAAAGATCCAGTGGTCTTCCCTTCGTTACTTTGACAATTCGCGATATCGCTCCATAACGAACAATGTGCAATCACAACTCTGCCTATGGGGGTCATCGCTGGTCGTTATTCTTCGTCAGTCTTCGTCAGTTTTTACCTAATTCAACAGGAAATACACCAAAAATGCACTGACGATCACCCCGTAGCGAAGACCCCCTATATTGACTTGTGTATGGTGTGAGTGTGTGGACACGCCGACACACCCACACGCTTCCGTAAAAAAAAAGATACAAACGAAGAGCGAAGCAGACCTGCTGCCGGCGGATGAACCTGAACAACATCCAGTAAAGTGGGGGTAGAGAAGGGTGGGGAGTCGATAAATATCACGCACTAACGCAACCCTGTGAGAGAGAAGAGAAGAGAAGAGCCGAAGGGCATTCACTGTGCACTTTGCAAACGGGAGGGGGGAACAAACGACAGAGCCCAAGCGCGTGTTGTTACACATTCATAAGCATGGCCGTGCCGGAGAGCAGCAGGAGGCACCCCCTCATAAAGGTGGGTGCCACTTGCAAAAACAGATGTCACTTGAGAACGGTTCAGAGGGGGTACATGAGAAGACAGAATGGGCACCCAGCTATCCGCTGGATCGGAAAAGCCGGGCAGCACAACCGTGGCAACGAATCGATAACTGACTGCAGTTGTGTTGTAACATGCGCACAGAACCACCACCACCCCCACACCACCCCCCCCCCCCCCTGCCCAGCGGGCCTCACAACAAAGTGATGACACGATATCTAGCAAAAAAACAAGACACAGAGAGGCCCCTCCCCTCCCCAGGCAACGCCCCCCGAATCCGGTTCACCCTTGGGACGACCACCAATTCCCCCACCAAGGTAACGCCAAGGGGCTCACCCCCCCCCCCTGGTTGTTTCTGCACTTCTGAGTGAAGCCCAACAGCTTTCAGGCGAGAGGCTGGTGTTGGCTGAGATCACCTCATTCACTTCAGCAGATGCCACCCGATTCTCAGAAGCCAGCGGCGGCACACGGGCCTGTTTGCAGGGCACTTTGAGGTGTTACTGCTGCTTTGGGAAGGGGGGGGGGGTTCCCCAACCCTAAGCGGCCCCACCGCCGCGGCTCTCGAGCGCGGCGAGGCGCACCGCAAGCTCGCCCTGCTGTGCTGAGATGGCATCGAGCCTCGACACGACGGCGTCAAACCTTTCGTCCGACCTGGCTGACATCTCCTTCAGCAGGGTATGCATCGCGTTCCGCGACTCCCGCTTGCGAAGCGCGCCCAGCCGTGGCAGCATCGACGTCGTCGTCGCCGGGATCGACACCGCTGCACCCATGACACCACTCACACCCCCCGCGGTGCGGGAGGTGTGACCACCAACTGACATTGTCTCCATCATCGCACCGCTGTCAGACTCGAGCCCAAAGGGTCCAGCTGTCGCCGCCGGCGCCGCTGATGTAGGCGGGTGCCCCAGTGGCCTGCCCAATGGGGAGGACTCCCAAGGCGAAGACATGGCGTGGTTCACCTCGAGGTCCTGTATAGCGCGGAGGATCTGGTTGAGCCGCGTGTTGACGTCAAACGACTCGTTGGGGTTATGCACGCTCAGCTGATACCGCTCGAAGTTACGCCGCAGCCTGCGGAATTTGAAACACTGGTGCTTCATGTTGGACAGCGCTTTGCGGGTGGGCTTCCCCAATCGCTGGCACCCCGCCAGGCGCAGGGCACCCGTCACAATGCCCGCCGCGGCTGACTCGATCCCAGTGACAACCTTTGCCTCCGAGATGAAGTCCGCAGCCTTTCGCTGGGGGTCCGTCAGGGAGAACCAATTGCTCACGATGTTGATGAGCAGCGCAGACGAGAGCAGCCCATGCAGCGCTGCGATCACCGCGACCAACCTCCCCATCCTTGTCTTGGGGGAGAAGTCGCCGTACCCCACCGTCGTCATCGTGATGAAGGTGAGCCACATCGCCTCATCGAAATCGATTAGCCCCTCCTCCCCCATATACATGGCGAGGGTGAGCAGGAACCAACCACCCAAGGTGCAGGTCAGGATGAAGTAGTGCGGCCTGCGGTACATCCAGTAGCGCAGCTGGAACACCTTGTTGTTGCTGATCCGCGCAATGGTGCAGACCAGGCGCCCCCCGATGGTGACGCAGTAGGACCGCCCCCTGAAGAGGTTGAAGAAGAGGTACACCCTCAGCAGGGCAAGGCCCTGCAGCTTGTAGGCGTGGTGCCACAGCTTCACCACGAAGGGGGGCTCGTGGAGGAGCAGGACGGTCGCCTCGAAGATCCAGGCGTTGCGGTGGCCGCTCTCCCAGAGGGTGCTGCCGCACCACAGCCGGTCGAAGAGGCTTGCGTTGCGGAGGCGCATCTGATACCACTTGGTGAGGCAGATGACCTGGATCAGGATGAGGCAGGACTGGGCGATGGTCAGCATGTGGTAGTTTATAGTGTCGCGGATGCCGTTGTCGTCTTCCAGCCAGGCGCCCTCCCCGAAGATCCCCGAGAGCTGTACTCCAAGGATGCCCCACTCGCCCAGGATGAGAATGCACAGCATCGCGGCGTACTGCTTCCTGAAGTTGAGGGACACGTAGTCCGACTGCAGGGCGCGGACATCCTCGACAGATACCTGTGCAGGCCCAGTGAGGGCTGGGGACAGCCGGATGGTTGGGCGCCTCACCACCTCAGGATCCCGGAGATGGAGTGCTCCTGGGGCGAGCATGGTAACGTGTAGGGTGGCCCTGTGGGGGATAGAGGTTGGTGTTTGAAAGGTTGAAAGGGGCTGTGTCGTGTGGTGTTGTGTAGGCGAGGGAGGTGGTGTGGGCTACGGCCCAGTGGTGAGAAGGTTGTGTGCGGCTGCACCTTCTGTGTTTTTACGTCCAAAAACCATTCGAATCGTTCAACGTGTTGAACGAAGGTCGGGAGGTAGGGAGTGGGGGTTGAGGGGTGAGGATCGGCGCTGCGCTGTTGGTGGGTTTTTTTTCGCGTTGTATCTGGAGTTCGTGATGGCCATGCAGAAATGGCCATGCACAGCAATACCCTGAGATAGGGTGCATTAGGACCTTCCTCGTTGCTGTCTCCTCCACCACCACCCCGTGACCACCCACCTTCCAACCAAGCGTTGGCCCGGGTGTTTGGAGGGGGGTTTCGATTCACTTTTTATGTTTGTTTCGTCGACAACGTGGCTTTGCAGCATATGCAGCGAACAATGCCTCACACACCACGTATGGGACACACGCCGTCTCTGCCTGTGCCCAACAACTTAACGCCGTCGTGTTTTCAAGAAAAAATATACCAGGCAAAAAAAAAAGCACGGCATCAGTGAGTGGTCAGTATTCCTGTGTCGGGGTTAAAAAAAAAGAGAGGATTGGCCTTCATTGGACACACCTCCGTTCTTCGCACTCCCTTTTCCATCACCCCTGCCTGGTCAGCGCACTGCACAGTCCTCCCAATGAAGAGCAGCACCATCGGTTATATTCTGTGGGTTCGTTCTTCTCCGACATCCCCCCCCCTCCCCCCACCCACGGGCACCAACGCAAGGCACAGGCAGAGAGAGAATCAGCCATGCAGCTGCAGGACTTCAAATCAGATCGTGTGTTTTTTATCAACCATCCCTCCCAAGGTTCCTTCCTCCCCCGCCCCCGCCCCACCCACGCCCCTTTTCAACACTTTGCCCGCAAGTTTTACGCATCTGTTAGATTGCGATTTTTCAACTTAAGCACGGCATGGCACCATGCGTCCGGTCGGCCAGCCCCGAAAGGGCCTATACCACGGAGAAAAAATCAGCCCGCAATATCACTCCCATAAAAACTGGCTGTTGGCCGCACATGCCCCAGAGAGTATCGCGGTGTGGTGTAATTTGAGAAATTCATTCTGAATGAAAGGATATGCGCCGAACAAGCAGATGGGGGGTGGTGCGGGTGTGAGATGGGGGAGTTGGGAATGCCCAAAATCGCCCCCCCCCCCCCTAGGGGGGGTCAAATGCCACCCTTTTACGTGGACAAACACGATTTTTCAAAAAACCGGCGCAGAGGCCCCAAAGCCCCCGTAAACCCTCCAAACCCCCCCAGATCGGTCCGGAAACCCATCGAACCCCACACGGTGGACTCCAGCGGGGGTAGGGTAACCCTTTTCGGGAGTCTCAACTAGCGGGAGTCTCGGACTCCCGCTCGCGGGAGTCTTTAGCCTAAATTAGCTGGAAAATAGACTCCCGCTAGCGGGAGTCTCCAGTACATACTGCAGAAAAAGACACCCTCTCAGACTCCCGCTCCCAGACTCCCGCTAGGGTGGCTGGAGTCCACCGTGCACTTTTCCACCATTCCGGGCACCTCAGGTGCCCGAATTGGGGTACCTAAATTTTGTGCCACCGTTTGGTACCGGACAGTGCCACTGTGTGGGAGGTTGGAAAAGAAAATGCCCCAACACACCACATCTGAGGGTTGCAATGCATGTTGCTTGCCAACCACGTCATCCGGTGGGTGTCAGGCGCTATGTAGGTGGCATTAGCCAGGTCTTCGATGAGTTCTGGCTTGTATATGTACCTCCCTGCCACCATGCACCGGGAGGCTGCCTGTAGGTACGGAACAAGTCCAGATGGTCGTGTGATTCCTGTGCAGCAGTGCTCCACAACCGGGATGTGTTGACAACGACTGTTGCAACACGAGCTGTACATTCCGGGAACACACGAAGTGCGCTGTCGTGGTACCCATTGTGCCAGAATTGGTACTTGCTGCGGTCTACTTTGCCTGGCCCAAGAGCACTGGTACTGAACAGTGCAATATGCGTGGCGAGGTGAATGCAACGGAAGCGCGCAAAGTCAATACAGCTCTCGGATGGCGGGTGGTGGTGTCACTAGTGTGTGACGTTCACTCGAGGATACAACGCATCACAATGAATCAGCAACCGTGGACCGAGTACAATACGCTCTCTGTGGCTGGTGTGGGGGACAAAGGCAGTGCCTGTGCCGCAGGCAGGGAGGTACATATACAAGCCAGAACACATCGAAGACCTGGCTGATGCCACCTACATAGCGCCTGACACCCACCGGATGACGTGGTTGGCAAGCAACATGCATTGCAACCCTCAGATGTGGTGTGTTGGGGCATTTTCTTTTCCAACCTCCCACACAGTGGCACTGTCCGGTACCAAACGGTGGCACAAAATTTAGGTACCCCAATTCGGGCACCTGAGGTGCCCGGAATGGTGGAAAAGTGGGGTTCGATGCGTTTCCGGACCGATCTGGGGGGGTTTGGAGGGTTTACGGGGGCTTTGGGGCCTCTGCGCCGGTTTTTTGAAAAATCGTGTTTGTCACCCCCATTTGACCCCCCCTACCCCCCCCCCCTTCCACTCCTCCCACCCTCCCCTGATCTGAGACCACGGAACCAAGGCATTTGAAAAGCCCACACGAGAGGAGGAAGGCTGACTGCATGAGAATTTGAGTTGTGCCCCCAAAAGGCTCTTCAAGCGCTCGCTTTGGGATTTGCCAGGAACTCACTGCCCCGTGATTCACCGTTCAGCATATGACCCTGCCCTACCCGTGGCCCTACATTTTCCTGCTTATCCTCGCGTGTGGGCCCAACCACCCTTGCAGACCGTTTTCCGGGCGATTCTGGGTAGGTTTGGGCCCACTCCACGTTTTTTTTTGCCCTAATTGGCGTGGTGCTGAATCAAAGTTCTCAGCATCCGCCAAGGCACACATGCCACGCCATACCCACCCCCTCCACCCACAGTTCGGATGCCGTCCTCCATTCGCGATGGCAGAGGCGCCCTTTTCCAGCAGTTTGTTTGTGCGTTTATCGACCAATGTGTGTTTAGCCCGCAAGGTGTTTCCTTTGCTTTTTTATTTCGTTACGCGTAACTCCGCCACGTCGGGCAACTCGCCAAAGAGAGTCAAAAGGGGGTTTGCTTGTGAGGTGAAGCAAGGCGAGAAGCAGGTAACAACACTGGCAGGATATGCGCTTCTTCAGCCACCCATTTGGCATGCACTATCCAGTGGGCGGCCTTACGGGCACCAACCGCTGGGGCGGTGAGAGGAGACGGGCAATTGAAAAGAGAGGGGGGGGGGGGGGTGAGGGACGGTAGGAATCGTTCGTGGGAAACTCACTTCGCCTCCCTGGAGGGTACAAGCGGTCCATCCAGCAACTGTATGGAACAGACCAGGGCCCCTCTCTGTGGAGCGCACACTTTGCTGTCTCAAGGCTGTTGATGCCCTGTCAAGTGTGGCGTTGAAGGCATTATTCCTAAAGCGCCAGTCGTACGATTTCCTTTGTTACTTCGCGACTTCGCTACGCTTCATCGCCCGTAACTCGTAAAAGAAAGAACAGCAACAAACCTCGAGCGCAGGAAGGAGCCATCAGGTTTCGGCAATGCGCGCAGGCAGGAGTGGTCAGACATACGGTAGTGGCGGGTGGCGGTGTCACCCTTTTGCTCAGGGGGGTGGGGGGGGGGTCAGGCAGAGAAGAAACAGGAGGTATGCCTTCATGCCCTGAGGGGAATATTGCAGAGAATCAAAAAGGAGGGAGGGGGGGGGGGGAGCCTCCCCCCCTTGTGCCGCCACAACCCACGCCGCTGCCCCGCATTTGAAATAGGTTTATCATACATCCTCAACATTTCAAGGAAGTGGCATATCATCAGCCCCGCACACACACCCGCAAGGGGCCAAGAGGCCTTGGATGGGGTGGGGGGGCTGTAACGATTCCCCTCCTCACAATACACAACAACCGTTCACCGCCTCATGCTGCAGGCAGCCCTGAGTGGGGGGAACGGGAAGGCAAAGCGCCACGTACTGTACGCTCTGCAGGCTTGTGCAGGACAGCACTACAGGTTGGCGCGCTTGGAGCCAAGCGTCTTTGCAAGTTCCTTGTGTGCAGCGCGCTGTGCTGCCTCGCACTTGAGGGGGTCCACGCCCTGTGGTGGTGGTGGGGATGGCATTGGGAGAGTCACAATCGTGTTGGGGGTCCTTGACTCGAACCTAACAGTAAAGAAGATACCGCCAAACCTCTGGCAGCCTTGTGGAACACAGGGAACATTGGACACGCAATGGGGTACAGTGCGAGCACATGTTCCTGGGAGCGCCTCTGCAACCTGGCGTCCTGGAGAACAGCCTTGTCCGCGGGCAGTACGCCGAATATCAGGAGCTCCCTGCATGGAGGTTCTCAAGCATGACGGGAGCGGGGACGATGAACCAACGGTGAACCTGCTCGCGATACAGGCCCTGCGTTTCAGCAGTCCCTGCAGTGTGACCCTTCTGAAGGGTGGACAACTGCCCACGGGAGCAAGTACCCCCACAGCACTACTACCACAGCACACGGCGGGTGACTGGCCTGCGTGAACTCAACTCATAGTTTTGCAAGACCTGGAGGCACTCATCTTTATAGAGGCGCAGTCACGCAGCACTGACGCGGGTCACTTTTGCTGAGGCTACAGCGCCCGTGTATGCTGCACAGAAGACATACCTTGTTCAGCTTGTGGAACTGCTCGTAGCTGTGGCTGTTGCCAGGGAGGACAGTGCTCCACGCATCCTTCCCGTCAGGGCCAGCCATGTCGGCATGCACGCGCGACTGGGTCCCATCCTCAGCGAACACCGTGGTGACAATCTGCGCGGGGTATGGTGGTGTACTCCACTCCCAACAAACACCCCCCCCCCCCCCCACCCGTCCTGCGGGCGGGGCACGAGGGCAGACACACAACCCACAACGCCTCCAACACAAAACCCCCAGGGCAGTGCACCCCCTCCCCCCCCCGCTATTGGCTGCATCACTGAGGGGCAACCTTACCAACCCACCACCCATCATAGGCATACCTTGCCCTTCGTCAGGACCAGACCCTCCTCAGAGTTGTCCACGACGTTGTATGCAATGGCGCCTTCCTCTGCGACGATCTTCTTGGCCGTCACGTTGACGAGGATGCACTTCTTGGCCGTGATGTTGCCTGCCGTGACATTGCACAGAGCAGACTCGCTCACCTCACCGCCCATGAGCTCGCTGGATGCGACGGAGCACCCTGCGTCCACCTTGGTGTCGGTGATGAGGGAGTCCTTGGGTGCGCCCCTCTGCGCCCCGAAGAAGCTGCGGTACGCATCGTTCTCCTCGCCGTCCTGCGTGAGGCGCAGGTTATTGTCGAGGTAGAAGCTGATCTGCCCGTAGTCCCACCAGTAGGCATCCTCCCCCACGTTGACCGACGCGAACAGCTTCTTCCCCGCCAGGTCGAACCCCTCCAGCATCGTGTGCATGCGGTCGAAGTGCGCGTTGCTCTGCTCCGCGCTCCACCCCTTCTTCCCCATCACCTCGCTGTAGGCCGCCTTCGGAAGCGTCAGGGGCATCCAGAAGTGGGGGTCGGTGTCCAGCTGGCCCTCCTTCGCCTCCAGCTCCTTGGCGTACCCCTTCAGCAGCACCGCCAGGATCGCGGCAGACACAGAGAAGGACCCGAGCGAGGGCCCCACCGTCGCGATGGAGCCCAGGCTCTCCAGCATGCGGGTTGCGGTGGCGTGGTCCACCTTCTCGATCTGCGCACCCTCCCCAGACTCGAACATCACGGCAAGGCCGTAGGCCGCAAGGCCCTTCGCCTTCCACACCTCAGCGGTGGGCAGCTCCGACAGCATCTGCGCCAGGAGGTCGATATGCGCCGTCGGGGTGTACGCAGGGTCCACGCTGGGGATGAAGATCTGGTCACCCCAGTACACAGAGAGGCGGCCCTTGCGGGGCTGCGCATAGCATGCGGTCTGCTTCAGCACCGCCTCCAGGATGGTGATGGGCGCGGCGGCGCCGTCAGCCAGCTTCACCGTGGAGGGGAGCTTGACGCCGGGCTTGTTGTTGTTCTCCGCAGCAGGGAGGGGCGCGAGGCGCGTGCCCTTGCCTGCCGTGTGGTAGATCGCAACGCTGAACTCACCGCTGTGCAGCTTGGCGAGGAGGTCGATCCCCTTCGCCTGGGCTGCCACCTGCGCCTTCTGGAAGGCGTAAATCGTGCCGAGCCCGTTGCCCGCGCCACCGCCATTCCAGTCCTCATCGACGCTGAAGACGTGGGTGCCTGCAGGGAGCACTGTGCCCTTGCTGCTCTCCAGGCGCTGCTGCCAGTATGCCGCCTCGATCACACCGCTGCAGCACACAATCACAGCATCGTACCCCGACTGTGGGGCACCCCCCATCTCGGTCGCAAGCCGGCTCTTCAGCGCCATAGTGACCTCGTAGGTGTAAGGGGGGGTCCTGTGTGGGGTGGTGTTGTACTTGTTGCCCAAAGCGCTGCCTACCTTCTTTTTGACAGTCGGACAGGAGCTCCGTTGCAGTGAAAAGAACCACTTGAGAGAGACAGGGGAGTGGGTGTGTGGGTGGGGGTCGTGTCTCATCGGTTTGCTGAATGGAGACATTGTTGTCCGTCGTGTGCTGCATGGGGGGGGGGGGGGTGCGGGGGGTGTGGGGGTGGTGCAAGAGGTGGGAGGGAGGGGGGGGAGGGAGAGAGAGAGGTTCGCCCATCCTCTTCGAAAATGAAGCGCCTCCCACCACTCCCCTCCCCCCCGCTCCCCCCCAGCACCTGCCTGCCGGAAAAAAGAAAAGAAGAGAGAGGGGGTCTTCGCTGGCCGTTATCCTCCGTCAATCTCCGTCAGTTTTCAGCTAATTCAACAGCAAATGCACCAAAACGCACTGACGGTCACCCCGTAGCGAAGACCCCCAGAGAGAAAAAATCACAAGAATCGCCCAGTCCCGCTAAAGGGGTGCGGAATGGCCGAGGTTCCCACCACGACCGCCACCACGACCCAACTTCGAGCCCCTCCCCCCCCCCCCCCCCATAATCACTATTTTTAAACATGGCTGCAGATGGGGCAAAGGCCGGTGAGTGCATTTCTCCCAGGCTGCAGAACCCCCCTGTGTTTCCCCCCTAACACCTCCGGCCACTTCGCAGTGGCTGGTTGAGCACATCAGACACATGCATGTCATCAGGTCAAGTCTGTCCATGCACCTGCTGAACATCCATCATTACTCTTCGAAACCGGAGGAGAAGGATACGAGGGGAGGAAATAGCAACGAACCGTACACATTATGGGCATCGCGCACCCACACAACACAACACAACACACACACACACACAAGCCCTCAAGACTCTTGAAGCGGCCTGACTATTTAGTGTCTTCGTCGCAGCAAGGGGGCGATATATTGGTGCCCCTGACGACCCCATATTGCGTAGTTTGTGCGTAGTGAAAAGGGGGGGGGGGGGGTCTCATTTTTTGATTTACTCAGCCATTCTCTGTCTCTATGCCGGGACCCCAAACTCAAGGAGTTCTTGCTGTTCCGGGGTCAGTGAGGGTGCAGGCGCTTCAGGTGCTGCAGGTTCTTCAGGTGCTGCAGCGCTGGCAGCCTTCGGTGCGGGTTTCGACGCAGTCTTTGCAGGTCTCTTTGGGGGTGCCCTTTGGCGCGGTGCCTGCTTCAGCTCGTCGGGTGGAAGCATCAACGCATCATTAAGCGGTGCCTGCTTCAGCTCCTCCGGGTGGAAGCGTCAACGCATCATTAAGGAAGAAGGAAGCACAGTTGCTACGCTTTTTTGCAGCTGCAGGAAACGACACCATACCCAACAACAATCCCCAGACCGTCGAGGGAGAGTGGGCGCCTGGATCCCGTGACACAGATCTCTAGTGCCGTTGTGATCCCCTCGGATAACGTCTCCTGGACGTTGTCAGCGGAGGTTGCCTGTGTGGCGGTGACCTCCGTATACCCCGCGGGATCCAGTGCCAGTAGCGCCTTCTTCAGCTTTTCGTCGACCCCTCGGCCGACGCTCTCCTTGATGTCAAGGGCCACCTTCAGGGTGGCACCTCGCAGCGCCCTGAAGGCTGTGATCGTATCATCATTCACAATCTCGAGGGTGTTCTACGCGGCTCCTGGAACTCACTTCCTTCTCAGGTGTTTCTGGGCATGGGGCAACCTTGCCCAGGTGTTTCTGGAGTCCCGCCCCACATGTCGTGCGTTCTTTCGTACGGTGTATAGTGAGTTCTGGCAATAATTTTTTGCTCGGTCAGCGCAGTGCCTCCAGTCCTGTCTCAGTAGCCACACAGAAAGGGGGACCAAAAAAAACTGGGGGGGGACCAAAAAGCGAGACCCCCCCCCCAGATTGCGTAGTTTGTGCGTAGTGAAAAAGGGGTAAATCAGGGGCACCATATATACCACCCTTTTTATTGATTTCACGTGTCAGTGTTTGACTTTTTCGCAACTTCATTTCTTCCTTTTTCTCCCTCTCCAACCCCACCCGTGACACCACCAGGGTTTAGCTAGCCCTGGTCCGATTATCCCCGGTTCTTCGCTGAAGAGACGCGGCCGGGGGGAGGGGTACGAAGAGTACGCGTCGAAAC
Source organism: Rhynchopus euleeides (assembly GCA_963210315.1). Classification (NCBI taxonomy): domain Eukaryota; phylum Euglenozoa; class Diplonemea; order Diplonemida; family Diplonemidae; genus Rhynchopus; species Rhynchopus euleeides. The sequence continues at coordinate 1,029,633 of OY723288.1, read as the reverse complement.
CGGTGTCACGCCGTGTTGGGGAATCCTTCGGGAGTGCGATACTGAAGGGGAGGTGCTACTGCCCGTGCAGGGCGACACCGCCTTAAAACTTTATAACCACACACAAACCCTCAAAATCCCCCAGGCCTGATGAGCAATCCCCCCTGCCTCATGTTGTGACTTCCTTTCTACCTTGCACAAAACATCCCATTTGCCCCTTTACTTCCTTCGAAAGTGTTGTGACTTCCCCCCTACCCCACCCCTCGGGAGTGCCACTCCTCTGGTGGTTAAAAGTGACCCGCCGTTGTGCCTTCGGCATCTGTTGCGTGTGCCGTCGTATTCTTCCTATGCACTAGTTATAGCTATCCGGGGGCGGTCTGCTGTCGCACCAGCGGGCTGCCCCACCTCTGCACCCTCGGTTTTTAAGATGTTCACCACAGCGGAGAATGATCCCCTTCTCTGTGGCGATCGAGCCAAGCTGGACGAGGTTCGCCTTCGGGCGAAGGTCATGTGGGCGGACAAAAGGTGCCTGCTCCTGAGACTCATCAGCAACCTGCTTCTTCCTTCAAGCCCTCAAGACTCTTGAAGCGGCCTGACTCTTTAGTGTCTACGTCGCAGCAAGGGGGCGATATATACCACCCTTTTTATTGATTTCACGTGTCAGTGTTTGACTTTTTCGCAACTTCATTTCTTCCTTTTTCTCCCTCTCCAACCCCACCCGTGACACCACCAGGGTTTAGCTAGCCCTGGTCCGATTATCCCCGGTTCTTCGCTGAAGAGACGCGGCCGGGGGGAGGGGTACGAAGAGTACGCGTCGAAACCGGTGTCACGTCGTGTTGGGGAATCCTTCGGGAGTGCGATACTGAAGGGGAGGTGCTACTGCCCGTGCAGGGCGACACCGCCTTAAAACTTTATAACCACACACACACACACAGGGGGTGGGCTAGGACCCGTGCAGGGTTAACCCACCTAAAAAGTGACCAACACACACACACACACAGGGGGAGGGGTACGAAGAGTACGCGTCGAAACCGGTGTCACGTCGTGTTGGGGAATCCTTCGGGAGTGCGATACTGAAGGGGAGGTGCTACTGCCCGTGCAGGGCGACACCGCCTTAAAACTTTGTAACCACACACACACACACCCATTACTCCCCCTGTCTTTGTGGCATCGAGCCTCCCCCCCCCCCCGTAACACACACACACGCACAACCGGGCATTTGTTTTGCAGCCCTCACTCTCACCGTACAGTCGAGCACGCAAAGCTGGAGCGCTCACGGGAGGGGGGGGGGGGAAGAGGGGTGACATGGATAAGGAGCACTCAATGTCCCACACCTCACTCCCTCCCTTTTCACACCCCTTCAAAACTCGCTGTCGTTATCGTAAGGGCGTTCGAGGGGGGGGGGGGGTGATTCGGCAGTCTGGCATTTTTAAATTGTTTTGTGGTTTGTGTCGGTGGCGTCATCATATACCCCGGCATGTGAGACGGGGGGGGGGGGGGGCAGTGACAGAAAGGTGTCGCAAAGGTGGCGGGGTGTGTGTGTGTGTGTGTGGTTGCGGATCTCGTCAGATGATCGCACCATGCCCGGCTTCCCGACGCTGATTTCACAAGAGACGAACTCCAGCACGCAATACACGCCCACAGACACACCCACCATCCTTTGTGTCGGAATAATATGGCAAATGGTGTTTATTGGCACCAACAATCACGCCTCAGGACATTCGGGGCAGAGCTGGGCAACTGCAGCACAAAGCTCGATCTGCGTGCCCACTGGCACTCTGTTCATAGATGATTCACGATTGTAAACCAATCCATGTCCTGCTGTTTCTTTTTTTAGGGATATGAACGCCCAGGCTGCTTCTTTGTTAAGCTGTTGGGGAAGGGTACCCACACTCTCTGCATCAAACAGTCATCAACACAACATTCCTATTCTTGTTTCGGGCAGGCTCCCTATTGGGCACCTCTGCAGCACGCGCTTCTGAGCGCGTACCGAGAAAGTGCCCCTGCTGCGTTGTATGGCCCTGCCCCACCAGAGAGCCCTGCTGGTGACGATATCCATGAGTTTCAAAAGGGTGGGGGTGGGGGGGTAAAACTAAGAAATCCACTCACACAGGGAATGGGGTACAAAGGTGGAATGGGTGACAGCAGCTGGGTAGGGAAGTAAGGTGGCAAATCACGTAGAGTGGCAGGGAATGAGACGGGGGGTGGGGAGAGGGGGGGGGGGGGCAATCGCATGGCCTAAGAAGACACAACAGGCAGACCCATCTGTAAAAAGTTTCCACGAAGGGTTTCGGTGCACTCCAAACTGGATTTGAAAAAGCGACGGGAATAACGTGTCAACAAAGCAATACCTGGTGGCAATTGTCTCTGTTGGAACGCACAAACCCTAACCGCTCGTTGTGCTCAGTCCATCTGCACCTGATGAGGCAGTGCGAGCGGGAGTCGCAAGATCCAGTATAAACAAAAAGGCACAGAATGACCCCTCCTCCAAATGGGCTGTTGTTCTGTCATTTGTTTTCAAAACTGGGATTATTTCAAAACCAGTGCGTTTGCTGATGGGATTTTCTCAAAATATCAACCTGCCACAACTCGCTATCGGGATCAGATGATGAATCGTCATAAACGTGCGGAGAGCGGTACGTACATACAGCACAGTTACAGCTGACGATACATCAACTGACGCGGACATTGCGCATGGGGCACTATTGCAACGGCAAGCAAAACCGCCGCCGAAAATGCGCCCCAGCTGAAGGGCAGCATCAGATGAATCAAGTCAATCAAGAATGGGGTTTGCATTTCGTGTGTCTTTGGACGTCTTTTCGCTCCATGCAAAAAAATATCACTGCAGTGCCAAACTGTGTCACTTTACAGCCAGTTTTCCTTTTTTTGCGAGGCACGCAGCTCACATCTTTCTCACTTTTCTGCACTTCGGAATTGAATGCCCCCCCCTCCCCTCCCCTTCATTGTCTCCCTCTTTTGCTTGGCTCGCTGCTGAAAGGTTGTCGGGTAGGCAAGGAAAGACACGACAGAGCACCCAGATAGCTTTTTTGAGACGCGTCTCACGGTCGGACAAAGGTGGGGCGGGGGGTGGGGGGGCGGGAGGGGTTTACGGGCAAAGTGTGGGGGGCAGAAGAAACAAAAAAAAAGAGACGCATTCGCAGCAGGGCTGTTCCTAACTGGGGGGCTTGTTCCCCACTTTCAGGATTCTGAACTTTTTTTCTAAGAATTTTTGTAAGGGGGAAAAAAGTTTTTTTCTAAGAATTTTGTTAGGGGATTTTTTTTCTAAGGTTGTTTCGCAGAGGAAAAAACGTTTTCTAAGTTCTCCCCAGTCGACAGGGCGCGCACAAGGATGGAAGGGAAGTCTGTCCCCCGTACCGTTCGCCTTGCTGGCCAACTGGAGAGCCAGACGTTCACTACCGTGGCCTCCGGCGGCTGGGGGGCTCCGCCCCCCAGACCCCCCTGTGGCATACGTCTCGTACTCAAGTCCTTCGAATCCCATCAGGTCGGGGTCCAACCACTCCAGTCGCCTCTGAGGACGCAGCCAACTCGCACAGAATCTGTACGCCCACACGAACAGATGTTCGCTACCGTGGCCTCCGGCGGCTGGGGGGCTCCGCCCCCCAGACCCCCCATGTAGCGTGTGCCCGTCCATCTATCTCACTTCCCCGGGTACAGTGCAGCGTAGGAGGTCAGCACCACATCCATGAAGCGCTTCTTCGAAGCCTGACTGACATCGGACAGGAGGTCGGGCTTCCCCACCTGGGAGGTACACTTGCCGCGTTCGCGACATGCGTGACACGCAACACGCTACCTGAAACGTGAGTGTGCCTTGCTAACACGAGCATTTCAACGGTCTGCCGACGACCGTTCCCCAAACCAGTAAACCAGCAGTTTTGGAAAATCGGAGAGATCACCCTACTGTGCTGAATATGGTGCGCACCACTGCAAAAATCCCCGGGAGCTTTTGGGCTTTCAGACCTGAAGGGGCCAGCAGGTGGGTGGCGTCGGGGAGTGGCAGCTTTGTAACTGTCCTCCAGCTGCTGGCATGTCCAGCCCTGCGAGAGTGCCAAGGTGTATTGAGTCCCTGCGGAGCACAACCCCCGATGAGAACGAGTGCCAGATGATCCTCATTCATTTTCAGCTGTAACGCGCATGAGGGGCACTCTCTGCCGCAAGCATCTCTGGGCATCACCCGAGAGCTGTCACATGATGACGCGGAGAGAAATCAGAGAAAAAGTCCCGCCTGACGGGCACGCGCCTGGAAACTGTGGGGGGGCGAGCAAAAAATCCCTTGTAAAAATTCTTAGAAAAAACCTGGTTCCCCGACCCAAAAAACCCGGAAAAAGGGCTCGTTCCCCGCCCAGGCCTGATTCGCAGGAGGGGCGGGGGTGGATGAACAGGCGAGGGTCGAAAACGAGAACATGTGCATGGTGACGAAATGACCAACATACGGCAGAGGTGTATGTTGTTGGGTGTGTGCACGGCGCTCTCAGGTTCTCACCCCGCCACCGTCCCCTCCCACAAGGGACACAGACAATACGGAAGGGAAGGGGGAGCCCAAACGATTCTGCCTGACACCGTATCAGAGAAGCGGAAGCCAGTACAACAGTTACCATGATGCTTCAACGATCAACATTTTTTGGTGACTTTTTTTCTCCAATTTGGCCGTGTTGTTGCTGCGGCGGGCAAGACCAACGAAATACTGCACCAATCACGGCATTGCATTTGCGAGCAATGTCGGGGTGCACAATCAGGGGAGGAGGGGGGGGGGGCGTTGTCAAACACTGGGTGTTGGTATTCACAGCACAAGGGGGGGTGGAAACAGGTGTATGTCACCCGTGCCCTTCAGATGAACCGAAACAATGCGGCACAAGAAAGGAGATGTGCCCGATCATTTTTGCCAATCATCAGCAGCACGAATGGCATGTACTTTCTTTTCTTGCTGAACATTTTGAACTATTCATACTTTTGTTTCGGTCAGTTTCTTGCACACGACAACACCCCTTGTTTCTGGGACTGCTAGTCTTAGACAGCGTGGTCACCTTCACCCACCGGCTCGGTCGCCATCTCGGTCGCCGCGGGAGCCTTGGCAGGCCGCTGGAATTCCTTCTGGCGGTCGCCATCCTGCTCAGCAAGGGGCACGTCGTGCTCAGAGTTCTTGTCACCCACGGACAGCTCGGGTGCGTGCCCGGGGCGGTTCACACCGAAGACGAAGTCATCGGAGATGAGCCCGCCGAAGGGGTTCTCATCAGTGACCTTCACAACGGAGAAGTCCTCAGACGTGAGGTACTTGTAGTTCTCGTAGATGTGCTTCCCGGGGAGGAGGCGCATCAGCAGCAGCTCCACCACCACGTTGGCCACAGCAAACAGCGTCACACCCGCGACAAGCGTCTTCAGCAGCTCGACAAAGGAGAATCGGGTGATGAACCCAGTCTGCACAAACAGGATGCGGATCCCGTGGCGGTTGAGGTACTGCGTCTTGTCGGGGTTCGTGGTGGAGCGGATCTTCGAGATGACCTTGTACTCCGCCTTCGGGATGTAGCGGACGTTGTACTCGTACCCCATGTCCTCCATGGTCAGCCTGGGTGTCTGGTAGTCGATCATCACCAGGAACACACCTCCGTCGTAGCGGATGGTGTTGCGGATGCAGACCCCAGAGGTCTCCGTCGGGAAGCACCCGCTGGCGGCAGTGTTCCAGGTACACTTCGGGGCGGCGTTGCAGGTGGCCTCCCCGGCAGCGTTGAGGTAGGAGCAGCGCTCGCCCACCCAGTGGCAGCCCGAGTTGCAGATGCTGGTGTTCAGGTTATCGGTGCCCGCGTTGACGCACGTCGCGTCAGTGGACTGCGGGGAAATGGCATTCAGACCGTAGGGCGCCTCACGCAGCTGTGCGCCGTCCAGCAGCACTGCCACTGTCATGATGTCACCCGTCTCCGTCCCGGCGTAGCCACGTGTGGTCAGTAGCTCACGCAGGTTCGGGGGGTTCCGGTCGTACTCGTCGAACTCGATGTCATCCTTTGTGTACATCTCCATCTGTGCGAACTTCAGATCCGTGTTGTACCGCACATCCTTCGACTTCGGCCCGTAGACTGCGTGCGCCCACAGCATGGTGAAGCGCTCGATCTCCGCAATGTAGTAGTGGAAGTCGACATCCTTGATCTGGTTGTACACCTGGGGTGTGTTGCAGTTCCTGGCACCGTCCGCAGTCACCAGCTGAACCTTGCCTGCGCTGTTCTCAGTGTAGAGCAGGCGTTCGTTGCACCCTGGCTCCGAGGTGTCGTTGGCGTAGCTGATACGCGTCGTGAGGAACATGGACCCCAGCTCCTCGCCAGCAGGGAACAGGACATCGATCTCGTCGAGCCACTCGCACGGGAGGCGGTCCTCGCCAACAACAGGGTCGGTGTTGGGACTGCAGTAGGTGGGGAGGGGCGAGATCTCTGCGTCGATCGGGCGGCGCAGGGTGGTCATGACAGTGCCCTGGGGCGTCTCCTTGAGCAGGTAGCCCTGCTGGAGGATAGCCTCGTAGATCACGACATACACGAAGATGCCAATCGTGATCAGGAGCTTCGCAATACCCAGCTTTCTGTCACGAATCCGCACGACTTTTTCAGTTTTGTATGCAAATATGTTGTCCAGATCGAACGGCAAACTTGCCTTCGGCATTGTGAGAAGAAAGCTTTGGGGAAGCCTTCAACGGCGGTGTGTTGTGTGGCAATCCTGTATCGTCGTGCAGATGGGATGTTTGTCCAGGGATCCGAGAAAGAACATGTCGGCAATCATCCCGGGGATGGGCGTGGCTGCAAACTCCAAACAAAGCCGGGGGACGGGGCACCTGCTGCTTCCAGATCAAACCCCACGCACTCTGAGACTTGGCAGCAAGCAGCGCCTGCCGAAATGATAAGGGCTAGCGGTGATACACTGGGCGGGGGACCAGAGGTACATCCGACCCTCCCCGGAGGGAGGCAAAATCACACAACACAACCCACACAGCCAGAGTGGGTTCCATCACCTGTGGAGGACTGCCCACCTGAAATGAAGCCACACAACCTCACCCTAGCACAAAGATGCTGTGGCGACAAGAGCAGAGCACACCACAGAAGCCCGCTCTTGATGCACTGTCCACTGCATCATGCCAACAAATAGATGCGGGCGGCGCATCCCGCCTGCTACGGCTCCCCTATTATCTACTTCCCCCCACACGCCTTGTCTATCCTGTGCATCAGGTAGTTCATTTTGTTCGCCATGATTGGCTGCCCGCGGCGTGTCTTCTCCTGCAGCTTCCGGTGCTGCGCTTTCCTGCGCCGGTTCGACTCTGCGATTTGCCTCTCACGCTCCTCGCGCTGTGGTGGATAAGGCGTGGGAAGGTGGTGACATGTATGCTGCCCGCACACACAGATGAACAGGGATGTCTTTAAATCATGGGGTTTTCGGCAGATTTTCAGATTCTCAATCGTAAAAAACCCCTGTTTTTCCCCCTCTAAAATGGGGGTGGCACAGCGTCGTTCTACCACACGAGAGGGTCGTTTTTGGCATCAACGGATCAAACCCTCTTCACGGTGACCCTACTCAAATTTTTTTGAGTCACTGGGGGCCATTTACTGTGCGTCAAAGTGTCGACGATTGGCCACCTTTTTGGTGCCGTGGCTGGTGGGTGGCCATGGGCACACGCTAGCTGGGGGGTCTGGGGGGCAGCAGGGCTGTCATAAACGTGGGACCCCCCCCGCGTTGAGCGTTTAAAACGTTGACGTTTAAACGCGTTTAAAACGTCTCAACGTTTAGCTCAACGTGGCCTTCACTTGTGGTTTATGTGCCTCTGCATCAGATGTGAGTGAATCTCTAGGAGAGCAAGGTGCTGCTTCACACGGACCCCCGTGAACTCGTGATTGCAGAACAATCACCGCACGCGGGGGTTTGTGGGGTCTTCCCGGACAATCACGACAGATGTCCACACACCCTCGAATATTGCAGTCTTACTCCTAGTGGTTCTGTGTGTTGATATCACTCTCTGCTTGCGGTGGTGAGTGGCAAACCAGTGAAAGTGAAGGGTCTGGGGGGGGGTCCCACGTTTAACGTTTAAAACGTTGAACGTTGAAAACGTTTACAACGTTTAGCGCAGCCCTGGGGGGGCAGAGCCCCCCAGCCGCCGGAGGCCACGGTAGTAAACATCTGTTCATTGTGGGCGTAGCTTCTGTGCGAGTTGGCTGCGTCCTCCTGAGGCTACTGGAGTGGTTGGACTCCCTGACCTGATGGGTATCGAAGGGCTCCAGGGGGGCGGAGATCCCCAGCCGCCGGAGGCCACGGTAGTGAGCATATGTTCCTGCAAAACCATACTCTCTTCGACGTCGACCGTCGAACCAGTGTAGCCGGGTTGACGCTTTGTCGGGGCTTACCAATCGTCGACCCAGTAAAACTGGTCGACGCGTTTGTATGGGGGGTGGAAACCCGGGTTTGCGGGTTTGCGTGAGTACCCCAAAGCAAGGTGGCACCAGAATGTGCCTTCGACTTTTGCCGAGACTCTCATTTGTGAGGCCTTTCCTGTCGTGGGTGGGGTTTTGCTGTTTCAGCTGTTGTGAGTTGTGTGTGGAGCTGGTGGGTGATGGGGAAATGACTGGAAAGTCCTGTCGTGCTGTGGCTGATTAGTGGGGCTAGCGCAGCAGGTCTCTCATTTATTCACACCAAGGTAGTTCCCATCCTCACAGTTTTTCTTTCTCTGCAGATTTCCCGAGACTGGGACCCCCAAAAAAGGGGGGAAAAACCCCCAAGAAAAAACAGGGGCTTTTTTTGGGGGGTTTTTTTCCTGGGGCCGAAATCCTCAATCTCAATCATGATTTAAACATATCCCTGCAGGTGAATCATTTTATATTAGTGTAGACACACCGAGCACTTGCTCTTGATGTGATCTCCACTATCTCCCGGCATGAATGTTGCCCACACCCACACACCACACACATGACTTGCTGCCGCAAACACCACCCGACACGGCCGGGGTGGCGGTGATGTGACCTAGCATCATAGCACCGGCGTGGTCAGTCTATCAAGAGTACGCTAAAACACACACACCACACACACACACGCGAATATCTTTTTGCAAATCATCTGGTATCACCTGGGAGAGGCAGGCCAGTAAACCTACCCTTACAACTCACATCTACATCTTTTTGGAGCAGTGCCGAGTGGAGAGCACACAGGATAGATCCCCCTGCCCTATCCTGATGCGATACACACTGCCACACACGCATGACAAGCTCTCTTTGTTGAGTGCAGGCCGCACCGAGTGAACTGTCCGCTGCTGCCTCCACTGCCGCGGCACACACCCCTGCCCCATACCTCCTCCTGCCTGCGCTTCATCTCGTCTTCCTTCTGCTGCTGCTTGGTGGTCGCCTTCTCCTGCTCCTTGAAAAAGGGGTTGGACGTGTCGGCCCGCTTGCGCTTCTCGTCGGGGCCCTCCTCCACACCCTCGCCCGCCTCTTCCAGCAGCGCCGCCTCCTCCGCCTCCTTGCGCTTGCGCTTCACCGCCTGGCGGCGGAACTTCTTGTCCTTCTCGACCTGCAGCTTCCCCTGGTAGGCCTCCTTCCTCTTGAGGAAGTCTGCAGAGGGCTTGATGCCCTCCTTCTTCATCAGCTGCTCATATTCAAACAGGGCACGCCCTTCCTCCTTGCGCTTCTGCTTGGCACGCTCATCGGCGAGCTCTTTCGACTTCTCGATCTTCGCAAAACGGCTCACCCCTGTCCCCCCAAGGGACCTGCGCTGCGACATCCTGCCCCTGACCTATGCACGGCACAGCCTCCCAAGTGACAGCACCCTGCCACAGCAACTGGGGACGCTCCGGGGGGACAACAGGATGCAGGTCAGACCCCAAGACACAGCAAGGCGTGCGGGGGGGGGGGGAGGGGGGCACGGGGGAGGGAGGGTGACAGCAGGGTGTGCGTGTAGCGTAGGGGGTGTGGTGGGGCAAGATAGTGTACGGTATGCTTGTGGTGTGGCCACTCCCCTGTGGGTGAGGCTTTTGTGTGCGGGGTGGCGGTGCTGAGGGCAAGGCAGAGGTTTACACACAGGCACCTTTCCCAAGCCGCATTGCCTCTCGGGAGAAGTTGCGATGTGCCCGTGGCACAAAGTGGAGGGTGGGTGGCGGAGGCGGGTTGAGATCAAACACTCGGTATCTACTCGGCAGCAGCCACGCCACGCGCACCTCTCTCTCTCTATCCACGTCTGTGTTGTGGGGGAAGCCCCTTGCAGCTTCGCTCCCACCCACCCGCTCTCCGGCGCCTGTGCGAGGCTGTTCCCAATAGACTTTTCGTTCTCAGATCTCTCGTGCCGCATCAGGCGACAGGCAACCACCTGCTGCAGCCAGACAATCTGACGCAGTTGAGGACACAATACGAGGTGCACGTTGCCTCGCTGGTGCGCAGGGTTGCACGAGACACCTTCAGGTATCACGTGAGTCTCACATAACAAAGGTCCGTGTGGACACCGTGTCGGGCAGCTGTGGTGTGTGTTGGGTTTTGAGGTTTGTTGTTGGGCCAATAATACCACCGCCTTGCATGTGCCGGGCCGGGTGTGCGGAGGGTCTTGTTTGATTTCCAGCCAATTCACTACGCCTAACACACAGCGGCGCCTTTCCCAAGCAACCCAACGCATATCATCGGGACATACCAACCACAACCGGAGCCACTGTCCAAACACCGGAAGGAAACTTTCGACGAAAGAGATGAACCGCGACAGCACAGACTGGTGCAGCACAACACGCTTCTTTTTGTGGTAATCGGCGAACGGGTCTTCCGCCCGGAACTCCTCGCTGCAGGGAGGTGTGTGTAAGTGATGTATGTGCATCAAAGTTCGCTCTGTACAACACACACCAAACAGGTTTACTGATATGGGTGATGAACCAAGGCAACACAACAAGCCTGTGACCGTTTTGAATATGTTACAGCATGAATGACACCCACGCCACAACGTTGGTGGTCATGCTGCTGTGCAACACTTTGACATTGCACGTGCAACATTGTTGTGCACGTTGCACATCCTGGCGAGCACAGCGCTATGCCGGGCATACGTGTATGTGGAGTTTTCGCCGAGCCCCTTCTTCTCACGCAGGATGTACAACCGGTCTGCCTCGCGTTCGTAGTCCTTCCGCTTTGTCTGAGCGAACATACGCCCCTCACGGTGAACAGTGTCTTCGCTCATCACTTGGGAGAACCAAACCTCGACGAAGTCTTCGAAGAAAATCCAGCAGACGGTCGCGAGCAGACAGCCCTGCACCATGAAGACGGAGATCCGCTGTTTTTCAACACGAGAGTCGATGTAGTCGTTGTAGACACGGAACCGACCACGCTTGTACTCCCATTCGGTCGTCTCCTCGTTGTAGGTGTACTCAGCCTCGTGGTGTGTCACGTCCTCTGCGACCTGCTCCTCAGACTTCTCACCCAGGCGGAGCAGCACCGAGTCCTTAGACTTCATCAGCTTCTGGAAGTGCTCTTCATTCCCGTTCGGCCTGTCGGGGTGGTAGAGCATCGCAAGCTTCTTGAAGTTGGCAGCCACCTCTTCCGGAGTTGCGGCGCTTGTGAGACCCAGGTTCTGGAAAGGGTCGTTGCTCTCGATGTCGTGCACGATCTCCTCACCCCCGGTCTTCTCGCCAACGGTGGCCCACCGGCGCGGGGCACGCAGCACCGCGCTGCTGTGTGGGCGCTGCGGCCGCACCCCTGACACCCACCGCACCTGCCGCGCCCCTTGCCGTGCCACGGCTGTCCCAGACTGTCGCTCACATGTTGCGGCACACAGCTGCAGGCACCCTCTCAAAGGGGACCGCAGCACGTGCATCGCGTAGTGTGTCCTGCAGGGATGTGATGCTCACATTTGGGACAGTTTGGGGCTTGGGGGGGGGGGGGGGGGTCATCGACCAACAGGACACTGCTGACACCACACAAACACCCCTCGGGGGTCGGGGCGAGGCGATGGGAATCGCAAACTAGGCAGGGGTGGGGATGGGGGATGGCCCCACTGCCTCGACCATCCTTCCTGCTCCTGAGAAAACATTTATGTGCCCCCAAACACTACGGCATACATAAGCAATGTTAACAAACTGACACCCCCGACCTACGGCAGACGCACACCTGCCAACGACGGAACCCGGGCAAAAGCCTGCCTAGCTCGGAGATAGTGCAACTCACGCCTTGCAATAAGACACCTCCACCCACACTGAATCGTGAGAACAGCATGGTCCCTGCGTGTGTAGTACTCCTCAAGGTGCTCATGCACCCCCTTCACACGGCACAGCTCACGGAACCAGCGCTGTATCTTCCCTGCACACACCGACATGCGGAACCTGAGGATGGGTCTGTTCCGCTCCCGCGTGACTGCCATGCGCCACATGCTCTGGATGTCTGTCGCTGCAAGGTACACCCGCTCCTCTTGCATGCGCTCCAACAGCACCTTGTCCCTCGCATCCTTCGCCTGCTCCTTCATGGTAGATGTCCACTGCTGCACCAGCCACGTCTTGAAGTTCTTTTGGATAACCACCGCGGACGCACCCTTCAGCTGGAAAGCCTCGAAGGCGGCCCGCTCCTGCTCCTCCTTCTCCCGACCCCAATGTACCCGCCCACAGTGCCCGCGCCACACGCGCTGCATGGTGCGCGCCGCAACCGCCCTGCAGCGGTGCTCCTTCCGCTCCGCCTTTAGCGCGGCGTCACGTCTGCACTCCCTCCACCACACCTGTATGGCAGCAGCCGACTCCTGCTGCTTGCGCTGCAGCGCCTCTTTTGCCTGCCGCCTCCGGTGCTGCTCGTGCTCCCTCTCCTGCACCTCGCGCCGTGCAGCCTCCCGTTGTGCGGCTGCCTCTTTCAGCATGCGCCGCATCGACATGGTGCCGCCTGCATCCTCCTGGCAATCGCTCCTGCCCCGCCCCGGCGGGGGACGTGCGGTGGAGGGGCGCTGCCCAGGGGGTGGGCGTGCTGCAGGGGCTGCCGGGTCGGGTGCTGCGGCAGGCACGTTTGGCGTGCGCGTCACTGTGGCGCGCGGCACCTCCGGTGTTGCGGGCGGGGTGTGGGGGTTGGGGATGAAGATCTTGACGTTGGTCTGCCCGCCGCCAGCGCCGCCGCCGCCGCCGGGGTGGACGCGGCGCTGCGGCGCGTCACGCACGGCAGCCATGCTGGGGGGTTTCGCCTTCGCGGGTGCCGCGTTGTGCGCACCTGCATCGCGCAGCGCCTGCTGCCTGTTGAGAATGCTCTTCGCAGACAGCATCAGGGCAGACGGCGACACCTCAGGTGTGCGCTGCAGCAGCTTGGTGCTGGAGCTGTTCCGCCTCCGCCCGGGTTTCCGCTTCCGGCCCGCACCCGCCCCGCCGCCGCCGCCCTTGCCAGCCCGTGGGGATGTCTCGCCGCGCAGCTGCGCTTTGATGCTGCTGACCTGCTGCACCAACACCGCGAGCTGCGCCTGCAGCCGCGACCGGCTCTCCGGTGTGATGGCGGGCAGCTGCGGGGCACCTCCACCTCCCGCCCCGCCGACCGCACGGCCCCCACCGCCACCCCCCTCGGCAGCAGGCGAGGGCGAGCGGCCCCTCCGGGCCACCCTCCCGACGCGGCGCTGACGGCGCTGGCGGCGCGCGTCACCAACAAGGTCATCGCGCAGCGACCCTGAGGAGAAGCTGGACAGCCCCGGCGACACGCCGCGCTCCGCACCCCCCGCTGGCTGGGCCTCGGATGCGGCGGTGGTGGCAGTGCGCTGTGCGGCGGGGCGCCGCGCGCCCCGGGCGGCGGCGCTGCCGCCTCTCCCGCGCTGCTCCGCAGCGCGCAGCCTGCGACGCGCAGCGAGGGGGGGCGTGGCTGTGTCGCCCCGCTTCTGCTTGGTGTCGGCACCCCTAGTCGGGCGCCCTCGTGGGCGGGTGTCCTTCCGCTGGGCTGACGGGGATGCGGGGGCAGGTGCGGCAGCAGCAGCAGCATCACCGGCATCTGGAGCTTCGGCTTCAGCTTCAGGGGGCGGCTGTGGCTGCGGCTGCGGCAGGATGCAGCTCACACACCTCGCATCTCCGCCAGCGGGGGGCTGCTGCTGCTGCATCTCGGGAGGTGGCGGGAAGCCGGGTGCCGGCTCAGGCGATGCCGATGCCGCGCGCGGCGCCGGCTGCGACGCGGGACCCGTCCCCCACAGGGCTGCTGGCGGGCCCGCTGGTGGGGCTAGGCTGCTGCCCACTGCCGGCAGGATGGGTGCCGTGGGGGCGACGGGGCAGCCCGAGCCCGCGGCGCCTGGGGCAGGGGCGGCCTCCATGCTGCAGTCCACAGCCCCGCTGCGGTGCTGCAGCGGCGGCGGCGGCGGCGGCGGCAGCTCGGGGGGCTTGCTCGCGGCGGGCATGGGTGCCAGCCTCTGCAGCAGCTCTGCCTCCGCCTCCGCCTCACCCTCAGAGTCGCTCGGGTCGGCAGACACATCGCCGTCACCGTCGCTGCTGGGCTCCTTCTTGGCGGGCTCCGGGGCGGTGGGCACAACCGACAGAGGCAGCGAGGGCACCAACCCTGCCATGCGTGCGTTGCCTGCACTCACGGGGCGTGACGAGCGCAAGCCCTCAGTGGAGGCCTCCTGTGCTGAGCGCGCCGATGATGCCGAGTTGGCAGTCATGGGGCGGCTCTGGGAGCCGGACAGACGCCTCAGCAGCGCGTAGGCCGAAGTAACATCAGTCGGAAGGGTGACAGGCGTCCCGTCGTCATTCGAGCTGTTCATGCCTGTGGACCCCCGTGCAGCCCGGCTGAGGGCACGCTGGTGAGCCAGCCCCGATGCAATGCGCTGCGATGACGGCGGGGATGTCATCGGCGATGAAGACTGCGATGATGACAATTCGGTGTTGGGCGATTGTGCCCTCTGGACGTCATTGCTGCTGCTGCTGCTGCTGCTGCTGCTCCCGCTCCCGCTCCCGCTCTGCGGGGAGGCAGCCCCGTCCTCCATCCCCGCCCTACCCGCCAGGTTGGAGGTGCATCTCCTGCCGGTGGGTGGTGGAGGGTGGTGGGGGTGGGGGGCAAGAGCAATCTGTGTCCAGCTGCGAGGAAAACGGAGCGGAGGTGGAGGGGTGAGGGGGCTGGCTGGCTGGCTGGCTGTTTCTCTTTGCGGCTCTTGCAGCTTTCCGACTCTGTTTCAGCCCCGAGGGGGGTTCGTTTGTTTGTTTAGGTGAGGGAGATATAAAACAAGCGCGCGGGTGGCCCGCACGCTGGCTCAGAACTAGAAAAAACGAAGCAAAGAGGTCGGTATCGGGAAGAATAATGAACGGTAATCATAGTGTCATAACGGCCGTCATGGAGGGAGTGGATTTTCTGAGAATTCACTACCTCAGTTCCCGCTACCGAAATATAAAAACGGCCGTTTTCATGTTTTGTTGGCGAAAAAACGGCAGTTTTTTCCCCCCTCCTATTTTCCTTTGGAGATTCGCCTCCTGCTTACCGTACCGAGCTGAGGAAACACACTTGACAACTCCCTGTTGCCTGCACATGACATTGGGCACTGCGATTCCCTGTCGACTGTACAAAGAAAAATGGCTTCCGCCCTGCCTGTCGCTCGACAAGCAGCAGACACCCGAGAGCAGAGAGGAGTGTAGCAGCCCGGTTCGCCCCCGGGTTGTCCCAGAAATCCAGCACACCCTCGGAACGTGGTGGCCTAGTCGTAGATCACCCAGGCCCTGCTCGTGACCTCCCCGAAACAGAGGGGAGGTGGCACCGGAGTTCTGACACCCCTACGACTCATGCGGCCGTACGCGCTCGGGCACAGACGGCGGACCACAAACCAGAAGGACTTCCCTGATTCCGTGCCGTCCCACCTTCTGCGCATGCGGTCGCCAGCCCAGGCCAGCTCCCCTGCCAGGGGCACGGGGGGGTCGTACTTCCCCACGTCAGACACTTTCTCGATGACATTCTCAATGTCGGTGTACACTGCGTCGACAGGGGCACGCCGTTGGCACACCCAGCTGCGCATCGCAGTACTTCTGGAGCAGCGATGCGAGGGGTGCCGTCAGGCGGACGGCGGCCTGCAGGTGGGACTCCAGCCCAGCGATTTCGTGGGCATCTCTGCCAACCGCAGAAGCGACGCACACGTAGCAGGGCCGCTGTCCTGCAGCGGGCCCGGAAGATTGTATAAATGCCCGGGGACGTGGTGCAAGGTGCAGATCCACTCAAGCGGTGCAGGTAGTGTGTGTCGGAGAGAAGCGGGATCGCACGGCCGGTGGTGCCGTCTTGCTCGCCTGCTTCTCCCTCTCAGCTGCGTCAGAGATGTGGCACAGCACATCCTTCAGCGCCAGTGCGGTCGTGAACCCCTCCAGCTGGTGCTGCATATTGCCCGGGATGATCGCCCGTGCCTTCGGGAATAAATCAGCGAAGGCGGTGTCCTTCTCATCCGGGGTGCTGTCGCCGAGATCAAGGGAAAGCTCTGTCGGAAGAGCCCTGATGCCAGTGAGCGACACCCACCTCTGCCTGCACGGTCATCCACGACACACGTGCCTAGATTGGCCGCAACCATGTTCAGCCCCTCCTCGGGGCACACTTCTTGACAGCATCATGCACCATGCCAGCCGGTGATCCGGTGAACAACGCACCCCGGGCGATCCGAAGTTGCAAGCCTGCCACTGAGGGTATCGCACTCCGACAGCGCCAGCTGTTTCCCTGGCTCTGCACTTTCAACGCTGCGTTCTTCTTCTTCTTGATATGGCGCGGTCCGTCAAAGTGGTCCACGAAGTCTGAACTCTTCGCATCATACTTGAAGGCGCACTCACAATGCTTGCTGCAGGGTATCCCTTGCAGTGGGGAGGCACTCCTGGCGGTGGGATCTCGCCTGCTGACCCACGCCCCATACAAAATTCCCAGGTAAAAAAACGGCCGTTTTTTAAAATGCTGAAAATCAGCGGCCGTTTTTGCAAGTCCACAAAATACAAGGAATTTTTTAAAACGGCCGCTATGCAACCATGGGTAATTGGCCAAGACGACCAAACTCTGTTCCCACGATCAATACTAAATCGGTGGGGGAGGGCTTTCGCTACAGACAGCTCCGGACAAAAGTTCAACGATTTTCTCCAGATCAAAGAGGAATCGCAGACACAATGGCCTTGTCGGCACCCGTAGCGAAGACCCACCCCGGGTGATGGTGTTAATAATCCTGCACACCAGTGAGGTGGCAAATTACTACTTTCGGCTTCTCGGCAGCAAATAGAAAAAAATCCAAATGGACTTTCCCTCCGCCGATGACAAGCCAGAATCACGTTGTGGCACAGCAAAGAGCCCCAGACACGCCACACATGTCTGCCTGGAAGTTCTCCTCCACAGGACACTTCTTGCGTAAAAACCCAGAACACAGCACACTACGGGCATTCGCTCTGCCAACACGTACCAGATAAATCCCTTGACAAAAAGGTGCTGCAGCATGACCAGCGCCAGGGGCTACACCCTGCCAACCCAATCAGTTCTCCACCTGTGTGCCAGTTGTGCCACACAAATATCCCGCAGGCTCGCTGTAGCCCCGCCCTCAGCGCAAAAAAAATAATGCTCAAAAAAGATGAGAACGAGAGCACGAGAGCACGAGGGGGGAGGAAGGTGAGGGCCATGAAGTTGATGAAAAAATACGGCTCGTTCCCATTGGAGCTGAACAATGCGGTTGAGAATGGGGGGCGGGGGGGGGGGGGTTAGGAGGGGTGCGAGCCTTGCTGCCACAAATCAGCAGGCAGGTTCGCTTGGGACGGTCTCAGCTTGGTTGGTTTAACACAATTTTTTTGGCAAGGGCGGCATGGCACAGCACTGCTTTGGCATCCTTGGCACACTCAGATTCTTTCGACACGACATCATATTCCACAAGACTACCGCACGATAAGGGGGCACCTTAAACCTCAGATGCGATGGGACATCTCATCTGTCAAGCCAAAAGGCTCCTAGGCTGTCCCCAGTTGCTGCCTGACCTGATCGATAGCCATTGAAAGTTGCCATGGGGTCTTGGCATCCACTCAGAAGTGCAGAAAGAGGAACCGTTTTCACAAGCTGACACCGAGTTGGGCTTGAACCCAACGAGGTCCGACCCCGGCCCATCGGCCGTAGGTCCGAGCTAGTATGTCGAGCAGGCAATTCAGCGTCCGTCAGGTACACACTGACACAGCGAAGCTCCCCACCCCCTCGTGCGTGACCCACGCCGCGAAGGGGATGGCGTGAGCCTCTCTGGAGCGTGGGTGAGTGCTGCTTATGAACACGGCCCTCCAGACCCGCGCTGGCATTACGACGTCTTCTGGGTTGCACCCTCACATTTACCTCGCTCCCACGGTGCAGATGTGCCAGGAATCCGGTGTTTTCTACAGGATATGCTGGCAGGATCCCCCATGCGAAGGCTGTTTTTGAGGCCCGGTGAAATGGCTGAAAAACATGCAATATTCCTACAGCTTTGATTGTGCAAATCGTACTCCTTTCACTATAATAAGGGAAACACCCTGCCCAGCAACTGCAAAAAGGCAGATCCGGGCTACTTTTTGTTGAGCGCACAAAAAAAATTCCTTTGGAACTGAGCAGTCTCATTATTTCGCTTCGTCGCTCGTGGGCTGGGGAGAAAAGATACCACAGACCCTTTCCGCAAGGATAAGCTCTTTTCGCAGGTAATGTAAGGAGGCGGGTCTGGGAGAAAGGAAAGGGTGGGAAAAAAGAACTCAGGACAGAAGAAGGAAAAGAACGGATACAGAAAAAAGCCACGCAGAGCTACAGACATCCCAAGAAGGGCTGACGCTGGATGGCGAGAGGGGGGGTGGGGGTGGGGGTCTAGAAAGCGACGGCCCCGATGAGGCAAACAAGCCAGTATCCCACTACTTTTAAATCTGGTGATTCGCTCTCGAATGCAGGAAAGCGAGCTCCTCCTAACAAGATAGGTGACAACCTCACGTTCGTCGGCTGCACTTAGCACTCACAGTGGACCAAAAAGAATCGGGCTTGCGTTTCTTGAACAAATTTTGAACGAGTTTTGACCGTGCTCGTTGCAGCCCCCGAGAGGGCTGCTGGAACATTGGATTCGATTCCATTTATTTGTGTGGACAGTGCCTGCCAGTGCCACGCCTACAGGACACAGAACGCTTCTCCGAATCTCTTTAGGTCCGAAAAAAAACACCAGTGCAATCTCGCTGCTTCGGAGGGCCTCGCCAACCTGAATGAGACGAACACGCCACCCCATCGTTACCTTTCCGTACCCTACCCTCCCCGCAATTTCACTCCGGCGGTGACGGGCCCCGCCCAAACAGGAAAGGTGATGTCAAATCCTATCAGGACGTGACCCAATGCTATAGACGAAACCCGAAACCCGACCGAGAGGGGGATGATGTGATGTGGGGGGGTGGGGTTTGGGCCAGAGGGGGGGCGGAGACAGTAGGATCACCAACCATCAGTGGGGGTGCGGGGGGTGGCGAGGTGGTGTTGATACAGTCGCAAAATAAAAAGGGACGCCCACTGTGTGGCACAGAGCGCAGGGCCCTCCGACACAGCCCACACACACAACAACAACATTCGCCTCGTGCGTGAAATTTTTGGTGTACACGTGGGGGGGGGGGGGGTGGGTGGGTGGGTGCGGGTGGATTCGACACCGTTCGGCAACAGCTTAGACGTACACACACTTCTGCGGGAAGAAAAAAAATGAAGTCTGTCAGGCGTTTTCGATGCTTCGGGCCTTGAAGCATTCTGGTTGGGTGCCTTCACGACCAGTCACGACAACAGCCAGTCACGGCTCGTCAGGCAGTGAGGGGACCCTCGCTCCTCTCAGTTTGTCACAGCGAGGCCCCCCCGGTTGGTTGAATCAGCATTGAAGGAGCCCCCCTCAGGCGTTGTGAGGGGGTATATCATAGGAGTGGCTGTTTCACGGGGTACCAAAATCCTGCATCACTCCCCAGGCAGACACAACCAAGCACTGCGCGCACAACGCGCAGGTCTGGTTTGGGGGAGGGGGGAGGGGGTGGGGTGGCGGGTTGGGTTTCTTGGGAACACCGGTCTTTTTGAATGACTGTGCTGAAAATAACACTCGCTGTGCCCTATTTGGCACAGAAACTTTCCTCGGCTGGCTGCGACGAACTAACAAAACGCTGCATCGCGAGCAAGAGTCCGGGTTTTGCACATACGACGGCAATGCGATATGGCACCTACGGGATGCGAGGGGGTGATGTCGTATATGGGTTGGGTTTGCTCTCGCCAAAAGCACACTGCGTGAGCCGTACGCTCCCACTGACTCTTTCGCTGGGGCTCGTTCGCTGTGACGAGACAAGCTTGCATGGGCAAAAAAAATTACAAAAAGAGCACAGTTTGGCTTGGCCGGCGAATCCCTGTAGCATATTTTTGGCATCTCCCCAAGGGATACGGGCCATCTCGCAACAGGGAGGCGCCGCATTTGCGAGCTTCGAAAAGAGACAACTTATTGACGCTGCCCCAAGCCTTCGAGACTGCCTGCCCCAAGCTCCACGGCAAGCTGGACAACAGCCCGTTCATCACCACAGCGTTCAAAGAGTTGTTCGGCAAGAAGTTTGCGCCCAGTGTGAACAAGGGCGCCCACGACCAGAAGCTGAAGGAGAATGATGGTTCTGTGTGGAGCAACCGCACCCGCAACTGCGAGGAGCTCGTGTTCTACGGAGTCTACGTGCGCGCATTCCCGACAACAAAAAACAAGGGTTCAGACGCATACAAACTCCTGCTGGCTCATGGGAATGAGGTCCGCATCGGAAACGACATGGCTCGACAGTATGATCGCATCCTGAAGGGGGAGAAGGAGGAGAAGGGTAAGAAGGGGGTGTCGCAGAAGAAGAAGACGGATGATGAGGAGGCGGTGCGCATCACGGGGGGGGGGCGTACCCACCCTACATGATAAAGATGGACGAAAAGGCGTGCACTGTCGCCCTGGAGGCATCACTCGCCACCATCATGATGAAAGGCGACATGGCCCCCCAGTTCGCGAACCGGACGTTGACCGTCCACTTCAAGAGGGTCGCAACGCAGTGGGCCTACCCACCTTCCGGCCTCTACAAGAGGCAGCTGACCCTCCCGGATGGCTACGATTACGGTTTAGACCTTGAGGTAGGTACAGCTATTGGCACTACACAACCACCCCCCATAATTAAATACACTTGCTTATAATCACAGATCTACCGCAATGATGGAGTCACGTTTGTGAGCCTGCCCATTGTAAAGCATGTGGCAAAGCTGCATGTGAGCGGGACGCTCGCCCCGGCCACAGGCTTCCTCGACCAGAAGAAGGACGACGAGGAATCGGAAGAAGCGGATGTCCTGGGAAATCTTCCTGTGACGGAGCTGTCTCTTGACGGCATGGATGAAACCAGCAGCAAGCACGTGACACAGTCGGATTTGAGTGAGCAGTAGTACACCACCAGGACCCACGTATCCACGTGGCCAAAAAGTGTAAGAATGGCATGATCAAGAGAGAGTTACCACAAAGTTCAACATCTCGCAGAGTGCAAACCCGCCCCCACCCATCCGAGTACCCACCCCGTCCTTCAAGTCTTCGAAAATATTGCTCGCATATACGGTCATTTACACAATATACCACCATCAGCACAGTCACATGTTTGCAACATGGACCCAGGGCTATTAGAAGCCTTGCGAGAGGGGTTCGAGCATGGCAGGCTGGCGGCCGGGATTTGAACGATTTTTGGCCGTGCTCGTAGCATTCCCCGTTGAGGGGGTCGCTATTTCGTGTTCTCCTGGCCGCACGGAGGCATTGCCTTACGTCGCCTCTTCCTCTTTTCCTTTGGTGGTGTGTTGGTCTGGCACAGAGGGCGGGACCGTGCTGATATGCACAGTGACGACTCTCCCTTTTGTTTTGTGCCCGCCTCCACCGAGATTCGGCTGATGCCTCTCAGACTGGGGGCGGGCGGTCGCCGACGCTGACGCGCCTGGCGGCCTGTGGAAAGTGACGTGGGGCTGGGATGGGGGGGGGGGGTGCTGGGGGGTCGGGCCGAAGCCCTTGTTCTCTGATGATGTTATTTGGTTCACGCGTTCAGGTAGTCCTTCTCGCCGTGCTCCGTTACCCCTGCCTCGGCCAGGTAGCGCAGTGCCTCCTTGCAGTTGTGCAACAGCAGGTTGTGCACGTTTGTGGCTGTGAGGTGGTGTCGGGCCGACGCTGTCGCGGGGCAGCCGAAGAAGAGGTGCTTCAGTGAGACCCCAGGCGGGGGGTGGCCCGGCGCATGCTTCAGGCAGGGTTGGCAAGGTGGTTGTGCCGTGCCCGGGATGTCGTGGTCGTAGACCAGGCGGTGGTGGTCGGCCCGGAGTCGGCGGATGGTGGTTTCCCCTAAGCGGGTGAGTCCCTCCATGCGGAGGTCGGGGCGTTGCAGTCGCGTCTCCCCGATTCCCGAACGGTACGCGTACACGCTGTCCGTGCGGGGCACCGTTGCGTCGTTGTAGATGTGTCGGCGGAGGACGACACGAGCCGACGCGAGGCTAACCGGTTCCACCTGCGGCCGGAAGGCACCGATTTGCGCCTGTTTGTCAGCGAGTTCGTTCCCTGCTACCCCAACGTGTGACGGGATGTAGCGGAGGTGGGTGGTGACATCGTGGGTTTGGGCGAGCTCGTTCAACCACCTCCAGATGTCCCATTCGGTGGATCCTCTCGCTCGCTGCGGGCCGCTCAGCAGCGCGTTCAGTGCGCTCTGCGAGTCTGTGAGGATGGCGATCGTTTCGCCTGGGGATACCAGGGTGCATAGGTGAGCGAGGGATTCTCTGATGGCCACCAGCTCCGCCTGGTAGCTGATGCAGCGGAGTCCTGCCGGCCAGGCGAGCTTTTTCCTGAGGCGGCCCTCCGGCATGCTGTACACCGCTGCTCCTGCGCCGCCCTGCTGTTGCCGCGATGTGGAGTTGGAGACTGACCCGTCGGTGTACACATGCCAGGCGCATGTCGGGAGGGCCTGGATGGTCTGCTCTGCCAGGTCCCGGAGGGTGTCTTTCGGGGTGGCGGCCTTTGGGGCGGTGAGCCCCGGCAGCGTCGCCAGGATGTGTACTCGTGGCAGCACCAGGTTCCATTCCCAGGGGGGGATGGGGTGTGCTGCATGCAGGGGGGCCAGCAGGGGGGTGCGCCCGTCGACCTTCGAGGATTTCACCAGACTCCGTGCCTGATGTAGCCAGCTGCCTCCCGTGTTCCCGGTGTTTAGTTGCGCCCGGTATCCTGGGGAGTGGGGCACGCGGCGGAAGCGTTCGTGGTCTGTGCACACCGCGACCTTGAAGTCGAGGTCGAGGTCTCGCAGGTGTGATTCCCAGAGGAGCTTTGCCGTGCTGGTGTTCTTCATACAGCCCGTGATGATCAGGGCTGCCATGCGGTGGACATCTCGCAGGCGTTTGAGGTTCTTCGTGGACAGGCCAGGGGTGTAGACGCTGGCGGCGTACATCAGGATGGGGTAGACATATGTCAGGTAGGCCTGGCGCAGCGTGTCTCCACTTGAGCCCCAGTCAGTGCCTGCCAACATACGCAGAATGCTCAGGCGTCGCATGCAGGTGGTCACGACGTGGTCGACGTGGTCTGTCATCGTGTGGCAGGCATCGATGTAGACCCCGAGGTACTTCGCTGTCGATTCGTGCTGGAGGGGGGTGCCGTCTGGGAGCTCCATGCGTCTGTGCTCGCCCAACGCTGCGGGCGTCGTTCCCATCAGCGTGTAGCAGCACTTACTGGGGGAGAGCTGCAGCCCGTGGAGTGGGATTTCGGCGGCGAGTGTGGATATGACGCCCTGTGCGGTGCTTAGGGCTTCAGTGTAGTTGTCCCCGACGACGAGTACTGCGATGTCATCTGCGAACACCGCTGGGTGGATGTTAGGGGAGGCGGTGATGGCTCGAGATACATCGTCCATCACGCAGTTGAAGAGCAGGGGCGAGAGCACTGTTCCCTGCGGGACCCCGTTGTTGAAGTCGTAGTAGTCGCTTCTTACCCCGTGCACCTGTGCGGCGGCTCGGCGGTTGCTGAGGTAGTTTGGTGATTTCGGAGCGACAGGCCGCCACGCTCCAAAAGACCGTGAACGACGTGCTTGAGGAACGGGGATTCGCCAGGATTTCCCTTGGGATGTCGCGTCACAAGAGCACGCTCAAGAGGGAGCTGCAGAGCGATGCCGAGGCGATGACGGGCAACCTTCCCAACTTGTGCGAGTTTCTCCTTTCTGGTGTCGACGATGATTTTTTGAACCCCACATCGCCCGACTGCCGCTGCGAAGCCGTCATCCTCAGGGATGATTATAATCCCCGGAACAGCCACCGCAGAGAAGCGAAGCGGACCCGCATGGCCGTTTCTGTCTTCATTCAGAAGAACAGAAGGATGATGGTTGCGGCCCCCATCACGCTCGTTGATCTGCCAAGCCAAGATTTTTTCCACTGGCATCTTGCAGATTTCCCCAGGCAGTTGGACGCATTGCGGCAGACGGCGGTTTGCGTGAACGGTGTCTCCGTTACCGTTGACGTGAAGTACGTTGGTGGTGACCACGCTGATCTTTGGTCCCAGTTCAGCAAGATGGGAGGTCAAGGCCACCGGTCAGCCTTTTGCTCAACACCGCGCGATGAGTCTGTTGCTCGGCTTCATCAGTGCAAAAGGTTGAGCATGCGGGCCCTTGATGCGAAGGGGTTCTCGTGTCCAATAGCAAGCGCTTTCAAAAACGAAGTGTACTGTATCACGCCACCTCTGCATGACACGAAGAACTGCATCGTGATACTGCTGCATATCCTGCCAGATGGGTTCAGGTCACTGCCAGCTGACGTGCAGCAGCTCACGCAAGAGAACGCTCCTATAAAAAACTTAAAGGGGGCGCAGGCACGCGAGGCTTTGAACACGTTGTGCCATCTCTCGAACGGTGTACCGCTCACGATGGGCCTACTGATGCAGGGGCTTGTCTTCTTCCGGTATCAGAGCATCGCCTGCCGCTTCTACCTCAGTGACCGGCTGGAGTACCAGAAGGAAATGCTATATTCACTAGTGATGTATCACGCTCTGATGTACCTCCTCGAATGGCGCATCCCTGGAATGACAACGCGGAAGGGACACGCGTATCTGCACAGCATGGGCCACTGGTTTGACGAGGTTGATGCCTTGCCAATCCAGTGCACTGATGAACTGCAAGAACAGGGGAACAGCACCCGTAAGATGCATTCAGCCAGAGTTGGAACTAACTTCGAACACGACCAAATGCGTTATGAAGTGGCACGGGTATCGGTGTGCAAACCCTTGCCTGGGATCACGACGGATCCGCCCAAGATACTGGCGTGCGATGCACTGAAGCTGTGCAAGTGCTTTTATCGGGATCAATGGAAGGGCCCTTTGTCGGCACTTCTGAAAAGGATATCAAAGCTGGGATTGCTTCCACATGTGACAAAGATATCCAGCGACAACGAGCTTCTCTTTCATGTGGGTGAGGGAGTACCGAGGGACTGCTTCACCATGTGTGTGTGCCGTGCAAAACGATGGGACATCCCTGAACGGGGGAAGTGCTATGCACCTGAGGAGTAGCTAGTTTTGTACGTGTGTGGGGTCAGTTTGCTGATCATGATCAAAAAATAGAGTGCTTTCCCACACCCCAACCCGCCCCACATTCCCCCTCGATTAAAAATGTATTTTGTAGCAGACACATCCCCAAAAATTGACCCCCCCCCACCCCACTTCCCACACAAATCAACGGACATGGGAGACCAGACGGTCTCCCCGGGAGACCAAATGCTCTCCCACGGGAGACCAGACGGTCTCCCAAGGGAGAGCATATGCTCTCCCAAGGGGGATACCGTTTGGTCTCCCGAAAAACGGTCTCCCACGACGGTCTCCCACCAGCACCGTGCCACCGTGTATAATAGTGACTATTATAGTCGCATGTCCACTATAATAGTCACTATTTTAGTGACATGTCGACTATTATAGTGACTATAATAGTCGCATGTCCACTATTATAGTCACTATTATAGTGGACATGCGACTATTTTACTTACATGTCGACTATAATAGTTGACATGTCCACTATTTGTCACTATGTGTCCACTATAATTTAGATTGTGTCCAGTATGTGTCGAGTGAGTCGGAAACATTAGTCACTATCCCATTTCCATATAGTACTATGTGTTCAGTAAGTTGTCACTATATAGTGGCAATTTATAGTGCACAAAATAGTGATCACTTTTTCATTAGCCCACCGTGTACGTTACTCACGGGGTTGTGGGTGAGCCTGGGGCGATGGGTGGGTGGGTGGGTGGGTGGGGAGACGCTTCTGCATCATATTTAGGATAATCGAGTGTGACAAAACAGCGCGGTGGATGGTTTAACACGAAAGGTGGGGGGGTGGGGTGGGGGGTGTCACTTGTGTCACGTGTACCGACCTTCTTTTTACTGGGACTCAAGAAAAAAGAAGGGCAGGTTTTGACTGGGAGATAACCCTCTTTCATCCAAGCAAGACTGGTTCTGCACACACACGAACCAGTCACAGAAGCTGGGTGTTCTTTCGATCAAAAGTACAGGAAAGTGAGCGCCCTAACGCAATAAGGTGTCACGTTAACACAGAGCGAAGGCCCTCGCTCAGCACGTCTTTTCCACGAAGAAAATACCCCTCAAACCAGCTTCCAGGTGTTGTCCTTGGCAAGCACCGCCAGGGGACAGCCTTTACTTTTTTTGAGATAACTTCCCCGGACACAATTCTGGAACGACAGTCCAAAGGGAAGCCGCTCTCAACGAGACTTGGCCGTGCTCCTGGTGGCGCCTCAGGAGGAGTCCACCGTTTTCAGTTTTCGGAGGGTCTTCACGTGGCATTGCCCTGTGTCGTTATACTTCGTTCGCGTTTTTTTTAATCGTTCTGACACCAACAGCCCCCGATGCAAGACCAGCCTCGCTAAAGGCCAGGTCTGGATTGTGCACCTGATGGTGGAATTCCTGCGATGAAGAGGGGTCCGGTAAACCCCACATTATAATCCGCTTCTTTCGCAGACACATTAGCACCGCCGGTGCAAACTATGTGCCCCCCGTTGGATCGGGAGGTTAGACAGCAAACATAGCAACGTCCGAACAACTTCCTTCAATTGTTCTGTTGGAACGCAGACACCCTCCCCGCCATTTGTGGGTCGTGGAGAGAGAGAGTTGCAAGATCCAGCGAAGAAAAGAGCTTTATCCCCTCCGATTTTGGCTACGCTGAATTATACAACAGTTTATCAAAATCGCGGATCTGCACATACACACACACCCCCTCTCTCCTTCCCCGAAACAACGAGTGCAAAATCGTGCCCCAATCAATCGAAATTGATTGCTTTCAACCGGTCCAACAGACAAGCCATGTTTCATTTATCAGTTCAACTGGGCGATTTCTCGCCCCGATGAACCTTTCGATGATTGTCTTGGCAGTGATCTGTCTGCCTTCCCCGGTGAGTGATGCACAGACTCTGCTACCCGCCGCCAGTTTCATCATCGCATACTAGGTTGAAGATGGCTGTAGTATTTGAGCTCCGCCACAGGCTTCCGGAGTGTCGTGATGCGGCAGTAGAGGCGCTGGAAAAGTGCAGCTTGTGGGGAGGTGCTGATTTCCCGGCAACCATTTCAGGACGTACGTCGCCCAACTTGGTGCCAGAGAGCATGGGTGGTAAATGATGTGGGAGGGGGAGAAGGGGATGGTCAAAAAATATCCTGAACGTCCACAAAAGAAAATAACACATGGGGGAGGGGGCTTCGCTCAGGCGTCTGCAGAAGTGCAGGTAAAGTTGAGTTTTGGCCCAACCCCCCTCTCACAAAATATGGTGTCACGCTGACACAGATTGACGCAGAGCCAAGGCTCCGTTGGTTTCTGATCCGTGTACAGAAGCGGGAAAACCAGACAGCTTCATTTTCCTGCGCCTCTGAGTGAATGATCGGCTTCTCTTTTCGTTGAACGCTGCCCACACGAACCTGCGCCGTTGGCGCGCCGAGTGAGACAAAATATGGAGAAAAAAAAGGGCAATTGAGTCGCAGGGAGGGCACTGTTATTATGGCTTCCAATTACACGTTGTGTGCACCAACTATATGTTCCCGATCGCAATGTTACAGCAAAACGACAACAACAATTGCTTTGTGTTGGAACACGGACACTGTTCGCTGTATTCCTGAGCTCCTCAGGGCACAGGTGTACGTTCAGATGAACCTAAAACAAACGACCTCACGGGCTTCGACGAGAGTCGACCACATTCTCCCAGAGGCGACTTGCTGCAGGCCACCATACTATTTACCGGGATGGCAAATCACAAAAATTCCGCTTTTATTTTCATCGGAAGTTGTGATAAGGGTTGTTCACGACCTTACCCACGGCCTGCTCATCAGGCAGCAGAGATCTCAGGAGAGTGGGGTGGGGTGGGGACAGTCGGGGGCCTTGAAATGCAACCTGTGCTCGCCTGTTCCAGCTTTGTTCTGCGCATGCTGCGATTGTTTGACTCGCCCGTCGGTGGGCCACCAGGAGGGGAATGGCTCGGTGGAATTATCAACCAGACTATTTCCTGCCTTGCTTCGGCTCCCTCTCCCCCCCCCCCCCTCCTGCCCTGATTCAAAGGGCTCACAGACGAGGATCAGCCCTCAGCAATGCAGTGCAACGGAGTGCTCAGGGGATGCTGTCGGGTTTGCGGGGTAGCTACCCAGAGTGGAGTAAACCGGCGGCTGAAAGACAATGCAGAGAGGAGGAGGAGGGGGGGAGAGTATGCCAGTTCATGCAGGAGGGAGATGCAGTCAGGTGGGCTGGGGTAATCGGAGGAGAGCGGGCAAGGTGCCAAATAATCAAGGAGGTCTCTGGCGAGAGTGGCTCCCCTCCCACCCCACCCCCTCCGCCTTCTTCATTTCCTCCCCCCCCCCCCCCCCGTGATTCCCTTCACCCCCCACCCCACTGCATAAAGGCAGGAGGGAATGCGGTGGGGGAAAAAGAGATGAAACTAATGCAACGAGTGAATCACACCGCACTATCTAGCGCGATCACATAGGGGTTCTGTGCCAAGCCTGTGCCAGTTCCAGGGGGTTCCATGATCACGCCGCTATCCGTTATGTCTCTCCATCCGCCCTAAAGGGAAAAAATGGGGGGGGGGGGGAATCCCACAAAGCAATACGATTACAATTACACAATACTCAAAGCACGCGAGGCAGGGCGCAGGAGAGGAAATAGCGGTTAGGGCAAAAGGGCAAAAAAAATAGAGAAAGGAGGGAGGTTTTCCGCTCGAGCCAGCTGTGCAAACCTGTGCCAGCATGCCATCCATTAGGGTTGTTGGCTGGTTGTTACCCAATTCAATCCAACCCACGGCCCACAGGGAGAAACCCCCCTCCGTTCACCTCTCCCGCTGGGAAGAGGCGGTGCAATAAAAGGTGTTCTGTGCCCAGCTTGAAGCATTTGACTGTACGTCTGGGCTGGAAAAAAACAAAAGCAGGAAGTGTCGATGGAAAAAACTGTGTACAAAACTCATAATTCTCGGCCGCAATGTGCTGCGGCATGGGGGTGGGAGGGGCCCCCCCCACTGCGAACCCTAGCCCCATGATGTATTCGGAAAGTCTCGGAAACAGCGGTGCCAAACATAGCTTTTCCAGCAAGCCCCACCGCAAGGAACCCATTCGGCTGACGGGAGAGGCCATTCACCCAGAGTGTCCTCTCCCGAGCCAGGCTTGTTGCCCTGTCTTCTGTTGTGCCTCAGCGTGATTTCTTTTTTGGCATGAACGCGATCCCGGCCGGGGTTTCGCTTCTGAGCACTGTGCGTGGGGTTGGTGGTGGAGAGTGCACTGTTGAGATCGGGGCGACTTCAGCATCCTTTATCGTCAACGGTTCGCTACAGAGCGGAAATTGGCACAGATGTGTCCGTTCGGTTCCTCCATCCTAATTTTGTTTGGTTGAAACGCAGACCCCATTCTTTGTTCAGACACCACACCCCAGTCCGATGAAATGTGGTGCGACGTGGGGGGGGTAGTGAAATCGAATTTGAAGGGAGCACAAGAATGATCACCCCTCACTCGTTATGCGACGTGGGGGGGGGGGGGTCGTAAGACACAGCAGAAGGCGCAGAAAGCTTCCCTCCAAAAAAAACCAATGAGAACTTCCCCAATGGCAGCACGCAACGGGACACAGATAGGACATTTGAAATTCGGGTGACAGGAGATGTGTCACTGACATGCAATCACCCATTAAGCCACCACTCCCTCCCTCCCTGAATCATTGGTTTCCCGGTTGGCCAACCACACGCAGAACTATGATTGATACAATTGGCGAGATTGAGCGTGGAGCAAAAGGAGACACACACTCCAACATCGCCTCACACACGACATGCACTGAAACCCCACCTCAATGACACATATAAAAGGCTGCGAGGTGTGAATGAGGATACCACTAAAGCTTGTGCACCGCAGAAGACACGCGAGTGGATCAGCTCTACACAGGGTCACAATGCATCCTTTTGATAGTGCAGAACACACCGAGCGACGGAACACACCAGATCTGAAAATGTGACATTCACAGCCACTTGATAGCCACACGCACCCCTCTCCATTCTCTCTTTGCATAGTGCAGGGCGAACTCCGACACACCCCCCCCCCCTTCCACGTGGCATACACACACACACAAAACGCACTCCAAAAATTGCACTGGGGTGTCTGAACCACACTGTAGACACTGCCGACTGAGAACAGAGCACCTATCGTCCCCCAGACCAGAGATGCTGCTGCTGGCGCAGGGCATCGCAGGTCCAGGGAGGGGCGGCACAGAAAGAGAGGATCAACCACCGAGACTGCGTGGGTTGGCAGGGGGATGGCGGGGGTGTGGATGGGGGCCGTCAGGCCACATCAAGGCTTAGATGTATTGCAGGCTCACCTTCGGCTTGGCAGGGTAGCTGCGAGAGAGGTCGGCGTCCCCCTGTGCGGGCGCCGGGGCATCGGATCGAAGCGATGCAAGTTGTGTGTCGCGGTCCAGGGTGAGCCCCCGGTAGCTGTTGGCACTGGAGCTGCGTGCGGCGGGAGGGACGACGTTGCGATCCAGAAAGGAAACGAGGTGTGAAACATCCATGTCTGTCTTGCGACGGTAGCGGGACATTCCAAGGGGATTGGCATCCGGCAGTAAGGAACGGGACTTCTTGACAGTCTGGGAGCGTGCAGGGAGTGACGTTGACAGTTCTGCAGCAGAAGCCCCAGTGGTGATGGATGAGCCGCAGTCGTTCAGGTTTGTGTGTGAAGCCTCACCGTTTTCAAAGAGGGAGTAGACGTCGTTGGGCTCCAGCTGCATCAGCTCGTCCTCCTCCGACCCCGCCTGGTTTCCGATGCGCTTCTTCTGCCAGTCTTTGACACACCCGCGCTGTGCGGCAGCCATGGCTGTCCGGCGGCGCCCAATTTTAATGTCGAAGATGTAGAGGCAGATGTCGTAGGCACCCTTGACAGCAAGTATCATGGCGGAGAGAAACAGAGAGAAGCCCGCAACAGAGGTCAGCACGTCGACAAGGCCCTTAGGGCTGCCCTGCAGCATGATGGAGATGGACATCATCAGCACGGCGAGGAACATCAGCCCGCTCATGATGGCGGCAATGAGGAAGTCGAAGGTGGAGTTGTAGGGGCGCAGCAGGATGATGGCCAGGAAGAAGGCCAGCAGCATCAGGGTGATGAGCACGTTGCGTGTGACGCACATGCCGAAGTCGGTCGGCTTCCAGGCAGACGCGAAGGCGAGGAACATGATCTGCAGCATCTCCACGATGGAGAACCAGTGGTACTGCCCGCGGTAGGTCTCGAAGAACAGACCCCACTCCGCCACGTAGTGCTCCGGTGCACCGTCGCACCGCACCCACACCTCCTTCCCGAAGACGAAGATGTAGGCGGTGCGCCGCCACCCGTGCAGCACCTCCTTACGCTTGGGCGTGTCCCCGCCCTCACTGTTACTGGCGTCGTCATTCCCGACCCCACCCGTATCCGTGTGGAAGTACTGTGACACAATAGCTGCAGCCTCGGCATCCACACGCGGGTCAGGCACAGGTGTGGCGCAGAACTTCGACGGCTGCAGCAGGAACACCCACATGGCGACCGGGATAGCCGCACACGCCAGCAGCCCCACCCACCCCACCACGGCCACCCCTGGCGGCGCACGCGACGGGAAGAAGGCCATGTTGGATGCCGACATGCTTGTCCCCATCAGCAGCCACACAAGCGGGACGTACACCAGCCCGGGTGCACGCACGTAGAACAGCGCCGTCCCCCACGAGATCCCGAACAGGCTGACCTGTGCCAACGCAATCAGGTAGTTCACCGCCAGGAACACAAGCAGGAGCCCGAAGTTACACACCACCGCCCCCAGGAAGTACTTGTGCTCGTGTGTCCCGATCGGGAACTGCAACGGGTGGAACTCCCAGTCCAGCGGCTCCACGTGGTCCAGGTCCACGTCCTCCACCTTGCAGTCCACCTCCATCAACGCCTTGATCCGCCCACCGCTCGTGCTGACAGCCGATGCTGCACTGACGGTCGAGTCCGCCCCTGGCGCCTTCTCCACCGTCGATCCCACCAGCACCGGGATGGGCGTCGTCACGATGGCAGCAGCCACGGCCGGCGGCGCCTCCGTCTCCGGTGCTGCTGTCTCATTCACTGTCGGCAGTGGCGTCTCTGGCGCCTCCGTGTCGGGTGCGTCTGTGGCAGGCGCTGTTGTGGGCGGCGCAACTGTCAAGGGAATTGCAGGAGCAAATGTCACAGGCAATAATGTTGGCTGTGCCGTCATCGGTGCAGCTGTTGCAGGTGCTGATGTGGGTGGCGCAGGAGTGGCCGGTGCAGAAGTCGACGGTGCTGGCGTTGCCGGTGCCGGTGTGGGTGGCGCAGGCGTTGCTGGTGCAAGTGTTAGTGGCGCAGGAGTTGCCGGTGCGGGCGTGGGTGGGGCCGGTGTTGCCGGCGCAGCCGTGATTGGTGCAGGCGTTGCCGGCGCGGGTGTGGGTGGCGCAGGTGTTGCCGGTGCGGGTGTGATTGGTGCCGGCGTTGCCGGTGCCGGTGTGGATGGCGCAGGAGTTGCCGGCGCAGGTGTTACTGGCGCAGGCGTTGCCGGTGACAGTGTTGCCGGTGCGGGCGTGGGTGGCGCAGGCGTGGCCGGTGCGGGTGTGAGTGGTGCCGGCGTGGCCGGCGCAGGAGTTGCCGGTGCGGGTGTTACAGGTGCGGGTGTGGCTGGTGCAGGCGTTGCTGGTGCGGGCGTTGCTGGTGCCGGTGTTGCCGGTGCGGGCGTGGGTGGCGCAGGCGTTGCCGGCGCGGGTGTGGCTGGTGCAGGCGTTGCTGGTGCTGGTGTTGCCGGTGCGGGCGTGGGTGGCGCAGGCGTGGCCGGTGCGGGTGTGAGTGGTGCCGGCGTGGCCGGCGCAGGAGTTGCCGGCGCGGGTGTTACAGGTGCGGGTGTGGCTGGTGCAGGCGTTGCTGGTGCGGGCGTTGCCGGTGCTGGTGTTGCCGGTGCGGGCGTGGGTGGCGCAGGCGTTGCCGGCGCGGGTGTGGCTGGTGCAGGCGTTGCTGGTGCGGGCGTTGCCGGTGCGGGCGTGTCTGGCGCAGGCGTTGCCGGCGCGGGTGTTACTGGTGCGGGCTTGAGTGGTGCCGACGTTGCCGGCGCGGGTGTTGGTGGCGCAGGAGTTGCCGGCGCGGGTGTTACAGGTGCGGGTGTGGCTGGTGCCGGTGTTGCCGGTGCGGGCGTGGGTGGCGCAGGCGTTGCTGGTGCCGGCGTTGCCGGCGCAGGTGTTGCTGGCGCGGGCGTTGCCGGTGCGGGCGTGGCTGGCGCAGGCGTGGGCGGGGCTGCGGTAGTCGCGTCGTTGTCACGACACAATTGTTTGTGCGAAGTGTTGCAGGAACTGTCCAGTAGGCCGGGCCCCTGGCCGTTGTCGTACCGTGCACAGAGGTGCGAATTAGTGTTTGGTTGTGCTGCTTTATCGCATTGTGATCCCGTAATACCTTGCCACTGGTTGTCTTTGAATGTGCCACTCCCACACCAGATATCATCGAACACCCGAGTGCCGTCTGTCCAGGCCCAATCCTGTTTATTCGTGGCCGTCTTCTTAAACCCCACCCAATGGTTACCTTTGATGCTGATGGTTGTAAGCCACACCATATACCAACTGTGCCAGATGTCGTTCACCGCGATGGGCATCATGTTCTCTGTGCCGCATCCCGCAACATCACCCTCATACTCGTTGGCAGTCGCCCGATAGCAGCTGCCCTCATAGAAGTAGCCGCCCCCTCTGCACGGCTTGCCCCTCCAATACCTAATGTCGTACATGCGACTGGACTGCGCTGTACTGGGGCCTTTGTAAAAGGAGGGAGCTGGTTTTGCTGTGTCGCACATGAAGAAGAACTTCCCGGATGCTGTGGGCGACACTTGGGTGTTGCTGATGACGATCTCAGAATCGATGGTAACCGACAGCCTGTCGTTGTCCAAGAGCACACCCAGATGGTGCCACTTCCCCTCCTGCATGTCGGCGGAAGAGAGCTTCGTGGGGCCCATCACGTTCAGTTTGCCCCCCTGCCAGGTGATGAGGACATCCCCGTTCCAGGAGAAGATCACCTGGTCCTTTGGGGCCCCCCCCCCTTCCTTTAAGATGACCCAAGCCGTCACGAAGTAAGACCCGTTGCCAACGTCGAAGAGGCTCTTTGATGGCGGAGCAGCACAGCCTCCGGCGGAGTTGTATTTCACGACTTTTTCGAAGCTGGTCCTGTCGGTGCTGTCGGTAACAAAGTCGAAATGTAGGGAGCTGACCGGGCCGGGGGTTGCCACTGCTAGGGTGTGGCCATTCCCTGTTGCGTCGCCGTTGGGCTGGGAGGAATCTGATATCCACCGCGCCACCTCCCTGACAGCAGCAACGCTCTGGATCAGTGCCACACACACAAGGAGGGTGGTGTGCGGCATGGCGACCTCCAAGAGGTCCCTGGTGGGTGTGGCGTGTTGGCAAGGTGCAGGTGATCGTGGATATGTAGGTATACATTCCTTCTTTCGTCTTGCATGATGCACAGTGAATCCGGGTTTGACGCACAAACAACGCGTTGTCTTATTCATGCTGTAAAAATCACACCACACACATTCCAGGTGCGGGCTGGTTGTAAAATAACAAGCGATTTCATCAGGCAGGCAGGCGGGGGGGGAGGGGAGGGGAGAAGGGGGGGGGGGGGGGGGGGGGGTAGACGGGGCCTTTCTGTTCGGTTGCCATGGCACACCGGCAGCAGAGCAGGGCAGCACCAGTGGCCGTATCATTCGATTCGGTTGTTCCTCATCCCCCCAACTCCCCCCCCCCCCCTTCTCCACCCTCCACCCACACCGTATTGTTGTCGGGACAAACGTTCGGTATTCCCCAGGGGCACAGCAGCTGTCCCCACGACAGCATCCCACCGCACCACAATGGGTTACAACATGCGGGCCTCACCACCACCACCACCACCACCAAACAGGGGAGGTTTTCTACCCGATCTGCCTCAAATGCCCTCCCTTGGCTCATGAGCCCTTCTCCTCTGCTGGCGGTTTATCGCTGGTTGATGCTTCTTGCGGGGCTGCGTCTGCGCCTGCCTCCGCCACATCTGCCTTTGCCTCAACCTGCGACTCAGCCTCTGCGGCAGCTGCCTGTGGCTCCGTCTCCACCTGCTCCCCCCCCGCTGCTGCTGCTGCCTGTGGGTCTGCATCCGGCGCCGCGTCACCAGCATCCGCTGGAGCAGCCTCTGCCTGAGCCTCCGGAGTCTCCGATGCCGGCTCCTGTGCCTCCGGAGCCACTGCTTCCGCCTCAGCTGCAGGTGTGTCGTCCTGCACATCCGCTGCCTGTGCCTCGACCTCAGCAACCTCTGGCGTCGCTGCGCCCGCCTCCTCTCCGGCCTCCGGAGTCACTTCCTGTGTCTCTGTGGCCTCGGCCTCCACCGGTGCCGCAGCTTCCGTCTCCGTCACAGGTTCCGGTGTGTCGGGCTGTGCCGTCGGGGCACTGTCAGCCTCTGTAGTGTCCGGTGCAGGCGTCTCGCCGGGAAGGGCCTTATCCTCTGGGCTTGCTTCGGCAGCAGGCACAGGGGACTCGACAGCTGAGGGTGCTGCAGCGGTGTCCTGTGGGAGGGGGTGGTGGTGGTGGTGGTTTTGGTAAACTATATGCGCCCCCCCCGCCCCCCGCGTGGATCGTAAAGTGACAGCAACGAGACAACAAACCAATTCCTGCCGAAAGTTGTTTTGTTGGAACGCAGACCCCACCCTTTGTGCACACCACTCCCCGCTCTGATGAAGTGGTGAGGGGTCGTACAATCCACGTGAGAAAAGGCACACAAGGTTCCCTCAATTGGCTATGCCGAACCAACAAAAATGGGGGACAACCCTCCCCCGCCCCCCCCCCCCAAACAAGACCAGGCTGCGTAGCGAATCACATTCAGCACATGAAATCAAAACAACACCCCCTGCCCACCCCCCTGCCGACAGGCCCACACACACCCGAAACGGACTCCATACTATTTGGGGCAGCACCTCTTCCTCCACAGCCTCCTGCTTCTTCGACTTGGGATAGGACACAGGCTCCCCTGCAGCTTCTTGGGCCACCACCTCCTCTACGCCTTCAGGCAGCTCGCCCTCGGGGGAGATGGAACCGATCTGCGCCCAGTGCCGCGTCGCCGCGGGGTGCACCGGGAGCGGGTGGGTGTAGTGGTCATATTGATACCACACCAGCCCGTCGCGGTACCCCAGCACTGTGGCGGGGCAGTCCTTCATCGGGCCTGAGAGAGGCAGGATCCGGTCGCCCTGCTTGAAGGGCGCATCCTCAGGCGGCTGCTCGCTGTACTGCTTCGTGAGCAGCTTGACGGCCTTCCCCGCAGCGTCCTCCTCGTTGTTCTCCACCATCACACGCCTGATGCGGGAGAAACGTGCCTGCCGTTCAGCAACACGGCGCCTCAGCTCCTCCTTCTCCTCCTGCGACAGAAACTTTGAGTGCAGGTCCTTCTTCCAGAAGCTCTGCTGGAGCCTCAGGTTGTAGTAGTCGTTCACCTCGGTGTCAAACTGCGGCGTCCCCTCCAGCGGGGGCATGTGCTCCTCGGGGATGGCAATGCCTTGGGGGCGGAACCCGCGCCGCTGGCCGTGGCACGCAGCGGCAGCGCCCACCCGCCGCATGGCTGCCATTTTTTTTTGTTGCTGTTTCGAAATGAACAACACACCCCCTTTTCTTGGTTTGCCCCAACCTCGCCCACCCCCTCCCTTCACATGCTGATGGTGGTGGTGGTGGTGTGAAGTGTGGATACGATGGCGTATGTCAGGGGGGGCAGCACACAGCGCGTGTGTTAGGTGTATCGAGCAAAGGGGGTGGGTGAGGTGGGCTTTTCTGGGAAGGGGTGGAGGGGTATATTTTCTTTCATTCTTTTCCGCAGCACTGCACTGCTGCGTGGGGGAGGGGGTGCTATGGTGTGGGGGTCCATCACCCCCAGGCGCTTCCGTCGCCCACTATCGGTGGCGCCGTTCTTTTGAAGGGGGGGGGGGGGCTTTGAGAAAGGGCAGGGGGGTGTCCCCACCCTCACACCCCCTCCCCCCGCCCCCCCGCCTCTTCTCGCACCGAACATTCTTTTTTTAGCCATGCTTCTCGCAGCTCCCGCTGTGAGGGGGGGGGGGCCGCTGTTTGCGCGTTCTTCTAGCACGATAGCTTTGTAAAATGTCGCCTCTTTCTATCCCCTTCGCGTTCCCGGGGGATTTTCGCTGCCGATTAACGATGTGGTTTGGTGCATTTCCCCCCCCCTGTGTTTATTCAAGAGAAGAAAATGCACCTCTTTCTCTCCCGTCACCCCCGCGTCTGGGCCTAATAAAAAGCCTGGCATATCTACAGAACTGGGTACGTCCCCCACCTGTATGTGCCCGAGGGATGGCGGCATCCACTTCCACAAGATGTTCGTTACTCACAGCTTGTTGAACAAAAATTCGATATGAAGCGTGGCAATAAAGGTTGGTTTTTTTTAAAAAATCTGGGCGGGGAAGCAAGAAGGTTGGATTGATGAATGCAAGGGAGAAGGGGCAGTGACGTAGAGAAAGGTATGGGAGAGGGAGGGCGTGAGACCCTGTTGCAGCAGCGTTGAGCCATTTCTGCCTGGAACATGGAATCAGCGAGATGCGGGGGGCTATGTGTGCCAGGCAGACGACTCGTTTGGAGTTCACGCCGTAAACACACAAACCCCTTTGTCCACCATTCCCTGTGAGGAAAGAGCGAAAAGGTCGAGACAGAGTATCCGGTAAAGACAGCCCATCAGCCTCTTGATAACCTGCCCAAGAAGTGACAGCCGTGGGATGGAGGGTAGGAAAATCGAACACACGCATTGAAACCCCACCCGCCCCCTTGGGCACCCTTCTTTGAATGAAATGGCCCTCGGGGCGTGTGTATTGTATATTCAGCCAAACAAGACGTGGCCCGCAAGGCCAAGCAACCTTATCGATGGACAGAATACCCCTTTTCCAATATTGCGCAAAGAGCCAACTTTTTGAGGTATCCCGGCCACAACCCTGGCATTTGGGATGACCAGGGTAGTGACATGGACACGGAAGCCAGAAGGCGTTGTACTTCAAGTGGCAACCCTATGTAGGACAGCTATGCAGTATCCCGACAAACATAGACCTGGGGTTTTCGGAACCGACCGGTATTACATGGCAGTGCCCCGAAAGAGCTAACAAATTAAGAAAGAGAGAGAGAAAAGGCTGCCAGAAAAATGAACTGCAATCGAAAGAGGCATGGCCTTGCAAATGTGTCGAAATACAAGGACCTAACAAATGCGGCCATACGGAGGGCGATCTTCGCTACTAGTGGCCTTTCCTCATGAGGAAAACGCCGAATTTTGTCGGGGAAAAAACTCGAGCGAAGACCCCTCAAAGAGATGTAATATATGCCTGGGACGGGAAGGTGTATTTGACGGGGCGTTGCTCCATTCTGGGATGCGGGAACGCGAGCCCCGGATATGATAGGCAAACGATGTTGCGTACATTTGGATGTTCGGCTTCAAAGAAAAAGGTGCAGAGGGCAGGGGGGTGGAGGACATGCACCGTTGTTCGATGCGATTTTGTCACCCACACCCACCCCATTCGAAATGAGAACTATTTTGTGCACACAAGCAATGCTCATGTCACTTCCACATGCAGATCACCGATTTGGAGCAGCTTGACCAGTTAATGTCACTTGACTTGCTTCACAACAAAGGGGCAATCCAGGATTCCTACACATTCATTTTAAGCTATTGTGGGGAGGGGGCACGGGGGTCGTCACGATCGGCAGGCTTTCGACGAAGGCTGGCTTTTCTCCTCATCAAGAGGAGGAAATGCACCAAAAACACACCATATTTCGGCGCCGTCGCGGAGACCCCCCCCATCCGCCCCTTTTCGCAAGTTCCTATTTCCGACCCACTGAACCCCGCCTGTGACACCGGGTCTCGTTCACCCTGGGAGCCACCAGGTCTGATTATACGACCAGTCTCTTCGCGGAAGAGACTGGCCGGGGAGAGGGGTACGGAGTACACATCGAAACCGGTGTCACGCCGTGTGGGGCTATCATTTCAGGGGTACGATACTAGAGGGGGGAGGGGGGGGGGGTGACATATCCCGTTCAGGGCTGGCACCGCCTTGAAAATGATCAGCACACGCCTGCACACATGACCCCATCGCAGGTTTGCGCAGGG
The DNA here is from genome assembly GCA_963210315.1 of Rhynchopus euleeides. Taxonomy (NCBI): domain Eukaryota; phylum Euglenozoa; class Diplonemea; order Diplonemida; family Diplonemidae; genus Rhynchopus; species Rhynchopus euleeides. The sequence continues at coordinate 990,108 of OY723288.1, read as the reverse complement.
TTTACTCTCAAAGTGGTCAGCGCGCACACACAATACCACATGTCTGGAAATCTGGGACGTAGATACACAATCCTCATGACCCGACGTGCCAACCCAGGGGGGCCGGTGAACCACCCACCCGGGTTAAAAAACACAAGCAAAAAAAAAATACACGCAAGGCGGCGGACACGCCGCGCTTTTTTTTGGATGGAATAAATTGCGAATGGAATGAGATGGGCGGGATGACGTATATTTAGTTCTTGGGAAATTGCCTATCCTGCCAAAAAAAAAGAGAAGGGGCAGAACTGACCGGCACTTTCCACACGGGAATGCCGTGTGCGCTCTAAATAGTTTAAATACCCGTCGCTCAGAAGTGCAGTAAAGCGAACGCCCCTCACACAATAAGCGGTGCACACCGACAAAAAGTTCTGACACAGAAGGGGCAGGGCCACCACCCCCCCCCCCCCCCACCCACCCACCCACACACACACCCCTCCCGAGTCTCGGTATCCTACCACTCCGTCCACCCTCTCCAACATCTCGCCAGGCGGAGACACGCAAAGAAACAAGCGCACTAAAGGCATTGTAAGAATCAGGGGGGGTATTGATGGGGTATGATATGCTGAAGTGAAGGCAAACCTTACACCCTCCTTTTTTTGGGGGGGTTTTTGGGAGGGGGGGGCAGGGGGAGCGAAGCCGTGCTGGCACGGACGAAAGGGCCACGTGAGTTCTTCTCACCCACCCCCCCTCTACGACAAGTGTACTTCGTTTGATGCGTTGGCGCTTCCGCACACGCTTTACAAACCCCCTCGGCTGAGGGTGTTGTGTGTAGAGTGGGGGTTGGCAGACCTGAAATGGCACTTTCCACACGAAGGAAACAAAGAGCACGGGGGGGGGGGGGGAGGGAGGGGAGGGACATTCTGACTCTTGTGACAAAAACCCCTACGATCAAGACACCTTTTCTCTTCTTTCTTCGCCGGGAGGGGGCGCTCACTTTTCTGCACTTCTGAGCGACGAACTCAACAGGGATGATCTTGCTTTAAAACATTCGCTAGCCCTTCCCGGTTGCTGTGTGCACGTCATGGGTGTCGATCCCAAAAGGAGGCTTCGTTAGGTGGTTCAGATAAGTGCATTTTTTTTGGTTGCTGCGATGTTGTTTTATTTGAAAACGCCGAAGTTGAACCGAGAAACGGGGGGTTCGGGCCTGATAAGCGAAGGCACCGCAGCCATATAGGCCACTGATGGAACATATTGTTGGGACAGGAAGGGAGGCAGACGAGGAAAGAAGAGCATTTTCCGAACTTTACGCACCGGGGGGCTCTCGCTACCAGTCACAGCCAGTCACGGGTAGTCAGTCACTTTTTCTCACTTTGTCGCACACACACACACGCCAGGTAGCGAGAGCCGAAAACCCGCTTTGTCTACATCATTCAGTATAGTTCTGAAAAAAAGATACGTACAGGCATGCAACACCTGGGTGTCGCCTGTTCTGCACACAACACACGAGGGGCAGTTCAGGGGCCGACCGCCACGTTTTTCCGGCCTGTGCTGACAGAATGGAAAAATCTCCGTCTCCAGCCTTTCCACCAACCAGCCTGACGTGGACCGCCTTGACACCCAAGCATGTTCAAGATGGGCAATTCGGTGGCATCGGCCAAATTTTCCGTTCCTGCCAAATAGCATCCCCCAGCCATGAGCTAAGAGGAGAAACCTACACCCATGGTGCCCGCAGTAAAGTTTAAGGGGGGGAGGGGTGGGGGGTTTAGGAAGCTCCCAAGGCGGGCCGTGCAGCTACAGTCTTCTGTAAGCGAACGGCCGGCAATGCTATATGCCTTGCGAACCTCTGCCCCCCCCCCACCCTGTTTACCCCCCCCCCCACATTCCACCCCAACACGGTGCGCTAGTCTTGGCAACCGTGGAGTCGACAACTGAAAACCCGACAACTGGCCACTTGTCGAAATCGACAACCGGTACTTGTCGAGTCCACAACTGCCAGTACATTTTGCCTCCAATCCCAGTGAGTTGTCGACTCGACTCGTTGAGGTCACTCGTACATAGCGAACTAGTGCATCGTGCAGGAGGGGGTGGGGGTGGGGTGTCACTTCACAGCAGACCTTTGCCCATCGCAAAGGCTGGTTCAGATGGCTTCTGACGGAAAGAGAGCACCAGCACGCAATCCGTCAGATCAGCTGATGATGGGGTGGTGGGTGGGTGGGGTGGATTTCCCTCCGCGTGCCTGACAGTGTCAGCATGCCACACATAATGTTAGAACGCATCACTGCACGCTAGAGCGAAGGCATTCAGGTGGGGGATTCGTTTTAGATTAACTTTCTAGCTCTGTTCGGGGAGGGTGGGGAGACGGGGGGAATATTCGCACTTCAGGAGGAAACGAAGTCTTGGTGTTTCCAGCTGATGGTAAAATTGCACACTCGGGATACAACGCTTCATCACTCTTAGCTCTGCATAAAACACCCACCGCCCCTCCTCGTAGCCTGTCGTTACGGTAGGCCTTTTTTGAGCTCCTTTCAATCGTGCACCGGATGCAAAAAAATACTGCCCACAAACACTGGATAATCACCTGTGGCTGTGACTTTGTGTGTGGAATGCATGCGGTGAATCGCTTGGCAAAGCCTTTTCGGACCAACCAGCTGCGCCCACCGCACGTGCAGGCAGTAATGTGATATCTTGCTCGGCACCTCGTCTGGGATGTGGATCTGTGGTAGCAGTTCTACAAGGGCAGGGTTTCAGCATTATATGAGTGAGGCGTTGCATGTAGAGGCGTCGCGTTATCTTGAACCTTGAGGTAAAATCCGAATGCATCACCGCCAGGATCTCTAACTACAGTGTCTGCGGGAGTACAGTATGACTTGGCTGAAGACTTATGTGCGACGGAAACCAAAAAAATAGAGGTGGCCCTCTCAAGGCGCTGCTCAGAGCACGGGTTTAGGTTATGCACACGGGCGGAATGATTTTGCGATGCTGTATCAAGAATCGTTCAAAAAAAGTACGAGATACAGGCTCATGTGCGGTCGACGGCAGCAACACCATTTCTGGCAGCAACTCTGGGAAAACAGCCGAACCGCCAAAGTTATAGACAGTGGGGGACGACGATTTCTGGTTCACCGGCAAATGGTTTACCACCCAAACGCTAATATGATGACCATGTGTTGATTGCAGAGGCAAATACCACCAGACTTATGGTTGTTCTGCACCACAAGCTGCTCAGTGGCATCACGTTTTTTTTGACCCGCTGTTTTTCCCAGCCGGTGTAGCGGCGGTCGGCATCGCTTGTATGACATTGTCCTTCTGAGCTGACGGACACCGCTCGTTTTTTGGTTTCTGCACGTGGTATCTTTCCTGTCACGGGTTATGTGCTATGTTTGGTTCGTACTCACACCGTTCTGCAAAAAACGCAGCCTTTCTGTGAAAAGTTTCGCGGGGAGCTTGCACATGCTTCTGTGCACGGATGTCGTGCGATTTGCATTCGGTGTACCTGCAACCCACTCCCTCCCCACCCGAGAGGCTTTGAAATGCAGAGGTGCAGGAACGATAATCACCTTCCCTTGACATCATGAGAGGGACATCTCCATTCAGAGCCCGTCGATTGATCATTCAACACAGGCCCAGAAAAGGAACAGACCCTTGCCCATTTGGCACCCAATACAATATAGGCTTGCCAAGAACCCCCAGTGACTTGCTTTCACGGCCTGACAACGTGTCTGACAGCGTGACCTGTATAATCAACACGTGCATCAGTTTTTTGGGGGTTTCGCAGACAGGAAACGGCAGTAGGCGGGGAAAAGATCAAGGACATCCGACGATATTTTTCCACCTGATTTTGGTGGCGGTTTCCGGAACACCGCCAAACCCCGCGCCAAATCTCCAGGTCAAATCAGGTGGGCACGATCTTTTCGAATTGCACAACAAAAATACTGCCGTTTACTGCGTTTCCACCAGGGCTTCCCCTAAGACGATTTTCCCGAAGAAATCGTCTTTTTTTCCCCCCCCCCATTTTCCCACTTTTTGGGATTGAAGATTTTCTTCAAGATTTTTTTTTGGGGGGCTGAGGATTTTCTTCAAAAAAAATTGGGGGGCTGAGGATTTTCCTCATTTTTGGGCTTCCCGGTTTGGCCTGGTTCTACCAGGCATACAGCTTGTTGCATGAAAGGTTTCCGCACGGAAGGAGCCCAGCACTGAGACGCCATCCGACGTCGCAAGAAAGGCTCAAAATCGTTCAGGAATTGGATGTTTGCTACTGCACACGCAGGTCGACCCGCCTCCCTCCTTCTGTTCCATGTGCACTCATCACCCGCACAGTTTCATCCAACCCCCATATCCCTTCCCACAACATGTCACTGGCGGCTTTTGGCTTCGGTGCAAGAAGGAATGTCGACGCATCTAAGATCCGCCTGGATTACTCGGCATTCCAGAAAGACCGCGACATCCTGCTTGAGCAGGCTCGGTACCGCCACATTCAACTCCCCAAGGCGTACCAGTCGAAGAAAGCCCTCCTGGACTTCATCGAAAAGGACGACAAGCGGAACAAGCGTGTCCTTCCTGCATCTGCCCCGGGTCCTGCCCCTGCGCCTCCAGTGCCCCAGCCCTCTGGCTCGCGGCCGCGGTCGCGGTCTCGCTCACAGCCCCCCGACCTGAAGAGGCAGCGGACCGCCACCCCAGAGCTGCTGGACTACCCTCTCTCTGAAGATGAAGAGGAGTCGCCGCAAGATGTGGCGCAACCTGTGACCCGGCCGCATGGCCCACCGAGCATCATGGCCGAAGCCGCCGCGCGCGAAGCGCGCGGCGGATTTTTTTTTTGTTGAGAGCCTTTTTTTCTGTGGAAAAAATCGTCATGACTTTTTGGAGGGATGAAGATTGTGGGAAGCCCTGGTTTCCACGGATATATGCGCAGGATCCCTTTGCTCGTTCTACCAACAGAACTATTATTATGTGTCCCTGCCGGATCGTGACGCGACAGCAAAGGGTGTCAACAGACCATTCACTGCCAGAAATTGTGACTTGCTTCACAGGCCCCACCTTTTGTGCACACCACTCACTCCAGATCTGACAAAGCGGTGCGGGTGGGAGCCGCAAGATACACAGTTATCAACAGGGGCGCAGAAAGATTCCCTTATTGTTGGCTAACGCCGAACAATCAAATACCGACAGGCTGTAAACCCCGCCTACACACAACTGTTTCATTCACGAAGTTCGTCATTCCAGTCAACGGCATCAGGCAGGGAAGGGCGCACGGGCAGGCAAGACACTGAGTCCTGCCATCAATCACCGTTTCCCTCCTCCCTGCTTGCACTATTTTCAGGAAGAAGAAGCTATGATGGACGAGAGATGGAATACGGGGTGGGAAGCAACCCCGATAAAGATAAACTGAACGTGGGGGGGGGGGGATACAGAGGGCTAGATGGTGCAACCATCAGCAGTCCGACAATTCAGTGGGGGGTGGGGGTGGGGATATGGTGGTATTCGATTCGGGGTGGTGTGAGTCGGAGGGGGGGGGGGTTGTAGACGGAACGCACAAAACAACATCAGCAACAAAAGAAATGTTCACGCGTGAAATAATCAAACAGCCACTCTGGATTCGTGTGAGCAGGATTGACAATTCGATCTTGCCTTCGTCATGACTGGGGATGCCGTGGCGGGTTGCGGGCGCACTGCCCTGGCATATGACTCCCTGTCTGTCCAGCACACAGCGTGCGTCAACAGTGAAGCATGCAATGACATTTCCAACAATAACCAGCAGGAAAGAAACATCGCGGCACACAGCATCTGTCGGTCACAAAAAATATATGGTGCCCCTGAAAGGGCCGATTTACGTAGTTTTTACGTAATTCTTACGTAGTTCATTAGTGGGGAGGACCCTCTTTTTTTTTCCACCTATTTTCCTTTTCCCAGGGGGGCCCTCGCTACCAAGTGTGACTGAGTGAGAAAAAGTGAGAAGTCAGCCATGTTTGGCTGAAAACTGACGACTCGTGACTCACAGTGACTCGTAGCGAGGGCCCCCCAGGTTCCCCATTTCCAAGCCCCAGCACGACCTGCGCACTGCTGACGCGGCCCACCTGCACCCCGCACCCCACCCCCCCACCCCCGTTGTCGCTTTTTCTGTCCACAGAAGCCACAAGGATGGAACCAACCCTTTGTAGAGGGGGGGGCCGGTCCTGTCGTCCTGTGGCTGCTTTGTGGGGCGAGCGCAGCAGGTTCTCCTTTGCTTCTACGGGCTCTTGCCACAACAGCGTCGCAGCAGTGTGTCTCCGAGTCACCGGATCTGTGCGGCCTCGTAGTGGGGGCATTTTGGAGGTCGAGGTGTCAACCGGCTTCATCTCGAAATGTGGGTCTGGCTCAGGGGCTGGTCCCACCCAGCGGAGTCAAAACCCAGCGGGGGTCCCACCCAGTGGGACCCCCTCTTCGGGTGCTCCTAAACCCAGCTCTGTTGAACGTTTGGAATTTGTGCAGCTCGTAGTGGGGCCATTTTAGTGGTCGAGGCGCCAAACTTCTCCTATCAAACCTGGGTCTGGTTCAGGGACTGGTCATGGGAGAAGGTGACTGGGTGGCAGCCAGCCCACAGCACACCCACACCCCACCCTCCCAGCGGGACCCCCTCCTCGGGTATTCCATACCCCCGTTCTTTTGAACGTTTGGAAGTAATGCGGATCGTAGTGGGGTCATTTTGTGGGTCTAGGAGCCAAACATCGTCCATGAAACGTGGCTCTGGTTCAGGGGCTGGTCCTAAGAGAATGTGACTGGGAGGCAGCCACACCCCCACCCACCCAGCCATCGGGACCCCCTCCACGGGTGTTCCAAAACCCCGTTCTTTTGAACGTTTGGAATTTGTTCGGATCACAGTGGGGTCACTTTGGTGGTGTGCGAGCCAAGTGTCACCCATGAAACACGGGTCTGGTTCAGGGGCTGGTCGTGGGTAAGAAGGTGGCTGGGAGGCAGTCAGCCCACACCCACCTCCACCCAGCGGGACCCCCTCCTCGGGTGTTCCAAAACCCCTTTCTTTTGAACGTTCGGATTTTTTTCGGATCACAGTGGGGTCATTTTGGTGGTGTACGAGCCAAGTTTCACCCATGAAACGTGGGTCTGGTTCAGGGACTGGTCATGGGTGAAGGTGCTGGGAGGCAGCCAGCACGCCCACACCCCACCTACCCTGTAGGGTGTGCAGGTGGCCCCAGCGGCGACAATCTGACCATAGCCGGCTTCTTTTGATTTATCGGGGCTCGCTGGGGTTGGGGGTGCGACGGATGCCATATTTTCTCAAAAAAATGTTTCTCTTCGCACATGAAGCTGTTCCACCGTATTTCTGCTTGAAAGCCATTCAGGCCAAACCCCCAAAAACCCGAAAAATGCCACCCACCCCGTCGGGGGTGCAGGTGGGTTCCGAGTCAGCAATCTGACCAAAACCGGTTTCTTTGGACTTATTTGGGCACGCTGGGGTTGGGGGTGTGGTGGAACTCACTTTTTCCCGAAAAATTTCACCATTAATCTGTGAAGGGGAAATCCCATTTTCAAAATAAAAAAGAAGGTCCACCCCCGATTTACGTAGTTCTTACGTAGTTCTGACGTAGTTGCGATTTCGTTTTCAGGGGCACCATAACAGGTGTGGCTCTATTTTGGGGGTATTTTGGCCGATTTTCGAAATCCTATTTTGGTTTTTTTGCACTTTTTTTGGGTGCTTTTTTGCACGATTTCTGTGCCTCAGACACAGATTTTGGTGTGATTTTTGCGCTATTTTGATTCACTCGGCCTGACCGATGCATACGATTCGAAAAAATGGCGAAAAATCGCTATCAACAACGGTGAACGAATGGAGGTAGATGGGGAAGTGGAAGGACACAGCACGCCCTCTCACTGATCGCCATCTGTACACTACCTCTCTGTTCAAGGCGGTCAGTGTCACTTGATGGCGCTGCACACAAATCACTGCTACATCCCAGGGCGCCTTCCCTTGTGAGAATAGCGGAACTTCTGCGGTTGCAGTTTGGTGGTTGAGGCCGGCGGTGATATCACTTTGGTGACTGTGCTTCCTTCCCCCTGAGCTCGATCAGATCCAGGTCGACCTGGTGCTGCGTGGCTCCTGGTGTGCCATCTCTTGCATGCCACGGATGCCCACCAAGTCGAACCCGAAACATGACGACCCTTTCGAGATGTCATGGCCGCAAGCCCGCAAACCCGATCGCATTCGCAAGGTGGTTCGTCTCTTAGAGATCAGTGCTCGGGCCCAGCCTTCCGCGAGGGTGCTGGAACCGACATGCCGCAGCCCCGTACGCGCAAGGACTTGGCTCCAAGACCAGGCACATGCCACAGGGGGGTGTGGGGGGCGGAGCCCCCCAGCCGCCGGAGGCCACGGTAGCGAACGTCTGTTGGCCTGGCTCCATAGTCGCATACGCTCAAGTACAACACAACTGACAGATAGCACATGTCGCATGGGGGGACGATAAATTGTCGCGCAAAGACACGCCACAGGGGGGTCTGGGGGGCGGAGCCCCCCAGCCGCCGGAGGCCACGGTAGTGAACATCTGTTGGTTTGAGCTCGAGAGCAAGCCTCTCACACCACCGCCCTCCGACCCCCCTCTCCACCCCCCAGGTGCAACATTTGTTTGCACCCGGAAAATGTGTTCTTTTGACTGTTTGAGCACATCCAAGACCGGGAACATAGAAGAATTCTGCTGAAAACCCAAAGGAAAATGGTGCAAAAAAGTAGTGACCACCACCCCCATCCCCACCTCCGGGTGCAAAAATTTTTTTGGCCACGGAAAATGTGTTCTTTTGAATGTTTGAGCACATCCAAGACCGGGAACATAAAAATTTTCTGCCAATACCAAGTAGGGTCACAATAAAATCCAAAGGAAAAAAGTGCAAAAAAATAGTGCAAAAAAATATTTTTTCCCCAAATTCCTATTTTCATTCCGTGAAATAGATACACGCCTGCACCATAATATACCAATTTTTTTGGTCCAATTCAGTTCTGCCGGTCTTTCTGAGAAAGTCTCCATCAGACTGCAACCCTTTGACTGTGAGAGGTGTCCCATGAGCCCGATTACAGAACCCTGCAGGGTCGCACGGCACCGGATAGCGGAATCGGTTCTTACACCGTGGCCTGGAGGGGACACTGTGCGATGTCAGTTTGCTAACCCTAACTGCAATACGCACGACGTCCAAAGTAGTGTTGGTTGAGTCGTGTTGCTGTATACCGTACACTTGAAATTTCCTTTGGTGGTGTGCAGCACAGCACACAATCCATACACACACACATTTGCATCCACTCCATTTTATGCTGAATTCTTGACAATGCGTCAGAGCATGGTTCCGGCCTGCACCACATGCGTCTGTTTGCATTGACGATTCTACACACACGTGAATAATTTCTGGAAAGTGTCGGGTGTCGCTTGGTAGGGGGCAGGTCAGGAACCCAGCCCTTCAGACCAATTTGTAAGCACGCACGCCATTTGAGGGGAGTGATGCTCAAACAACCACGCACATGACAGGGTTCACCATGCTGCACCGTGGTGCTGCGGTGATCATCACCTCCTCCCTCCATCCCCCCCCCACCCCTCCCCAGAACGAATGACATTTCAAAAACCGTCTCTCAAGCCCCAGACAACATGGCACATCACACATAATCAATCGCGGTATAACGGCCGCTGCTGTCGAGCTGCCGGGCGGACAGCGTGCGGTTTGGCGGGCGGCCACCACGGGACACGGGTGTATCCCGTGGAGTGTCATAACGTGACGAAGCCCGGCCGGATCCTGGTGAAGGGCGCCTCAGCGAGCGACTCGACGCCGTGTGCCCTGCACGCGAGCTGCCGAGGGGAAGGGCAGCAGACCCGGCAGGGTTGGGCATCAGGTCGCGATCGAGGAAGGCCACAAGGGAGGCCACGCCGAGCTCCCTGCGCTTGGAGGACATGCCTAGCATGGCATCGTCCTCCGGCATCAGTGCAGAGGACTGGCCCACAGTGGACTGGACAAGCGGCTGCGTCGCGAGGTCGGCGGACAGGCCGCCGACCGAGAGGGAGTCGGATGCGTTCTCCGGCAGGACGGAGAGCTCCTCCATGTGTGTCAGCACATCAGCGTCCTTGAGGGGGGTTGCGAGACGTGCGTTCTGCTTGTTCTGCCAGTCGCCAACACACCCGCGCTGTGCGGCATCCATTGCGCCCTTGCGGCGCCCAATTTTGATGTCGAAGATGTAGAGGCAGATGTCATAGGCACCCTTGGCGGCAAGGATCATGGCGGAGAGGAACAGAGAGAAGCCCGCAACAGAGGTCAGCACGTCGACAAGGCCCTTAGGGCTGCCCTGCAGCATGATGGAGATGGACATCATCAGCACGGCGAGGAACATCAGCCCGCTCATGATGGCGGCAATGAGGAAGTCGAAGGTGGAGTTGTAGGGGCGCAGCAGGATGATGGCCAGGAAGAAGGCCAGCAGCATCAGGGTGATGAGCACGTTGCGTGTGACGCACATGCCGAAGTCGGTCGGCTTCCAGGCAGACGCGAAGGCGAGGAACATGATCTGCAGCATCTCCACGATGGAGAACCAGTGGTACTGCCCGCGGTAGGTCTCGAAGAACAGACCCCACTCCGCGACGTAGTGCTCCGGTGCACCGTCGCACCGCACCCACACCTCCTTCCCGAAGACGAAGATGTAGGCGGTGCGCCGCCACCCGTGCAGCACCTCCTTTTGCTTGGGGGCGTCGTCCCCGACACCTCCCTCATCGTTTTCCGTGTGGAGGTACTGTGCCACAATAGCCGCAGCCTCGGCATCCACACGCGGGTCAGGCACAGGTGTGGCGCAGAACTTCGACGGCTGCAGCAGGAACACCCACATGGCGACCGGGATGGCCGCACACGCCAGCAGCCCCACCCACCCCACCACGGCCACCCCTGGCGGCGCACGCGACGGGAAGAAGGCCATGTTGGATGCCGACATGCTTGTCCCCATCAGCAGCCACACAAGCGGGACGTACACCAGCCCGGGTGCACGCACGTAGAACAGCGCCGTCCCCCACGAGATCCCGAACAGGCTGACCTGCGCCAACGCAATCAGGTAGTTCACCGCCAGGAACACAAGCAGGAGCCCGAAGTTACACACCACCGCCCCCAGGAAGTACTTGTGCTCGTGTGTCCCGATCGGGAACTGCAACGGGTGGAACTCCCAGTCCAGCGGCTCCACGTGGTCCAGGTCCACGTCCTCCACCTTGCAGTCCACCTCCATCAACGCCTTGATCCGCCCACCGCTCGTGCTGACAGCCGATGCTGCACTGACGGTCGAGTCCGCCCCTGGCGCCTTCTCCACCGTCGATCCCACCAGCACCGGGATGGGCGTCGTCACGATGGCAGCAGCCACGGCCGGCGGCGCCTCCGTCTCCGGTGCTGCTGTCTCATTCACTGTCGGCAGTGGCGTCTCTGGCGCCTCCGTGTCGGGTGCGTCTGTGGCAGGCGCTGTTGTGGGCGGCGCAACTGTCGGCGCAGCTGTGAAGGGAACTGCAGGTGCAAACGTCGCAGGCAATAATGTTGGCTGTGCCGTCATCGGTGCAGCTGTTGCAGGTGCAGGTGAAGGCACTGCTGTTGGTGGTGCTGGGGTTGACGGTGCCGGTGTGGGTACCGCTGTTGGAGGTGCTACTGTCAGTGGTGCAGCTGTTGCAGGTGCTGGAGTTGCGGGTGCCGGTGTTGGCGGGGCCAGCGTAGGTGCTGCTGTTGGCGGTGCTGGTGTTGACGGTGCAGGTGTGGGCACTGCTGTTGGCGGTGCTAGAGTTGACGGCGCAGATGTGGGCAGTGCTGTTGGAGGCGCCGGCGTTACGTCGACGCCGGCGCCGGCGGTACAGGTGTCGGCACTGCTGTTGGCGGCGCAGGTGTGGGTACTGCTGTTGAAGGTGCTACTGTCAGTGGTTCAGGTGTTGCAGGTGCCGGCGTAGGCACCGATGTCGGAGGTGCTGATGTCAGTGGCGCAGGTGTTAGAGGTGCAGATGTGGGCGCCGCTGTTGGCGGTGATGGTGTTGGTGGCGCGGGCGTTGCCGGTGCAGGTGTGGGCACCGCTGTTGGTGGTGCTGCCGACAGTGGTGCTGGAGTTGCCGGTGCAGGTGTCGGCACCACTGTTGGAGGCGATGCTGTTTCCGGTGCCGGTGTTTCCGGTGCAGATGTCGGAACCGCCGTTGGCGGTGCTGCTGTCAGTGGCGCAGGTGTTGGAGGTGCAGATGTGGGCGCCGCTGTTGCCGGTGCTCCTGTCAGTGGTGCTAGAGTTGCCGGTGCCGGTGTAGGCACCGCCGTTGGCGGTGCTGCCGACAGTGGTGCAGGTGTTGGAGGTGCAGGTGTCGGCACAGCTGTTGGAGGCGATGCTGTCAGCGGCACAGAAGTTGCCGGCGCAGGTGTGAGCGGGGCTGGTGTTGGTGGCGCCTGTGTGAGTGGTGCAGGTGTCGCTGGTGCAGGGGTTGCCGGTGCCGCTGTGAGTGGTGCAGGGGTTGCAGGTGCCGGTGTTGCCGGTGCCGCTGTGAGTGGCGCAGGTGTGAGCGGGGCTGGTGTTGCCGGCGCAGGAGTTGCCGGTGCGGGTGTTGGTGGTGCCGGTGTTGCCGGCGCCGGTGTGAGCGGTGCAGGTGTCGCCGGTGCAGGGGTTGCCGGTGCCGCTGTGAGTGGTGCAGGGGTTGCAGGTGCCGGTGTAGATGGCGCAGGCGTTGCCGGTGCCGCTGTGAGTGGCGCAGGTGTGAGCGGGGCCGGTGTTGCCGGCGCAGGGGTTGCCGGTGCGGGTGTTGCTGGCGCAGGTGTGAGCGGCGCAGGGGTTGCCGGTGCGGGTGTTGGTGGTGCCGGTGTTGCAGGTGCCTGTGTGGATGGCGCAGGGGTGGCCGGTGCCGGTGTGGACGGCGCAGGCGTTGGTGGCGCCACGGTCAGTGGCGCTGGCGTGCGAGGCGTTGTGATATTTGTCGTCATGCAGAAGGTGCGGAGCGACTGAGTACAGTCACTCGATATGAGACCAGGTCCCGTAACCTGATCGAACTTCCCGCAATTTCCTGTGGTCGGTTCAGCACTCCGGCAGTACGAGGGGCCCTTCCACTGGGTCATCGCAACTGCACCCCCCTGATGTTTCGAATCCCCACACCAGATTGTCGTGTAGGTGAGAGGTTCCGAGTTATACCGCGCCCAACCAGCAGTTTTTTGGAACCCTGCCCAGACCGCCGCCGCGCTGGTCCTCTTCAGGAAGAGGTTTGCCCAGTAGTCCTCCCAGATGTTGTTGATCGTGACAGGCTTCGTATGTGCCACCTCGGCATGGCAGTGGTTGTCACTTCCTGACGGGTTTAAATTCATACTGACGAAGTAGCACTCGCCATTGAAGAAAGACTCCTCAGGGGTGCAGACCCCTGCACCTTCGTAGTACCGCACGTCATACAGGCCACTCGTCTTTGAAGCACGTCTGTCCACCTTCATCTCGTCGTCGCTATCGGACCACTCTTTATTATTTCCACCGCCTCGTCCACCACCTCGCCCGCCGCCTCTCCCGCCTCCTACGTTTTTCCACTTCGGCTTACACCCAAAGGCCAGCTCCATGTTTCCGCCGCTTGGTACCTTCAGACGTCTGCTGACTGTCGCAGCGCCCCCGTCAACGTGCAGGATGATTTCAGAGAAGCTAATTTCAACTGCGATGTGGTGCCACACGTCGACATCCATGTCTAGGAGTTTGACCTCCCTGCTGTCGTCGTCGAAATACAATTGCCCTTTTTTCTTGATGAGCAGCTGGAGGTATTCGCCATTTTCGTCCCCCCAGAAGAAGACGGTCTGCTTTTTGTCCTCACTGGCGAACGATACCCACGCCGTCACAACCTGCACCGCTGCCCCTGTAAACCCTTGGACGGGAACTCTTTTGCAGTCCCATCTGTCACGGAACACGCCAACCTTTTCACCTGTTGCAACCGTGTCGGTTTTCATCTCGAAGTGTGGATTTACCAGATTCCGTCCGCTGCCAGAAGCATCCTGGCTGGGGTCATCAGTGGTCAGCCAGCGGCCGGCCAGTGTCATTCCATGTGAGTCTCCGGTCCACAGAAGGGCCAGCACACATGCATGTAGAATGCGGTGAGCGGCCATGTCTGTGACACTCAAGCCACTGCTGTGCCTTCTTGCACACCTGTGGGTGTGGTGTGAGGGGTGGTGAAGCATGCGCCACGTTGCAACAACCAACAAGGAAGAAGGTTGAATCGGGGAATGTGAGAGTGGGGCTGCGACTTGATTGTTTGCGTTTTCGCTCAATCGGGCTCTACTGCCCAAGGGCACAGACACACGCGCCCTTTCGGCGGGAGTGGGGATGCGGTGTGGGGAAACAGCGACACGCAGCAACGTTGCGCCACCTCCTACCGGCACTCCGTCCACAGGAAATCAGCAGAGTCCGTGTCCATGTTCTGACCCAGACTGTCCGTGATGGACATAAAATACCCTGCGGTGCGTGGGTTGGCACGCGCACCGAAATTGCCCTTCAGCACACGAACACCCTCATCGCTGCAGGAGGGCGTCAGCATGGGCTCGTTGTAGTACCAGGCCAGCTGGCGCCAGTGGGTGGGCGGGTCGCTGGGCCCCGTTGGCAGCTTCACGTCGGCATCGGGCCCGAGGAAGTCCACGTCGAACCACAGGGCATAGCCGCACACTGGGTAGTCGACATTGTCGAAGGCGAAGTCGAAGGTGAACTTCTTGCTGTCATCAACGGACACAGTGCGCAGGTCGATCAAATGTTCCGCAGCCTTGCTCTTGATGCGAGACGACGGCACGATGATGCGCTGCAGGGGCCACCCGATGCCCTCGACAAACGCACCCTCCGGGCCGTGGTACGGCAGCATGCGCTGGGCTGCAGACCAGTCAATCCCGAAGTGCTCCTTCTGTGCCCATGTGTGTGCGGCGTACAGCTCTGACTCTGCCCCGTCATCACAAAGGGGCGCAAGGTACAGCGTCGCTGTGGTGGGGAAGATGTGCCCCTCCGGCTTGAGGAAGCGGTCACGCGCGCGCAGCACCACCTCGAGCATACGCTCGTGGATGAGACCCACACCCATCCACTCCGAGATCACAACATCCACCTTGTCCGGCAGCTCCAGGCGGTCCAAGTCTTCGTTGCACACCTCCACGATGTCGGACAGCCCATTCGCCTCGACGAGCGCACGCGCCACCTTCGCCATCGACGACCGCTCCACAGCGTACACCTTGGCGGCACCCGCTTTCGCTGCAAACATCGAAAGAATGCCCTGCCCCGCACCCACGTCGAGCACCGTCTTGCCTTTGAAGGCCTGCGGGTTCTCCATGATCGCCCTGTGGTAGGCACCGGTGCGATGCCTGTCTCCCACCATCAGAGCCTGCACCCGGGCCTCCCCATAGTTCTCAATCGCAGGGACGGTGCCGTCGTTCTTCTTGAAGGTGCGCCTGTTCCTCCGCGTCTTCTTCGGCGCATCGGAAGCGACGATGCCAGCCCCTGCGACATCCTCGTAGCAGTACTCAACGGCTGTGCCGCCGACCTGCTCCGAGGCGGGGAGCGGCGCCGTCTTCGCGCCACGGCCCCTGCCCCTGCCCCTGCCACGCCCAGATGACCCGGACCCACGTTCCCCCCCACGCATCATGGCGGAGTGTCGCTGATCAATCCCTGCAGGGCGGCAGTGCGGTTTGCAAGTGTCATGTTTGGCGGAGTGTGCAGATGAGTGTATTGGTGGCGGTGGGGAGTGGGGAGTGGTACGTAGGGGGGTTGCGCTGGAGAGACTGTCATAGCTTGGCCCCTACTCGCAGCACGTCGCATCGAGGATCACCACACGAACAGAAGGCTAGGATAAGTGGTGAACGCCGTGAGCGGTGCGGAGTAAGATGGGCCCACAACCCTACGCCCCACACACACCAGCCACGTTGCTTTTTGACTAATAACGGCACAGGTGTTTCTTTCCTGTTCGGCAGGCCCCGCCCTACCCACCCACTCCCGCCCCGCCTACTGGCTCGTCATCACCCCCACCCCGCCCCAAGGACCCTGTGCCCTGCGTGCCTTCTGCCCTCGCACCCCCATAGGGTGGTGCAGAGATGGCCGTGATGGATATATATATTTTCCCTTTTTGGACGCATGCCGATTTTCCAGCGCGGACACATCGGCGCGACGGTGCGTTGCCGCACAGCAATTACCACAGTACACACCACACACACACACACCCCGAGCCCCGCCCCCATTCTACTCTCCCAGTAGCCCAGACCTCACTGATTGCCTGCTGTTGCCTTCTTGAGGAGGTCGTCGATGCTCATCTGCACACCGCGTGTGTCCTCAGGGTCCATCAGGTCCTTCACCGTCACCTTCCCGCTCTCCCATTCGCTGGGCGCAACCAGAACTGCGAATTGCGCGCCGCGGCGGTCGGCGTAGGAGAAGGCCTGTGCAGGCTTCCGCTTCTTCTCGAGGACCATGTCGCAGGGGACGCCGTTGTTGCGGAGGGAGGTGAGGACGCTGACGGCGTTGGGGCGCATCTTCTCGTCAAACGGGATGACGATGTACTCCACGGAGGAGGTGAGGGTGGGCAGCAGCTTCTTGTCCTTCAGCAGCTCCATGATGACGCAGTCGCCAAACCCAAAGCCTGCCGCAGGGATCGACTGAGAGTGGCCGAAGGTGTTCATGAGGGCGTCGTAACGCCCACCGCCGCAGATGGCACGCAGGTTGCCGGCACGGTCGAACCCCTCGAACACAACGCCTGTGTAGTAGGCGAGGCCACGCACCACAGAGGCATCCAGCTGCACCCAGTCGGAAAGCCCGTAGCTCGCAAGGCTGTCGAACAGCTGACCCAGCTCCTTGGCAACGTCGCTGTCATCCCCTGCGACCTTCTTCACCCCTTCGATGTCCTTGATCTTGAGGGACTCCAGGATGGTGGTGATGACCGTGTCGTCCAGCCCCTTCTCCTTCAGCATCTCGACGATCTCCTCACGCTCGTATTTGTCCACCTTGTCGATGATGATGCAGACGGGGGCGAACTGCGCGTCGGGCACATTCGCCTTCTTCAGCACCTCCTGCAGCAGCTTCCTGCTGTTCACCCGGATCCCGACATCCTTCGACGTCAGCCCGATCTCCTTCATGAAGGTGATGATTGCGGACAGCAGCTCCGCCTCTGCGTTCACAGTGGGCACACCCCAGATGTCCATATTCCACTGGAAGTGCTCACGCTTCCTCCCCCGCACGATCGCCTCGTAGCGCCAGCACTGCGGGATGGAGAACCACTTGATGGGCAGCATGAGTGACTGGCCCTTCTGCATGATAAGCCGCGCGAGGGTGGGTGTCATCTCCGGGCGCAGCGCCACCTTGTGCCCGTCCTTCGTGGTGAAGTTGAACATCTGGTCCAGGATCTCCTCACCCGCCTTGGCGTCGCCCTTGCCTGCCTTCACGACATAGAGGTTTTCCGGCTCCAGGACAGGCGCGTCGTACTCCTCAAAGGCAAACTGCTTCGCGACACGGCGGAACGTCGAGAAGAGCCAGTGGCGGAAGCGGTAGTCCTCCGGGGGGAAGTCCCTGCACCCCTGCTCGGGCTGCGTGTCGATGAGGGGCGCCGACTTGCCCTTCTTCTCCTTCTTCTCCTTCTTCTTGTCCTTCTTCTTCTCACCCGCCTCCGCCTCCAGCTGCGCAAGCTCCTGCTTCTTCGCGGCGAGGTTTGCCGCAAGCGCCTTCAGATCGTCCTCCATCCGCTGCTTCTCTGCTGCAAGCGCAGCCTCTGCATCAGCCTTAGCCATGATGACTGCTATGACCACCTGCCTCCTGCAGTGGTCGACGTGGTGGCGTGAGGTGTTTTTTTTAATGCACTCCGGTATGGTGTGTGTGTTTGTTGTGTTGTCGATGGTTGTCGTATTGTTCAGCAATGGCTTGATGGGTGTAGCGGTAGGATTGTATTGAAAAACGTTCGAGAGTGAAGGCAAAGGCAAGTCACCCAGCACCTTCTGGCAATATTTGTCCTTATACCCTTGGTTGTAGTCACGCTGGGTATGCTGTACAAGGTGGATCTATGCACAATGGGGAATATGTAGTAGTTGTCTATATGCAGGATGTGGGGGGGGTTTGATCGTCGAGAGGGAATGGAAAAGTAAATCTCCCAGCACCTTCTCGCAATGTTAGTCCTTTTTGTAGTCACTACACCAGATATGTTGTACAAGGCAGATCAATGCACAACGGGAGGGTGTGTAGCAGTTGTCTGTCAGTGGCTTGGTGGTTGGACCGCAATACAGTATCACTAAAACACAACCAGGTGTCTGTCCGTAATACGTAGTCTCTCCTTGACACCATATACTTTGTGCCCCTGTATCGTTGTTTTTTTTGTACGAATAAATGACGGAAGGGAAGGAGGGGAAGGGAAAGCAGGTGTGTTTCGTAGCGGGGTATATCTACTACGCAGTTTCGGCTGCCAACCCACGACTGTGCAGGATGTGGGGGGGGGGGGGTTTGATCGTCGAGAGTGAATGGAAAAGTAAATCTCCCAGCACCTTCTCGCAATGTTAGTCCAGGATGTGGGGGGGGGGGGGGGGTGATATCGAAGTTCCGTATTCGCCCTGATATTCACGGTGGACGGACGGAACCCGAGATAGGAAACTGTGCTCAGAAACCCCCGACTGTGAAGTGTTGCTCCTCAACAGATGGGAAGCGGCCGCAGGCATGGGGTCTTTTCTTAAGAGGGTGGTTTTGCCTTATCCGGATGGATGGGGCTAGAGGCAAATCGGATAAACAAGGGGACAAAGGACCCTCGGAAAAGGGGACACCCTCTGCGAAGGCTGAGGGGCAGAACCACTGGAAAGTGGTCGGTAGGATCGGTAAAGAGGCTGTGGGTGAAGCAAGCAGTGCCCCGCCTACACATGGACATCAAGGGGCGTGGTGTGTCCCAGCAGGCTGATGGTGCTGTGTGCCTGCCTGCGGTGCTCGCCTGCCATTTCAGCTGCCTTCTGCACGTCGGTTCCAGACAGATACGCACGTATTGCAGCGTTGTAGGGGTTCCATTCTGCAGCAGCCTTCCCGACGTGGTACATCCACTCCCCATCCCTGTCATGCTGTACGTTACCCTCGTCTTCCACCAGCAGCGAGTACACGCAGAAGCATGAGTCCTCGTCGTTGTCGAGCTGTACAGACATGAGCACGTGATTCCCACCACGTGCACTCTGCTTCACCAGACGCACCCGCCTCGGCACAAGCAGCAGCGCGTACTCGTGCTCTGATTCCCGTTGAAGCTTCGTGTTGCACACCACGTCCAGCCCGAGAGCACACGCAACACGCTCCATCCCACACGTCAGGACAGGCAGCACGCCAAGCAGGTTGAACCGCCGCATCTCCGTACACCCCGTGTCCCCGCACGGGACGTGCCCCGATGCCGCACCGATGCTGACACGCAGATCGCTGTCGGTACTGTTGTCCTGCTGGGTGTTGAAGCTGCGTACGGCCTGCACGATCTGCTGTGCTGCGCCTGCAGCTGCAGCGGCGTGCACGAGGCACGGACGTGACGTGTTGAAGGAGGCAAGGATGCGGTCACCAACGAACACGTCCACCAGACCACGACGTGACTCCACTGCCATCATTGTGTTGGTCAGCAACATCTCGAAGAACGACGTGAAGGTGCGGGGGTCCTGCTCCAGACAAGCGAGCGCGTTGCATGTGTTCACCGCAAGCAGTGTGGATCGTGCGGTCTTTAAGACGCCAAGCACCTTCGTCGCTAGAGGACGGCGTCCGTCTGAATCGATGCTTGCTGATCTGTTGCGTGGGGTTGAACCCACAACTGAATTCCGTGGAGAGCCTGTCCGCATAGACTCCAATAAGATGCTCTCTGCACTGTCATCCCCTTGCTGTGTAGGCAGGCACGACTTCGGGAGGTACGGCCGGTACGCACGCAGGTTCTGCTCCAGCCCGGAAAGCGCCTCATACATTGCTGCAGGCAAGCGCCCCTCCGCCTCCGCCTCCAGCATCTCCGCCACGGTATCGACGTCGTAGCCCGCCAGAAGTTGTGCAATCGCCTCCACAGTCTCGATAGTGCGTGCCATGGCCGCCTTCTCTCTCTCGGCAGACTCTGCGAACCCGCGTGTGGCACCGAAGTCGACAAGCAGCACAATGAGCGACATCTGCGCTTCATACATTCCCTTCACTGCACTGATCGGACACGGCGGGTTTGTACACTCGACGGTAGGTCGGATGCGTTCCCACCTAAACGAGTCAGGTGCTGTCCCAGGCAGGTCCAACAGTCCAAACCGCAGGACGAGCTCGAACACAGTGATGATGACCCACAGGGCAGCGGCCCCTGTCAACCACGTGGCGAAGCGACTGCCGAGACCGATCACCAGTGACAGGTCTGCGAGAAGCACAAAGGCTGGCCACATGGGCGGGCTGCCAAGAGTGCGGAAGGTGAGATCCGAGGAAATAATAACGAGCGCAAGCACCACAACGTATGCACGCACGATGCTGTCTGTTAGGTGCACACCGCACACACACAGGAGGAGCATCACGAGTTGGTTGGCGAGATGCAGGCACATGGTCACAACGGCTTGCGGATACACTTCCGTCAGAAAAGCCATCACACCGTGCGTCGCACAGAACGCACAGCTCAGGAGGAACAGCAGCCTTCTGTTGCTGCGTGCCTTGCCCTGCAGCTTACCATCCATCGAGATGATGCGTTCATACCAACCCATCGCCATTGTGTTTCAGAGTGGTACCTGCTGACCTGTGGGCTGGGTGTACGAGACCGACAGTCCGGGTACAGGCTGTAGTAATCATTCGACGAGGAAACTCCCGAAGAAGGTCAGCTGGGGTGCCCACATCTGGACACATCAATACCGATGCCGGTATATCAGGGCCGCCTCCCTTACGAGAAGAGCGGTTTTGTCATCATCTGCCGAACGCTCAGCTTTGCCGAATAGCGAAAAACCCCCGCAAGAGTATTGCATGTATGTGAATGTGGATGGGCAGAACGGGGTCTTGTGCGAAGGAAGATACTCTGATGGTCGAGCATCGTGGGTGGGGGGAGGGAGGGGGGGCAGGGTGGGGTGGGTGTGGTATGCCTGGCCCTGGCGCCCTAATGCGTCATGCAAAACCTGATGCAAAAAAGGCAGCTTTTTTATGCCGGTTGAGCAGTTGTATAAAAAAAAAGTGGGTAAACAACATATCAAACACGGGGTGAATCCCTCACACCCCACACACAACACCCCACACAGCACCTGTCTGGTGAAGTGCCCGCAAGTGATCCGCACGGTGAATAGGCCTTCCTTCATGGTGCGTCAAAACTGACGAACTTTCAAATCGAACCTACATCTATGCCCCCGCTGGATCGTGAAGCTACTGCATGATGGGCATCGCCGGACTCCCAACAAAAACCTGCGGAGAATCCGTGATTTATTGCCATCGTATGTGGAACAGGCGTGACACCCGAAAGCGATTCGCCTGTCAAAAATGGAAGGATGAAATGAATTTAAAAAAAGGAAGAATGAAACACCCGAAGTTAGGCCAACCTGCGTGGAGGGAGGGAATCCAATCACACGGTGGACTCCCGCCCGGTCAGACACCCACTTTGCAGTTTGGAAAATTAGCGGGTGTCCTGGCACCCGCTAGTGGGTGTCTCGGCACCCACTAGTGGGTGTCTAAGCGGGTGTCAGACACCCGCTAGTGGGTGTCAGACACCCGCTACGCTACTCTACTATATTCTCGAGGTGAAAATCTGGCTGGATCAGGGCATATCCTGGGATCCTGGCCGGGGTATCCCGGTATTAGAGAGAAGAGGGGGGGGGATGATGAGGAGGCCCCAGACCCCAGCCCCTGCCACTTGTCATTTGCGTGTTGCCTTTGCGTGTGCGCCTGTGCCTCCCTGTTCTGTATTTTTTTACCCTCACGGGTATCACGATACAGGGCAGTCCCCCCCCCTCCTCCCCCCAAAAATCGTTCGCATCATCTTGGCGCCCATTCCTTCCACTTTCTGTGGATGTGTTTGGTATTTCCGAACGGAATTTTCCAGCGTCAAGACTGATACCTCGCCGTTTTCGAGTCAGTCACTTCCACCGCCGCTGCGATTTGCGTACCGGTAGTTGTGCAGAAATGCTAACATTTAATTTGCTCTGTGGAACCTGGACTGCACCTTCTGGGATGTGAGTCTGTAGATAGTTGGACAGTTGCGGTACCCATCTGTTAGAAAGCTGAAAGGAACCTTGTCGGGCGATCAAGGACGACTGAGGGTTCAGTTTGAGTTTAATGTGGTCCAAGGGTACAACAGACATCACTGCTTTGCAGATCCCTCTTGCTTGTCCCTCTGGTAACTTCCAACGGCTCAAACTCCTCGACTTCCTTGGGTGGGCATTTGCCATACCTGACGTAAAACAGTGATGCTTCGTGCTAGTGGTGAACCTGACGTTAGTAAAGGAAGGGTGCTGCGGCTGTCCACGAGGGGCTCTGATGCCTCCTCACGGTGCCTGGTTGGTCGGTTCAGGATGAAACAGAGCAAATTTAGTGTTAGGGGGATGCCTCTGGTCAAGGCCTTTTCACAAAAATTGACCCACGGCGCCGAGTTGGGCCGTTGGTTCCTGGTTGTAGCTCGGTCTACGCCAGGTTCCACACCCCGTCATCGCAAAACGTACGCATACACAGAGGCAAACACAACAGCCTCTGTGGTACGGGAGCATGGCGGGAGTAAATTTTGCCTTTTGGTCAAATAGGCACCCTTTTGGAAACAATTGACCCGCAGGGTGGCTGAGTCTTATCAGACAGGCCGACCTATATGTTGATCAGTGGAACCACACAACCTGTTCAACCTGCCCCCGGGGTGGCTGAGTCCACCCCTGCCGTAGCGTAAGATAAGCCTACGTCGACCCTCGTCGTCCCCTTCGTCGTCCTCTTCGTCGTCCTAGGACTGGAGTTCAGCAATCAAGGATGCGGAACTGCTGTGAGCTGCACACTCTCTTGACACACCTGCACGTATCTGCGTTACACTCGTGGTAACCCCGAACCCTGTATTTATACAGGAGACTTCCATCTGGGACAGTTTCTGTTTCAGATGAGCTTTGGCAGTGGTAGCCATCTTTGCTATGGAGCCATCGTCATTGCTATCGTCGTCACTCGGACCCATGAGCAGTGGATACAATTGGTGTGGAAGGAGAGGGTGCAGTTCTGGATCAGCAGGTCTGAATCTGAAATTGACTGAACCCCACAGTCGAAATCAGCAGGTCCCAGGTTGACCTGACATGATTTCCACCCAGAATTACAGGGAATCCCCAGTAATTTGGTGGTGAAAAGAGGGTGCCAGACACCCGCTTTGGTGGTAAAAAGAGGGTGCTAGACACCCACTAGTGGGTGCCAGACACCCGCCCAGAGGGTGCCAGACACCCACTAATTCCGCCAAACTATTCACCCTCTTTCAGACACCCACTTTGGCCTATGGGAGTCCACCGTGCACGCTGGGACTACCCCCCCCTCCCCCTGTGCAGGGCAAACCTGCAACCACCACCACTACCACCCCACCTTACCCGGGGCTTGACCCTCGGGAGGAGGCAGGGATCAGCAGTGCAGTGCAGCACATTCTTGTGAGTGTACCTGTGCGTGTATGAGTGTCCATACGTACGCTAGCAGCGGTCTCTTTACCGTGACCTGCGACAGGTGGAACAAAACAACACTCTCCGAAAGGAGGGGGTGTGGGGTGGGGTAAGCTGCGCAGCAGCATGTGTGTGAGTGGCACTCAGTGTGATTACGGTTTTTACTTTCGAAAAGAATACCCAGAAGACCAGCCCAGAACGGGAGGGGTTTGTGTCGATAGGGTCATGCCGCAAAGCGCAGCAACCCCACCTGATGCCCGGGAGACAGCGGGGCGCTGACTCCCTTCGGGCCTGTGCAGGCACCCCTCCGCGCTCCGCTCGTCGGTCTGTCGCAGATGGCTATAAGGCTAGAACAGCAAAGAGTTAGGCCCGTGCTGAGGGGCGGGCGAGGGGGAGGGAGGAGAGGGAGGTGGTAACGTTATGTAAGACAAGGCGGGGCCAAGGGGTGGCCCCGTGTGTGCCCAGCGCTGTGTGTGGCTGCTGTGCATGGGGTTCTGCGGCGTGTGTGCGGTGGCCTCAGTAGTCTGTGGTGGGGCCGGACAGCTGCCCCTCCCACCCGAGGTTCATCAGCTTCGTGTAGGCCGCAGAGAAGTCGTCGAAGAACTTGTCGTTGTCGGCGGCGTACTTGTCGACGTAAACGCGGAACTTCGGGTCGCTCAGCAGGGCCATGTCCGCAGGGAGCATCATCAGCTTCTTCGTCTCCGCATCCTCGAACTGCTCGTTGGGGGTGCCGCGGGACGACGGCTTGATCTGCCACGTCTTCTCCGTCAGCTCGGTGAAGAAGGAGTTGGAGAACCCGTAGGGGTCGTTCGTCCACGGGCCCTCGTACCCGCTGCGGTCCTTGTTGCAGCGCCCGAGGGCGTGTGCCCCGATCAGCGCCACAATCTCCTGGTCGTTGAAGCCCATGCGGTAGAACACGCTGCGGATGTGGTCGCTGCCCTGCGCCGCGTCGGGCAGGCGCCCCGTCGGCGGGCACTTGTTGCCGTCCTGCCGCCCGTAGTGGAAGGGGATCTTCGGGCCCCCCATCTCATCGATCGCAATCAGCGACGCCAGCACCCACAGGTCCGCCTTCGAGATGGAGTGCTTCGCGACGAGGGGTGCCAGCGCCCCGCGCGCCTTCCCCAGCCCTGCGTTCGCGGGGTCGTCCTTCTCGGGCACCTTGTCCATCGTCCCGTGGTTCCCTCCCTGCTCCCCCTTCTTGTACGTCCCGCTCGAGTGCCACGCGAGACGCACGAACTCAGGCCCCAGCGGCGGCTCCGAGCTCTCCAGCAGGGCCACCACGTCGTTGCGCAGCTCTGCCCCGTACGGCACCTTCGCGAAGGGGTTCCAGAACGCGTGCGCCTGCTCCGTCCCTGCCAGCAGGGAGTACGCCGCCCCGGTCCCCATCCCTGCGGCGAACACCTTCGCACCCCTGCTGCGCAGCGAGCGCCGCATCACAGACGCGAACATCGTGTGTGTAGTGGGTGTGTGTAGCGCTGCAGTGGCGGTGCTGGTGATGGTCCTCGAGCCTACAAGGGAGAAGCCAGGGGAAGCAACCTGATGCACTGCCCCCACCCCCCACAGGTCAAGCCTGCCACCCGAGACCTCGAGCTACAGCGAAGCTGTTCAAACAGGTTTGATCAGGCTGGTGGTACATGTAGAGACATAACAGGTTATAAAGGCACAGTGCCCTGGCTCAATTGCGAAGCTGAGGAAGGACGACGGCCGCGCTTTGGGCGCTAGTTTTTTTCTCCGGATGATCCTGGGGTGGGCCGCGCGCGTGCGCGGCCCACCCCAGGATCATCGTCATCTACCGGGGGCAGGACAGCGAATGCCCGAGCTGGGTGATGCAATGCTGCTGAAACCAATTTCTGGATAAGGGGCGTGATCCCCGAGCCGAAGGGAATGCTCTGGATGTTCTGGACGCACCAGCCCACAAGCTGCCCCCCCCAAGGATGCGAAGCCTGTATTTTTTGTGTATTTTTTATGTGTATTTTTTGTGTATTTTTTGTATTTTTTGTATTTTTTGGAGGATCCTTGAAATCGGTAGTGGACAGTAGCGGACAGGGCGGACATTTCCTTGTGGAAAAAGTGCCCGAAAAAAAAATTCGAAAAGGTCCCCCTTACAGAATTAGCCTTTTTTCAAAAAATCGGAAAATTTCGGACCGCAATTTGTACCCAAGAAAGTGCCGAATTTTCGGACTTGGTCCGATTTGAACGATTTCCGTGCCTCTTGCAACCCCCATGAGGGGGGGCTGCTGTTTCGGGTTCTTCCGGTGGTACATGCTGGGGTGTCAGGACAGGGAATCCTGCTCGCTGTACCCGGTGATCCCTGACGCAGCCAGGAAGTGGAGAGCCTTGGAACCCTGGTTGAGGCCTGTAACACCCGGCCTTCCTGCCACTTGTGGCATTGTGGAGTGGAGGTGGTTATGGAGAAGGTTCTCTCTCCGTCCGGTCGAGCACAACCGTCCTCTCCAGCCAGGGGTCATCTACTTTCCAAACAAGGGCCAGGAACATGCTCAAACAAACCAATTGATCAGAAAATCTGGCTTGCCGTGGGGGGCCCTCGCTACGAGTCACTGTGAGTCACGAGTCGTCAGTTTTCAGCCAAACATGGCTGACTTCTCACTTTTTCTCACTCAGTCACACTTGGTAGCGAGGGCCCCCGTGGAATCATTGAGCATTGGGGAGTGGTTTGCCCCCTTGCTGCGTATGACATGTCCATTTTTGACGATTTTTGGGCAGAATTTGGTGCGTGGGACCTTTCGATTTTCATGATTTTTTTCGGAATTTCGTGGGGACCGGTACCCCATTTGAGGGCCAAAAATCTCATTTCCGAGGCCTGGGAATGGTCGCAGTGGCCTCAGATGTCCAAAAACGTTCAATTGACCTCTCCTCGAAAAAAAATTCGAAAGGTCCCCCCTACTGGCACCCCGGATTAGGACATGTCTCTGGGGGTGTCCGGGGGGCATTTTTGGCCCATTTTTGGCTGGGGAAAATGGGCCATTTTTCACGATTTTTTCGGTTTTTTGTCCGGACCGGCACCGCATTTGAGGGGCCAAAATCTGATTTCCGAGGCCCGGGAATGGTCGCAGTGGCTTCATTTGGCCAAAAACGTTCAATTTACCCTTCCCCCAGGGGGCCCTCGCTACCAAGTGTGACTGAGTGAGAAAAAGTGAGAAGTCAGCCATGTTTGGCTGAAAACTGACGACTCGTGACTCACAGTGACTCGTAGCGAGGGCCCCCAAGGTTTTTCATTTTTTACGTGAAGTATGGAAACCTTGATGCCGCTCCAGACCGATCAAATGAAGCTTGATGGGATGGTATCAAGGTTTCGATGTTACTGTTACTACATGGGTCGAATCGTCCATCTAGTGATACTCCACAGAGGCAGTTGCCTGTATGTTGAATAGTATGACGACGTCATGGTATTCAACGTTAAAATTGTTCTCGATACCGTTGCCGCTCCATGCATGAGTATGCATGGAGCGGCACACACGAGCACAAATCACACACACCCACACTGCAGGGGTTCTCATCCTCACACACAACATGCCTGGGCGCAAGGCGCACTGGTCGCAAGTGCACTTCTCCGCAGTGCAGAACAACCTGGCGCGTAAGTGCCAGCACTGTGATGATGTTATAAAGGCAGTGTCTGGCACACGCCTCCAGACGAAGGCACCCACTGAGGTGGTGGAGCGGGCGAAGGAGGCGGGTACCATACTGCCCACCTGGTCGCACCCAAGTGCCTCACACCGGATCTCTCCCCACCCGGTGGTCCACCTGACGGATATGCGCCTCAACTAATCGCGTTGTGAGTAACCTGAACCCGAGAGTGCTGAGTCCCCTACTGGGCCCCCACTAGTGTATTTTTTGGTGTATTTTATGTATTTTATGTGTATTTTATGCACTTTTTGTATTTTTTGAGACAGGCTTTGTATTTTGTCATCCCTGCCCCCCCCCCCCCCCCACCGAGACAGCGCGCGGCACCAGAGACACAGCCGAGGAGTGTGCCCATCTGCACAACGGGAAGTGCAAACGCATGGAACATTCCAGGGGAAATATGGTCTAAGGGTTCCGCCCTCCGCCCCCTCCTTAGTTGGCAATATGCACCCCCAATGTTAATCGAACCCTGCCACCTGCCAAGAGTAAAGGGACCAGCCAGTGCCCAACTTTGGAACGCAGCAGCCGCCTCCGGCTGAGCATCTGCCGGCGATGTGAATGACACTCTTTACGACCAGGCCTGACTCCCGAACGGCCAGACTCGCACGCCAGAGGCACTGCTACATCTCTCTCTCAGGGCTGTCCGAGCCATCCGGAATACACGAGCAATGCCAAGCAAGGCTGCTGCTTGCCCCCACCACCTTCCCCTCTCTACAGCTGCCCCGGCACGCAGGCATCACAGCCCGTTGTTCGGCTGCAGACACACCACACCCACCCACCCCCCGTTCTGCAGTTTCGTTTCCATTTTTCGTTTTTTTACTTTTTGCAATACGGCAAAACCCTCGCAGCGGGATGACTGCGCAATCCCGGCACCACCCACCCCACCCCTGCTCATGCATCCTCAGGCTCGAAGGTGTTTCGTGTGGAATACACGCGGTCCCTCGAACCCTTTTGCGCTGCTGAGCTGCGCCCCACTGAGAAATGCTTGTGCGTGCCACAGCCGCCTGCAGCAGCTGCAAGTTCCGGCGCGCCACCCATCGCAGACGTGCGAGCCTGCTCCGAGGCGTGGGCAGACTTCAGCCTGTCTGTCATTGGGAGCTCCAACTCCTCCAGCCCTGTGGAAGGCAGCTCTGTCTCGGTGCGCTTCGCAATCGTCTCCGTCAGGAGCTCTGGCGCCAGCAGCAGCACAGAATCATTCGGGTCTGTCACAGGCTTTGCGGGCGCAGCCTCGCTCCCACGCACCGCACCGTGCAGGGCGGCGTCGATGAACTCACGCTTCTTCCGCTCCTCCGCCTCAGCCACCACCTTCTGGGAGGGGACCCGCTTCGCAGTGCCAAACGCGCTGCCCAGCGTCTTGATCCCTGTGCTCGGGGCAGTCTCTCTCGCAGCCACGCTGCGTGTCGGAGCGCTGCTGGCACCCGCAGCGTCCGCAGCTTGCTGCCGTGCCTGGCTGCGCTTATCAGCCAGCTCCTTGGCACGCGCCTTTTGCGCCTGCCGCACGCCCCTCAGATGCTGCACCACCTCGATCCCAGAGGGCTCGTCGCCCTCGCCGGCCCCGCCCTCCGGCGACTCGCTGCGGCCGCGCTTCCGCCTCGTCGCCGTGCGCACCCTCTTTTTGAAGGGCACGACAGCCTCCGGCACCTCTGCAGCACCCTCTGCATCCGCAGTGGGCATCGTGCCGCTGTGTGTGACCTGCGGTGGCGGCCTATGCCGAGAGGTGCCTCAGTTGGGAGGGTGGCAGCAAGCAGTGTGCCGATAAGCGCAGGCTCGGCGGGGAGGGGTTTTGTGTTGCATGCGCAGGCCCCTTTGGGTTACAGCTGCCTGGGGAACGGGCCAAGGCTGGCCAAGGTGGCTTTGCCACCACAGACAGAGATATTCAGAATGGGGATGAGCAGAGCGGGCCGGGCTTTCAACAATTTGAACACTTTTGTTCACTCCCGCTGAGAGGGGAGCCACTGTTGCGGGTTCTTCTGGCCGCACGGTGGCATTGACTGGTGCCATTTTGTTGTTGTGTTGTGCTCTTCCTTGGCATTGCTGCCTCGTGCAGTTTCTGCCGTTGTATTTTGCAAGCGGGTGGACAGAGGGCTCGATCACCTGCATCCTTCTGAAGGGAATCTGGGTGTCTGTGCGCAGGCTGATGGGTCCTCTCGCAGAGACAGCATCAGGGTCCTGCCCTCCTGCTGTGACCCGCGGGGTTGTGGAGGCATTTGCTCCTGACTATTCAAAACATCTTCCCCTGGGGTGGCTGAATAGTCAGACAACCTCCCTGAAATTGCGATGCTCTCTTGGAGGACATCGAATCAGTTGAAACGGCAAGCAGTTTCCCCATAGAGCAGAAGATCAGATGTATGGGCGGGGTACCACCCGTGAGTGCACCAGAAGGCCGTGAGAATGTCGCTGTTGTAAGTTATGTGGGGGTCTTGCACCCGAGCAAGATGGCTTGTTTGTCTCGTAGCAACACAAGTGATACGGCAACCCCTGGGAACCTCGTAGCAATCCTAGTCGGCTACGTAATACCTTCACCTAAGTTTTGTGTTATAAACCCGGAACACTGACCGGCCGGCGGGATCTCAACGGACGACCCGCCGTATAAAGACACATCACCGACAGACACCACGGGCACCATGCGGCACAGAACCCACCCAGTGGAGCGTGCCATCGAGACGGACCTACGAGACATGGTGCATCCCACCTTGAGAGGATGAAGGTGGGATGCACCATGCACAGCAACAGCAAGGGTCCCGGGAGAAGAGGACCGCATGCACATGGAGAAGGCAACGGAGGGCGTGCGATAGCATGCTGGTGCTCAGGCAAGTGCAGGGCGCATCACTACAAACATCTTGCGCTAGTTCACCGGCACCGCGCTGTTCAAGCGATCCACGGAGGTTCCGTCGCGACAGTGCACCGGATATTCAGCGGTCGTGTACCAGTGCCAAGAGGTTGTTCAACCAGGACGGGACACACAGCAGCCGAGTGCAGCCCCCGCGGGACAGCTGGGTCAGGCATGCTTGTCGGGAGTATCCCTGAGGACGCCTGCACACCACCCGCTGATGCATAGGCCTGCAACCACTGCCATGGCAGCACGCGGCTTGGGTGGGAGCGAACGGGCGACTGAGCGTGCGACATCACCAGGGTGACTGAGCAGGGAATGCCATGACGCCTTCTTCGCTGACACAGATAGAAATCCTGAGCAGGGACGAGGGTTGGGTTCCTTGCAGTCCCACTGTTCAAGGTTGCGTCAACCAATGAACGAATCATCCGAAACAAGCACGTCCGGTTCGAATCTGTGCGAAGACAACGACAACAGCCTGGGTATGTCAGGGGCGACACCATGTGAGGCACTGCAGCGAGAGGGGCCTCGATGCTCATCACGACAGCAGGCACAGAGAAGGTGGCTATCTACTGGACGAAGATGCACTGTGCATCACCGTCAATAAAAGTAGCTCAATCAGTCCTATCCGATCCCGCCCCGACTCCGGCACGCTACCCACCCTGCCACACAACACAGCACAGCTGCATCAGGGTCTGTTTAAACGCAGGCCGGATCCACGGCACAGGTGAGATAACCATTAGAACACACTTAAGTCCCGGATACCTTTGTCTCAACGACAACCCCAACCTATTATATTAGAGCGCTCATTGCTGTGCACCTTCATCTATTCCCTTTACTTATCTGCGATCAGTATTGAATAGTAACCACCAGACGTCCCTAGCAAGCCTCCAGCATACTCAGGGGAAGGGGGTGGCGTCATCACCACCCTGTCGCCCCCCCCCCCCTCTGCAGGCGTTGGCAGTCCTTCCCTCCTCTCCTCCTCCTCACCTCCCCGCCCTGTGACGGCTGCGGGGACTCTTTACGATCTAAATAGCAGCCATTGGGCCAACCCCCCCCCGGAGCGGCGAGGGATCAGAACCGCACGGCTGGCCTGGATTGGTTGGCTGGTTGGTTCGCCGGGGCTGTTAGTGGGCCACAGCACGAACCATTCACCCCCCCCCACCCCCCTCCCCACCTGATGTGCATC
This sequence comes from Rhynchopus euleeides, assembly GCA_963210315.1. Lineage (NCBI taxonomy): Eukaryota > Euglenozoa > Diplonemea > Diplonemida > Diplonemidae > Rhynchopus > Rhynchopus euleeides. Next base: position 958,945 of record OY723288.1, on the reverse strand, counting down.
AACGCTGTGCTGAAGCTGTCACAGGGAAGCCGTGCCGCCGCCATCTCCTCTCTCTCGACGTGAAATATAGCGAAACGTTGTACAAACCCCCCACACACGCATGAATCTTTTCATCGCAGTATAGATCACACCGAGCAGCACCCCACCCCCGACCTCCACTGCGCCACTCACGCACTGCGCACACAGAGACGGTGCCGCAGGGGACGCAGAGACCCAACCGCATCACGCAACATAACATCCATAAAACAACTCCCCGCTCTTCTCTCCTGCATGACTACCTCCTATCTCTCCAGGACAAAGCCGAGCCTACAGCCGCTTCAGGATAGCGAGGGCCTCGTCTGCCCGGTCTGAGGGGACGAAGAGGTGGTCGTGGTGGTAGCCTGCCACCACGTTGCACGGCATGCTGTGCTGGGTGAACAGCTGCCCGATGTGCGCCGTCAGGCCGACGAGATCGAGCGACGTCGCGAGGCGCAGGGTGATCATCTTCGACGGAAAGGCGGTCACCGCACCCTCCGGCAGCAGCTGGGCCTGGGCGGCATCGACAACAAGCGACAGGCCCTCTGCCTCGCGGTGGAAGGACACCACGTGCTGCAGCAGGCCCCCGGACAACAACGCCTCATGCGCAGCTGGGATGCTGGCGAACAGGTAGGTTGCATCGGACACGGAGGGCGACAGCGTCTTCAGGACGGTGGCGAGGGGTGTGGCTGCGGCTGCGGCCGGAGCGGCAGGCTGGGCCTCGCCCGGCTGCACAGAGAGGTAGTACGTCACGGTGGGCCCGCTGCCCCGCCATGCGACGCCCCTGTGGGCCATGCCGTTGAGCAGCTCGCGCATGCTCCCGAACCCGCACCGCCGCATCTGCCGCATGCTGTCACCGCAGCGTGTGGCAAGCTCGTCCGGGGTCAGCCCCGCCTCGCCCGCATGCCGGAGGACACGGAGCACTGCGTCCTGCACTTCCTCCGACTCGCGTGCCATAGGGAGCATCGTGCTGCCCTGCCGCGCTGCTTGGGTGGTGGGGCGATGGGCAGATGGGCAGTGGGGAGTGGTTTTGGTGTCGACGGGCCCAGTGCGTCAGGCGCAGGACTACAGGGTACTATACAGGGGGTTTTTTCACAGGAGTTGGGTGGGGAACTGCAGCTTGGGCCATTTTTTACTTCGCGGGAAAATGTCGGGCTGGAACCGGCACCAAACGTGGTTGGGGATCAACCTCCCGACCAGTGTAGTACGAACTACGGGAAGTGGACAACTTCTTAGAGGAACACGCGGGTGCGGACAACGAGCACCCGCTTGGGTACGTGCGAGAAGCTGGTTTTGCTGCGTCAGGCGAAGCTGAGGGGGTTTCGGCCGCGAGTAACGGGAACTCTTTTCGGCTGGCGACGGAGTATGATGCAGTGATGGCGGCACTCCGCATGACTGCAAACCTCCTCATGAGCGCTTGGCCAAGGGTGTTCATGTGGTAGTGCATCGATTTCGGGCGCTGTGGGAAACTGACTGCAGGGGGCCGAACCTGCTGGGGAGGCCCGGGAATATTAATGGGATTTCTCTCCCACAGGCTGCAATTGCATTTCGGTGTTTCCCCTCCCACACGCTTCTGTCCCGGCAAGCCACTGCGACAACTCTCATCAGGTCTTGAGCGGGGAAGCACCACCCGTCTGTTCACCTCTGCTGGGGGGGACAGGACCAAACCGCGGAACAGGCCCCTTGCGCCAAGCAAACAGGGCTTGACTGCACCACCCGGTTGCCTCAGGCTGGCCGCCCACTCCTGCCGCTGCTTCGTGACGGGGCACGAACACCTGCCCTCGGCCACCCAAAGGGCAGCCCCAAGTTCGCTTCGGGGTTCATTCGTGACCTCGCCCTGTTCCCGGAGCAGCAGGGAGTGCTTGATGCACACTGGATGGTCTGCCTAGCTCGACTTCGGGCAGGGGTGGCGGGCAGGGGGTGGGGTTGTGTGATCGTCGAAAGTGGGAAAGGGCAGACGCCGACAAGCTTCCCAGCACCCCTCGAGCAACGTGAGCCCCGTTTGTGGGGCGCACAAGGGAAGGTGGCCCTGCCACAGGGCAGGGCGCGGGGCAAACCCTTCCCGCCGTCTTTGGCGTCAGAAGATCCCAGTGTGCAGGACCCGGCTGGGCGACCACCCTTGTGGCGGTGCAGTATCTGCAGCTGCATGGCACGCAACCTTGCAGCCTGGCGGTTTCTGTGCCTTGATGGCTGAAGCCTTTTTGGCTCCGCGCCTTGGGACTGCCTGTGGGCCACCGTTGCAAGGTGGGAACACCAGAGGGGGGAAGCCGGTGGCACCTCCATGAGGAAGACGTTCCACAGCCACTGCATCAATCAAATGTAACCACTTGAGGCATTCTTAACATTCAGAACCCGACTTGACTGATACCACCTCGACCTCTTGTCTGATGTGGGGAGGCGACCCTTCCCCGGAAGATGCCGGGACCTGGGAGGAGGTGCCCATCGATACATCGATATGTCTGCTACTGTGAGGACAGAGCGAAGCGAGAGGGAAGTAACCGCGGTAAAAACGATGGGCCCACCTTCTGCTTATCACACGTTGAAGGAAGAGACGAGACCACGATGCACAGACCAATCCCAGCGATATGGGCTCCACAGGCGGGACGACTTTGCCACCGATGCGACCGGGGCTACCGCGTGGCGAGGACCTCGTGGCGCGCCTGAACCCTCACGACCCGGCGTGAGGCACCCGGGGCGAGGCACGGCATGGCGCCGAACACCACCAGGACACAGACGCAGCACACGATACCCTGCAGCGAGATGACCTGAAAAGGACCCTGCAGTGAAAGAGATGGAGCATGCAGACGTGCATGACGCATCATTCCCGAGGCAGCTACTCCCGTATGGCCTTGCACGCCGGCAGTGCCCTCCTCGGACCACGCCCAGCCGTAGAAGTGAATGTTTGCAAAACTAGGCAGGGTTGTTCCCAGGTGTTCCTACGCGGAGGCCACTTGCGGATACTGCAATATCGCCTTCACCGAGAAGGGCAATACCTCTCCGGACAACATCTGCAGCAGGTAGGGTATTGGAACGCATTCACATGCTGTGCAGAAGGTCAAGAGAGATGCGAATGTCAAGAGAGCGGATGCTACGGTGCTGGCGAGGCTGAAGTGGCCTACAGCCGATACTGGCAAGAGACGCCCAGCTGAAGAAGTGACGAGAGGCATATATATCCACCTGCGGCCTGTCCAATGGACGTAACCCCACAAGCAGCGCTTTATCATATGATTATTGCCTCAGCATTCCGTGAAATATACATAAACCCATTACCTGCACCCGTTCCCTTAGTTGGGTGACAAGACATCAGCACCCACCGTAAGAACCCTGACTAACCCTGAACCGATTGGAACCACCTACCCGAGAGTATGCCCGAGTAATAAACCACACCTGAGTCACTCCAGGGACATCCCACACCAGTATTAAGAGTTGCACCTGCAGCACCCCGAACCTGACACCTAGTGTCGTGGCCTAATATCCCGAGGCTCACACTATAGACACCACCGTTAACCTGTGTGCATGCAGGCATTCAGATACGCACCTCTAATGATGACCGACCCCAGGGCATGCACTGCACCCTACCTTATGATGCCGATTGGCTCACACACGATCAGCTTTTTTGTTGAGTGCAGGTCGCACCGAGCAGACTCTGATGCCACATGCACTGTCACACACACCCTCATCACGAGGGGCTCAGGGTCAGCCCAGCCCGACCCTGCCCCTGCCCTGAGCCCATACACTGGGCCGGGACCCCCACACCACCCCGACCCATCCATCAGACGTTAGGAACCACCCTCCCCACCCACACCCCTGTCGACCCCCACGCACTCATCAGTCCTTCTGCAAAGAGAAGTACTGGGATTATGTGCGATGCGCCCCCCGAGCAGCTGGAACCCAACCCCCTGCCCCCCCACCTCCCCACCCACGGCGCGTGTGCCAGGTCCAGACAGCGTCGGCTGACACACGCGCGGAGCGTAAGCTGAGCTTACCCTCGTTCGACCGAGAGGGCGGCGACGGCTACAGCGGCTGCGGCCCCACCCGACCCCGCCACCACCACCACCCAGCCCTTGGCTAGCACAGGCGCGTCGGCAAGCCGACGCCGCGCAGCAGGTTTGTGAGAACCTTGAGAACCCTTCCCTCCACCACCACCACCCCCTACACACGGCACGCGTTGTTAATTTCTTAACAAGCGTGACGTGGAACCCCAGGCAGCAGGTGCGTCGCTTTGGTGCCTTCGGCAGCTTTCACACAGCAGCAGAATGGTGATCGTATGTGTGTGTTGCAGCCCTGCACAGACCTCCTGTGGGCAAGCCCTGCACGGGCTGTGACCCCACAGGCCCAGGCAAAAAAAGGTGCCTCATATCCCACGGCAGTGCTATGTTTTGTGCTGCCCGTTGGGCAATCCCCTGCAGCTGTCAGCCACGCCAGAGGCTTGCCTGACATCGAGGGTTGCAATCAACACCCACCCAGAGAGCCGATGGCCACCAGAAACAGTGCATACCCTACACGGGTTCACTGGTGTTAACCTTGTCCCCGCGGCACTCCAAAGCTAAGTGGGGCACCGGAGTGGTGAAGGGAGGGGGGAGGTGCATCGAACACCCAAGTCTTTTTCTTTCCATATTCCTTCCTGTTGTTTTCCCATGCATGCTACTGAGAACGGACGCAAACAACGGGGGGGAAAAAACGGGCAGCACGGCAGAGGGCAAGGGCTCTTGCGGGATGGCTGAGCAGACAAAAACACAGCTTCTCACAGCACAGCCCTCAGAGAGCCCAGACCACCCGTGCACTGAACAAACCGCTGTGCCCTGCAAGCGACAGGGTTCACGGGGCTAGACGGAAAGCGATGACACACCCACACACACCCACACAACCCTCCGCCCGATACACTCGTCTCCGTCTCGGGTTACACCGTCCAGGTCATTCGACCCAACGGTAGACCTTGTGCCTGCCCCCTCGCAGGGTTGCTTCGGTTGCGCTTGCCCACAGGGTGGGGTGGGCGGGGTGGGGGGTGGGAGGGGCAGCTTGACTGAACAGACCAAAACACACGCGCGGCACTCTTTGATTCCTTTGGCTGATGATAGTGTATGATGAACTTCATTTTTTTGCATATGCGCTTGCCGATGGGGGCGGGGGCGGGGGCGGGGGGGGGGGTTGATCAGGCCAAAAAGAACATAAGCGTGGAGGGAAGAGCCGCAACTATTCCACCCCCTTCCACGAGACGCGAGCCTTCCTCCGCTTTGATGGGGCACGGGGAGGCGTAACGGGGTTCTGTGACGAGGGACACAGGCCCAGCCACTCATCTCTCCGGGACCCACACACACACGCACCCACGAGCAAGGCCGTGTGTGTGTGTCACAGCAGCAGCAGTCCTGCTGCTGTAAACATTGGTAGTACATCTTGCTCCACTCCTTCACCACTCTCCGTCAGAGCTGATGTCGCCAATGAGCCCCTCCTCCTCGTACATGCCTTCAAACTTCTCAGGGAACAGCAGCTTCTCAGTCCGGATCACCTTCGTCACCATTTTACGTAGCTGCTTTGCGGTGTGCTGGAAGGTGTTCAGCTTGATATCCCTGTGTATAGGTGGGGGGGTGACGGTCAATTTGGACCAAATCGGGGGCAACACTTGTAGCATATTTTGGCAGAAGCAGCTGGATTTCCCCCCCGCATTGGACACCTTGCGCTGGAGACACACAGTGCCCTTCCTCTGCTCAAACTGTGCACCGTGGCACCACGACACCTCTGTGCCAGAGAGAGGCAACCTGCCCGCACACCCATGCGTGATGCCACCAAACTTCAGAAAACAACAAAACCCCAACAAACACATGAAAGGGTCATACTTCGCCATTGCCTTGTAGTTCAGACCGTGCTTCTCAACAAGACGGTCGACGAAGACGTGCTCATCCTCTGTCACGACCTGGGGGATCTTCTTGGCAGGCACAAACTCCGGAAGCTCCTCACGCTTGGCGTGCGAGGGGAGGGACTCCTGGATGTCCTTCTTCTTCTTGCTGTCGAGCCCAGGCTCGCTGCAGAGCCCGAGACGTGCGTATGCGTGGTGGAGGGGCAGCGACGTGTCGACCAGCCCTGTCAGCAGGTTGGTGTGCACGCCCTTTGCCCTGAAGACCCGGTCGGGTGTCTTGCCCACGATCTTAACCACCCGCGTGCGGGCGCTCTTCCTGCCGCGAACACCCATCCTGCTCGCCTGTGTGTCCTGCAGGTTGTGTTGCGGAGGAGGTGGGTCTCGGGTGGAGACCGTCCTTTAGCTTCAGCTTAATAAATGTGTAGCAGCACCGGTTTGCAAGGGGGTGGGGTGGGTGCGTGGGGAAGGGGTGGGGCAGGTGCGGGGGGTGCGGGGGGGGGGGGGGGGGGGCTGCTGCAGGTTTTTTCTTCCCCCATCCCCCTCCTAGCCGGTTGAGACACACAGCTTGACCCACCGTCCGCGTGCCGGCCAGGTAACCCACCTGAGTGCAGTGCGGCACGGCACCCCTCCTTGATCATGACTAGGGGCCCGTCACAGCGACGGGCCACATCCAGCACCGTAGTACTGTGCCGCGCTGTCACGGTTAAAATCGATCGCAACAGTTTCAGACTTCGCAACACATGGCCGTACACCCATCGAACACCATTCGGGCGAGGTACATGTGCTGCAGGTTAGTGCGAGGAGATGATTACTCCATAACCATAACAGCTTACTCCGAGTCCTCCTCCTTGCGCAGCTTGGCCGACCCGTTCACGACACGGATGTCCAGCTCACGGGCACGGTTGACGATCTCAACGCGCAGCTTCTTGCCGACCTTGTGGCCGATCACGGCGGCGTGCGTCTTGTTGCGCATCAGCAGCAGCTCCAGGTCCTGTTGGTAAGTTAGAGTGTTGCAAATGGAATGAGCAAGGGAGGCATCCATTCTGGATTCGCATGAATGTTGACTGCAGGCAACAGGGAAGAGCCCGGCGAAAAGATGCGATGTGTGCGGTTTCGATACACTGGGTGTTGCAAGGCAGGTGATCCATTGACACAACAACTGACACATACCTTGGGGGTGTTCACGTTGAAGTGACGCAGGCCGTCGGGGTGCACGTTGCGCGTCACCTTGGCGTTACCGAAACCGATGTTGGCCATCTTGATCTGACCCCTCCAGCGACGACGCACCACGGAGTCAATACCCTTGGGCTTCCTCCAGCTAACACCCACACGCACATGGCGGTCGGAGTGGTGACGGTTGAACCGCGTGGTCTTCTTCTTGATGATGTGGGCACCCATTGTGTTGTGTTGGTGTGGTTAAACTTCCCCGAACCTGCAGGGTGATGATCTCGGTAGCAACAGGCACATGCGTGGTGGTCATCAGGAGCACAGAATTGAAATAAGCGGGCAGCGGGCGCAAGGGGAGGGGGCAGGGCACTGCACGGTTCAGCGGTTTCAGTTTGCATCACTGGAGCCTATGACATGACTGAGGAGAAAGCGCAACAGCTTACTCCGAGTCCTCCTCCTTGCGCAGCTTGGCCGACCCGTTCACGACACGAATGTCCAGCTCACGGGCACGGTTGACGATCTCAACGCGCAGCTTCTTGCCAACCTTGTGGCCGATCACGGCGGCGTGCGTCTTGTTGCGCATCAGCAGCAGCTCCAGGTCCTGTTGGTGGAAGTGTGTGAGAGGCGTGAGGTTGTCCCGTGGCACCAGGTGCCCAACCCTTCAAGGACCTCAAGTGACCGACAATATCAGAACAAGACAGAAAGACGGCCCGCCTAGCGACGAGGATTGCAAAGGCACAACACCTGACACATACCTTGGGGGTGTTCACGTTGAAGTGACGCAGGCCGTCGGGGTGCACGTTGCGCGTCACCTTGGCGTTACCGAAACCGATGTTGGCCATCTTGATCTGACCCCTCCAGCGACGACGCACCACGGAGTCAATACCCTTGGGCTTCCTCCAGCTAACACCCACACGCACATGGCGGTCGGAGTGGTGGCGGTTGAACCGCGTGGTCTTCTTCTTGATGATGTGGGCCCCCATTTTGTTGTGTCTGTGTGATGCTGGAAGGAGAGGTGTGTTTGGTGAGAAGCAAATCATATCAATCGCAGATCCACCCACGGGTGTGTCAGAGCAAAGGACCTGGGAGGGGGGAAGCACAACACAACACCGCCGGCAAGCTGAGACGTTCACTACTCCTCCGCCGCAAGCATGCGATGTGGGCTAGGGAAGCTATACGGCGCCATCACACCAGACCCCCCTCAGAGCGCACCACAGGCAGTGATGCGCAGCTGCGCAGTGGGGCTCCCATCCTTCTCACCAGCGTACTTGGAGACCTTTGCCAGCGTGTCGAGGCCAGACTTCACCTTTCCGAAGACAACGTGCTTCCCGTCCAGCTTGCTCTGTGTCGGGTGTAGGGTGGTTGGTGAAGGGCGTGAACACTGTTAGAAGCAAACCACAATGTACATGATATGAAGGCAGTGTTTCTCACTTCAGGATCCTTATTATTACTCGGTTCAAATACAAGACTTACGGCTTCCATTGAACCCCCTCAGTAAGTCATAGGACATCGACCAAGATGTCCTGATTCTGTGCCTAGGGTGAGCGCAGGTGCCGGTGGCCCGGCTGCGGGGCCACGTCGACGGGCCGCCTGCGCCTCGACGGCACGGCCCGCGCCGGGGAGCGGGGACCCCGCCCCATGTCGGACAACGGGGCCCTGGCCGCCCACGTGTCGGCAAAGCACGGTAAGTGCCGATATGACGTAAACCACACAGCCGCCTCCCACTGGAAGGCGAAGAAGCCACGGGGGTGGGCGTGGACCCCGGACACGTGGGCACGTTTATTTTGCCTTTATGTCCACCAATGTGCCGCTGAGCTGCCTGGGAGAGCGGCTGAATTTAACGACGTGAACACAAGTGAACACAAGTGAACTGCTGAGGAGTGGAGGGGGGGAAGCGAAGTAGAAGGGGGAGGGGGGGCGGTACAATGCACGACGGACATGCAGCCGGAAGCGAGTATGGCGGACTGCACACGGGCCGAATCAGACAGTGCGAAAATCCCAGCGGTAGACAGCTGCTTCAGGCACAAACAAGCGTTGGCGAGAACCACATCAAAGGCATACCAAGGGCTCATCCGAAAGCGTAATGTAGAACTGCGACGAGTTGCTGTCCTTCCCCGAATTTGCCATCGCCAGGTCACCCAGCCCTGTGTGCTTCACCTTCAGGCCCTCCTTCTCATCCTTGAACTTCAGGCCGTAGATAGACTCGCCCGCAGCACCCGTCCCCTTCACAAAGTCGCCTCCCTGGAACAGAGTCCCCGGAACGAGGCGGTGGATGACAGAGTTGAGGTAGTGCAGCGGCTTGCCGGACTCCTTGCCCTTGCCCTTCTCCCCTGTGCAGAGCGCCTTGAAGTTGGCGCACGTCTTGGGGCACTTCGTGGTGAAGAGTTCGATCTCCAGCCGCCCCAACACCGGGTCAGCCGGCTTGTGCGGGCTGACATCCTTCAGGCTGGGCTCAGCGCTCATCACATCAGCGAGAGACTCCAGGTCCTCAGCTGTCAACGCATCAGCATCGTTTGTGGAGAGGCCGTAGTCGACACCCTTCTTGGAGACGAACTCGCAGACCTTTTTCCACTCGGAAGCCGCCTTCACGTTATCCTCCTCACGGCCGGAGGAAATCTCCAAATAGACGGACATCACCCCGCCTCGCCTGCTGAGGTGTGGTGGAATGAATGGGTGCAACGGCGACCACAGAACAAGACACAAGACACACAATCCGATGCGGAGGGCCAATTGAGGACCAACGAGCACCTTAGAGAAGGCAGAAATGGCTGGAGGAGTGCCAAAAGAGGTCGGGATGGGGGTGAGTGGGGCCTATCCTTCGTCGATTTCATGAGACGCATGAACCTTGCCGGTCAACCTTGCCAGGATCGCTTTGCTTGTGCGAAGCGAAGCGTGAAGCAGACACACGGGAGAGCTGTGCATGTGTGACGGTAATCACACCCAAGACGCTCCCCAGGCAGTTGAATGTTTTCATTGCAATGTTCCACCTGAAAGATTGCCTTGTGGGAAGACAAGGGAAAAATACAGGGCATTTGTTGAATGGATCATCACATCCAGATGCTCGGGGCTTCGGGGAACAATCATCACCCTAATGAAGCACCTAACACGGAGGAGAGGGGGGGATGTACGCATCTGGTGGTTCTGTCGAGACCACGCCACGGCAGTGGCAGTGGCCCCAACCCGTCATCATGTGATGCATTCCCGAGGGATGGGTAAAATGTACCCTCCCCTCCCTCTCCCCCAGTCCAGATCCAGTTTCACCCTCCTGCGGATTCAGATCCGATGATTCCACGTCAGCCATCAGCACCACGCCCAACAACAACATCGGGGTAATATACGGTGAAACAGTGCCACATGAGATGCATCTTCTTGGTTTGAGGTTTTTTGACGCATCGCCTCTCCACACCATGCCCCATCCCCTCTCATCCACCACCCCACACCGCTCCGCCGCCAGGCGCGATGGAAATCACACCTCTGCCCTCCCCACCCCCACCCCCTTCAAATCTTATAATTCACAGACGCAGCCGGGGCCGCACTCTCCTCATCCCCACGCGCCGCATGCGAGCTATGCGAGCTCTTCCGCCTCCCGTTCCCACCGCTGCCCCCTCCTCCCCCCCCGCCCCCTGAGGACCGCTCCCTCACCTCCGGCTCCGGCTTCGGCACGCCAGGGATCCCCTTGTCGAGGTACTCCGTCACCTTGTCGATGTCTAACAAGGGTGGCTTCTTCGTGTTCCCCTGGCGCACGCCCTTCACCAGATCTATGTGGTACCGCTCGGGGCTCAGGAAGCAGAACCACTCCTCTGTGGACCGGGGAAGGCCCGTGTCGGTGTAAGTGTGGCACCACCCCGGGAGGCCCAGATGCATGATGAGGAGTCGGAAGTAGTCTGTGAATGTCTTCGCCACAAAATGCCACGTGCAGGCGAGGGACTGGAACCAGACGGTCGGGGCGGAAGACGGGTGCCCCTTTTCATAGAGCAGGCAGACCCTGCCGAATATGGAAGGGGTGTTGTCCAGAACAAACGCCACCTTGCTCTCATCGAGTGTAGAGTCCTGATGGCGCACGATCTGGCTCAGAGAGTTGATGTGCGTATTCCCCATGCCCCTAATAGGGGCCTTGTCCAGGAGGATGCCCCATTTCAGCAGGAGCCCATCGGATATAGCGAGAAACGATGCGAGATCCTCAGGGAGCTGGTATGGGTGGTTCGCAGTCTCCCACTTCGACACAGCGCTCTTCGAAGCCCCCGCCTTGTCGAAGAACTTCACATCCGTCACGGCGGGGTGGTTTTCCAGAAACTGCGAGACACCGAGCAGCTGCGGGAACATTCCGATCCCCTGATCACGCGACATCGCCTCGATACGCTGTGTCACGCAATGCAAAAGAAGATCCCAAAAGCAGACGCGTGGGGGAGGGGGGGTGGTGTATAGTGGAATGGGGTTGAAGGCCTCTCGGGGGTTCGGGACGGAGAGAGGGCCGGAGAAATGTGCTCTCGTCAGGACTGTTGTGGGGAGAGGGGGGCGATGGGGGGTGTGCGGGGTATCTTCGCAGCGGGGGGGTATTCACACTTAACGCATGCGGGAGGGAGGGAGGGAGAGAGAGAGAGAAGGGGAAGAGAAAAAGAGACGACAACGAAAGCAGGGAGAGATGCACACAAAGGTGTTGTGTGTTTTGAACCTTCTCCCCCGGGCCGGCGCAGCGCGTGCCAAACCGTTGTGGGGGGCTGTGCAGGGGGGGGGTGGGAGCGTGAGGGTTCTTCCCCAAAGCAGCTCCTTTACTAAAGTGATCGGCCCAACCTCCCCCACTCCCGTCTCTCTCTGCCCTGCGGGGGTGTGTGGTGGCGCGTGTGGGTGTGAGGTGACAACAGTATGATGCAGTGCATTGTGGTGCTGGAAAAGTTGGCGAGGCGAGTCAGGGCGTGCCAGGTGTGGCACGCGGCAGTGGGGAGGGAGTCATTTGGGTGCAACTTTAACGTGTGGGGGTGGGGGGGGGGGGGTTTCACAGGACACTCTGTTTGGCGATGCCCGCACAGCAGGAACGCAACATCGCCGCCACCTTCACCTACTGCAGCTGGCCACAGCTTGAACAGAGGACTCCAGAGAGGGTGATCCAAACGGCCCGGTAAGCTTCGCTGCGCCAGAAAGTTCTGCGAGCCATTTTATCGCAGACGGAGAGCCAACTCCGCATCGCCTCTCCATTCGGATGGAGGGGGGTGGGGGGTTCTGGTGCGGCAACCACGACAACTCGGCGCACAACTCCAGGTACTGCGCTCAGAGGTGTGTTTGAGAGGAAAAAAAAAGGTGCTTTTAGTTTGAAGTGCGGAGAAGAAGGGCCCTGCGCGGGGTGGGGGGGGCGGATCGCAGGGCGGCACATCCGAGGATAACACAGTCAACACAGTCTATGCAAATGGCATTGCCCACACCACACCACACCACCCCCTCCACACCCACCCAACCCAGCTTCAACATCTGCGCATCCCTTCCCCTCCCCTCCCTTCCCCACACCAACACGACGCGGTCGTGGGCGTCGTCCTGCATTCCAACTCGTCATGCCCCCTGACTTCTGCATCGTGCAGCTGCACAACGTTTTGAACTGCCTTCCCCCTAGTCAGATTCGACTAGTCAGGGCCTCTCGACTACGGCGAAGAGAAGTTGCCCAGCTTCCATGTTATGGCAACACACAACTTCAGCTTCACTGCAGACAACTGAACATGAGGGTGATGGGGGGGGGGGGAGAAGGGGGAGGACAGTGATGTTCATTTTGCCATGTCTTCTGCAGAAGACATCACCGTTCCCCCCACTCCGCACCCACCCCCTCCCCCTTCTTCCCCCATGGGTGACTATATATCGTGGAGAAGGAAGAGGGGGAGAGGAGGAGGAGGTTGTGAGTCTAGCCATCAAATACACCCCCAGCTCCTTCGTCAGATGGGGTGGGGTATGGGGGAGGAGCAGCAGAGATAGAGGGGGCTGTCTGCCGCACACACACACGTTAATCTTTTTGGTTTAGTGTAGGACGCACCGAGCGAGCTCTAGTGTTGCCTCCACTGTCACACACACATTGGATCACAGGCACGGTCCCCACCCCATGGGGAATGCAGGATACAGAGGGGGCGGATGGGCGGCTGGGCGGTTCAGGCCCTCCCCAAAAAAGTGATCCGAGGAGTGACGGCCAACCGTTTGCCGATAGGGAAGAGAGATCGAGAGAGAGAGAGGGGGGGGGGGGTGGGGAGGGGGGTCTTCGCTATACGCGGTGCTAGACGAGCGCATATTTTTCCCGCGATTTTCTCATTGTGTTATGAGGGCAAGTCGCTGGAAAAAAAAACTGCCGGGAAAACTGCTGCGAAGACTCGCCTCCCCGAAAGAAATTGAAGGAGATGGCTTGATTTGTAGGCTGCTGTTGCGTGAGGTCGGATGTCCGGATGGTTCCCGGCACCTCCTGCGTACGCAGCATGTGTGTGTTTGGCATGGCGTACAAAACAAGGTCTCTTTCGTGCAACGCTTCGGTGTTGCGTCTAATGGAAAGGCAGAGGCAGAGAGTGAGAGAGCAACAAGGGCGCCAAGCTGCGATGAGATTATCGAACATAACTGTGCTCTGGTGGAGCAACACAAACACGAACACGCTGCCCAGCAGCCAGATTTTGACAAAAAAAATGTGAACAAAGAAAACAAAGAAAGACTTGGAAATGGAGTTGAGCGCACAACAGCTGTGCACCAAAAAAACCACCCACAATCACCGGTGACACCATTCTTTCCTCCCGGATACAAATTAGAACAAGAGAAGGCGAGGGGGCAGGCAAGGGGAGGGGGACACGGCAGCGCCATAATTCATGATTTGAGAATATATTCTGTTTCGTTGAATTCGTCGGGGGGCGGGAAACCGGCGGGGGGAGCACGGGGCGGCGGCAGCCCATGCGCCGTGCCTCCCACACTCACACACACACACCCGCCCCCCTTGGGGGGAAAGGGAGTTCTTTTTGTAGCAGTTCAATGCGCACAAACAAAGGGGCTTCTGTCCCTTGGAGTGTTGCCACCCTCCCCCACCGAGCATCACCTCAGGAGTGCCACACCACCCCACGCCGCCTCACGCCCCCCCGGCACCGGCAGCATGATCTCATCAGGGCTGGGGCTGGAGGAGGAGCAGCCGTCCCCACACTCGTCACCCACGCCACCGTATATGGCTGTTGGCCAGACAGACACACCGGCACTGCCGCGGGTCCCGCCTCCTCCATCTCCATCTCCGCCTCCTCTCCCGAAGGCAAGCCCTGCAGCGAGGGAGGGGTATGGAGATGGCTGCTTCGTTGCAACTGCTGCGACTGCCGCACCTGCTGGCTGGCACCAACACGAAGCCAGGCAGAGCTTGGGGCATGCATCGGCACTCGCGGGGTCCGCTTCCCTCAAATCCGAGAGGGAGATGTCGCAGAACACCCGCTGCGCCTTGCCCTCCGACCCTCCCCCAGCACCGCCGGCCCCCACCAAGGCCAGGTCGAGGGTGTCGTGCGTCACATGCACCGCGACGGAAGCACCCTCACCTTCGGCACACCGCAGCACCCTGCAGGGCACCCAGAGCGCCGCCCAATCCGCCCCTGGGACCGACACCGCGCATTCCACATCCTCCCCTTCCGAAGGGGCCCACCTTGTGGTGCCCCATGGCACCGCTGGCTCACCCTCTCCCCCCTCCTCCTCCTCCCCCACCCCCGCCGGGGCGCCCGCCCCCTCAGGCTGCTGCCCCTGCCACACCACCGAGGGGGAGCACGGGGTGGCCACCTCGGAGTCATCCACACGCTGCCCCTCTGTGCCGAGGGAGGAAGATGAGGCTTCGGGGGAGGTGCACAGCCTCACAGTTGCGTCGAGGAGCTCCCCGGTGGAGCCGCCGCCGCCGCCGCCGCCACCCCTGCTGCAGGGGGTCAGCGCAGGGGGTGGGGGTGGGGGCGGCTGGTGGGGGGGCGAAGCCCCCCCAGCGTTGTCGCCTCCAGCACCTCCGCCCGCCGCGTCGGCGTCGGCGTGGGCGCCGCCCCCGAGAGAAGGCGAAGGGCAGATCCTGGCAGGGGTGCCGGTGGGGGGCGTGCTGCTGCCGCCTGCCTCTGCTTCAGCCTCCTCCTCTTCCTCCTCCTCGTCGCATCCAGCACCCCCCCCCTCCACGTCGTGGATGTCTCTGGATGCGCTCCTGCTGCTGGTGGTGCTGCTGCCCCCGCCCCTCTGCGGCGGGCCCCCCATAGAGCTGCTGCTGCTGTTGGCACTCCCGCCGCCCACGCCCTGCCGTGAGGAGGCGTGCAGCGCTGCCAGGCACGGTGGCAGCGCAGGGGTGATGGTGGCGGTGGCGGCGGCGGCATGCCGCCCGGTGGGGACAGCTGTTTCCGGGGAGGTGATGCCTGTGGGGCTGTCGGAGGGCCCGGTAGCCCAGGATGCGCGGGATGCGTCGGAGAAGCAGCGGCTCCTGCCGAAGGGGGATTCCCCACGGGGGCTTTTCGCATGCTTCGGGGAGCGGTCCTTAGGGGACTGCAGCACGATGTTCACAGCGCTGAGGTCGTGCTCCAGCTCTGTGAAGCTCTCGTTCGATGCGGAGGACAGGGCGGGGGTCGCGCTGCAGGGCGGGGTGAGCCGGTTCCCCGCTGACATGATGCTCGCCTCGCGGGGCCTCGACCCCTCGCCCTCTGTGCGGGACAGCGACATGCTGAACGACGGTGACAGCTGCGGTGCGGTCACAGCAAACGGCTCCTCCGACACGCTGTCATCATGGGTCTGCCCACGCGAGGCAGACACGGAGCTCTGCGACGTCGAGATGTCGTCACACCCCTGATGCTGCTGCTCCGGCGTGCTGCTTCCCGTGGGAGGCAGGCGGGGCTGCTGCTGCTGCACAGACGAGCAGGCGGACCCCACAGAGGGGGACCTGCCCTTCTTCTTCACAGCGTTGACCACAGTGGCCCTGCGGGTGGGTTTCGCCCCCCTGGCGGGCGGCACGATGGGTGGGACCGCAGGAGGTGCCGGTGGCGGTGTTGTTGGTGTCGGAGGCCCCGGGTGCTGCGGCTGGCCCCCTTGGTGGGTCCGGACAGCCCGGCCCCACGCCTCGATCTTCTCGGCAGTGGACTGCGAGGCGCAGACGGACGGGGGTGGTGACGTCGTGGCGGTTGTGGTTGCCGTCGCGGTGGTCACGGCAGTCGCGATGGTGTCGGCGCGGCTAGCCCTCTGCGCGGCCTTCCTGTTGACGGCGCGGCTCTTCTGCTCCCCCTTGGGGCACTTCAGCGTGCTGTAGCCGATCTTCCGTTTGAATGTGAAGGAGTCGAGCGCCGCGACCTTCACCCTGGGGACAAGCGCCTGAAGCGCGCCGACAAACTCCTTCTGCACGTCTGCGAGGTGGAGGAGCAGGTTGAAGCCGGAGGCGGTTATCACATAGACCTGGCCCTGCCCGTCCTCCGAGGCACGAAGGACCTCCTTCACGTCTGCAAAGTCGAGGCACCGCTTCACCCCGCCGTTGTGCCCCAGGATGATCAGCTGGCAGGAGCTGACTGCTGCGATTCTCTCGTAGACCGCGCCCTTCTTCTGCACCCTCCCGACATTCCCGCAGAAGAACAGGGGCACGCCCTCGAGATCTGCACCAATCTTCTTTGCAAGCGATTCCGGAGGGGTAATCTCCCGCAGGGGTGCGCTGCACAGAGGCCGGAGCGATCCGGGGGGCTGCTGTCGTCGCATCGGGTGTCTGCTGTGTTGTGCGACACCTGCATTGACACAAAAGGCATCAAATTAAGAGGGTGGTGGTGTGGGAGTGAGGTGGAAGTGGTGAAGTAGATAAAATCAAACGCTATCCTGGAGAGCCTGGCATCCACCGCGCCCTTCTTCTTTACTCGATATGCAGAGTGTGTGTCATCATCGGAGTGATGCCAGGCGAAAAGGCATCAAGGGGGAGGGAGGTCGACAGCAGCAGGTCTCAAGCGGGGTTGAGGGGTTGGGAGGGGGTGGGGGTCGAGCAACGTCAACAGGCTTGACTGCGGAAAAATGGGTCCAGAGAAATTTCTCGAGCGGTCCTCGAGAAAATCTGCCCCCACTCCCCCACCCCCATCTACGCCCCGTCTCCCTCAGTGGTCACGCCTCGGTCAGTGCCAGAGGGGATGGGGAGGGAAGGGATGGGGGAGGGGGGCCAAGGCAAGGCAGGCAGCTAACGCCGCTGCAGGTTGTTTTGTACAACACACCCCCCCCATCCCAGGTTATCCACAGCAGTTCAGAACCACTCCTCCTCCTCCCCCTCCCCTGCATCCATCCCAAAGGATAGGTGCCTTATCAATCCTGCCTTGTGTGTAGCCTCCGTTGGCATTATCTGATCCGTTTCGTTGTTGTTTCTTTTCGTTCTAGGCTGTCTGAGGCCAGAGTTAGAGAGTTTGCGTGGCTGGTGGGGTGGCCAGCGGCACGCAGTCAAATCACTTGAGAGAGGGGAGAGAGAGAGAGAGGTCTACCCCTTCCATTATTGATCGTTTGGCATCGATGTCACCAGCTCGCCTTTGCAAGGGAGGCGGATGCCATGGCAGGGTGACGTGCACAGCTAATACATCTTTCCCCCCCACCCCCACCCCCCCACCCCCATGGGTGTCCCTGAAGAGGCAGATTTACGCAGCTCTTATACGATGTTCAGGGGGGGTACCAAACTCAGAATCCCATTTTGTGCAACCGAGTGGCCTATCAGGTACCCTTACTGCCCCCTCCTGCAGACCCGACCCCATGTTGGCAAGCACCAACACCGCCACCACTCACCCACCTTCCCGGCGGGGTGCCACAGTTGTGTGCCCCCAAAACAGAAAGCGTGTAGTGGCTGTGCGGGCAGAGTGGGTGAACCGGTGAACGGCGCATAAAGAGATGCCGACAACAGAACCCAAAGGGCATAAGGGCAGAGGGAAAAGGGGGGGGGGGGGAGAAAAAAAAGAGGCAAGTGTACACGTGTGTAGCGCAATGGAATTGCATCGACAAGGGGTGATCGATGCGCTCGGCACTGCTGCAAAAAACAACCAGGTGGGGCGGGGGGGGGGGGGGGGGGCTAGGCTGCACTATACGTATAATACGCTATACGTATAATACGTATTATACGCTCCAGATTTTCACCCCATTTTTGCATACACCGTACAGAGTGGCTGTCCGTGGCTGGACTTGGAGTGTGACCTTGATATCCTTGTTGAGTGTGACTCTCACTGCATCCCCCAGTCAGCTGAAGTGCATGTGGGTGTGTAACGATATCAGGTGAGAAGCGCAACCGCACCGACAAGGCGTGGAACGCTGTCGAAGTGCTGACGAACGACGCCACGAACCCAAAGTCCGGTGTGAGTCGCATCGTGGATGCCTGTGCAGTATTGCCTGAACGTATAATACGTATTTTAACGTATAATACGCTCAACGTATAATACGTATAATACGTTATACGCTGGGGGGGTGGAACGTATAGCACAGCCTAGGGGGGGGGGTGTGTGGTCCTCCTGAGGAATCAAAGAGGGGTGGTGGTGGGGGTAGGGGGAGAAGGATAGTCGCAGCGGCCCTCCCAGGAAGAAGAAGAAAACAGGAGGGGGCCTGTGTGGCTGTGGCTTCCCGGATGGAAAATGCCAGACCCCACCTGGCCCCAGATCCAAAAGCGCAGAAGAGCGGCACAGCTGCCACCCCCCCAAGAGTCCCGCAGGCGTGGTCATGCTTGCCCTGCAGAACAGAGAAGATGGTAGCATCTTTGAACAAATTGAACTGCCGTGTCTCTTAGGGGGTCTTCGCTCCGGGGTGTATCGTCAGTGCATTTTGGTGCATTTCCTGTTGAATTGGCTGACAACTGACGAAGATTGACGAAGGATAACGACCAGCGAGACCCCCTTATAGCCCCTAGTGAGAGGGATCAGTTTGGCGCATCAATAAACATGAAAGAAGGCGGAAGCAAAGTTCCCCCCCTACAGCTTCGAGGCGAAGAGAGTCTGTGTGGGGAATGGGGTGGTGGCGATGTGGTGGTAGTGCAGTGCTGCCCATACGCGCCCCCCTTCCACCCTCCCCTTGCAAGTGGAGCAGAGGGAACCAAGCCGGAGTTAAACAACAAGACTCCATATCACACCCTGTGCTCCTGTCGGGCTGTTGAGCTTTTGCAGAACGCAGCCACAGGCATACCTTCTCATATGCGTGGAGGCCGTGCACACCGCCCTCCTGCTGTGCAGAGGCTGTCCGCCTCTCGAACCGCACAGTCCCCTCCTCGACCATGTCCCGGACAATGTCGAAGCTGCGGAACCCGATGTCCTGTGCAGATTGCTGCAGACCTGTGTTGTGTGTGTGCGGGGTGACAATGGAGCAGAACCCATTCGGCGGACGGCGAAACCGGTGTCCGTGCGGTGAGCAAAACAAACCGGCCCAATTGTGGTCACTGAGCTCTGCGCCTTCAGGGCAGGATCAATCAAGCTGGACTTCCTTTGAAAAAAATATGCCAACACCGAGCTGTGCATGCTCTCATCAACCACCAGACACACACTTTGAAGGACTGGGTTGGTGCTCCCAAAAGAAGGTGCAGGCGATGCACCATCACACCCCTCACGACCCACTTGTTGACTGCTTCCTCCTCTGCCGCCCCCACCCCCTGCATACCTTTGTAGAGGTAGGGGACGTACTTCATGACAGACCCCTTGTCGACAACACTCCCAGACACACCCTGCGCCACTTGGATCGACTGGGTCTCGCTGAGGTACCGCTTGCCCGACTCGCCGCCCTGCTGCATGGCATCGATGGAACCCATGCCGCGGAACTTCTTCAGCCGCGTCCCGTTGGAGTAGAAGTACTCCCCAGGCGTCTCAGCGGTGCCTGCCAGGAGCGACCCCACCATCACTGCCGAGGCACCGAGCGTCAGCGCCTTTGCGATATGCCCGATGTTCTGGATCCCGCCATCTGCGATGCAGGGCACACCCCGCGTCCTGGCGTACTGCGACACCTGGAAGACGGCAGTCGCCTGGGGGCGCCCCACAGCCATCACCTCCTGCGTGATGCAGATGGACCCACTCCCCATCCCGATGCGCAGGCCGTCAGCACCCGCGTCGATGAGGTTCTTCGCCTGACCCTGTGTCACCACATTGCCGGCAATCACCTGGAGGCCTGGGTACTGCTCCTTGAGGTACTGAATGAAGGCGACTTGGTACACCGAGTTGCCCTGCGAGCTGTCCAGCACGACGACATCCACCCCAGCCTTCACCAGCAGAGCGAGGCGGCGCTTGTCGTCCTCGCGTGTGCCCATGGCTGCGCCGACGAGGAGCTGCTGCTTCACATCCAGGGAGGCGAGGGGGAAGTCGCGGTTCTTCTGGGAGTCGATGCGGCTGCACAGCATCACGAGGTTGTCGTGCTCGTCGACGATGGGGAGGTACCCCACCTTGCCCTCGTGCAGCGTGCGGCGTGCCTCCTCCAGGGTGATGGGCGACGTGCCCACCGTCAGGTTCTTCCGCTTCTTCATCACCTCGCGCAGGGGGAGGTCGCGGTTTGTAAGGTAGTCGATGTCCTTGTTACACACCAACCCGAGAAGCTTCCCGTGCTGCTTCCCGCCCTCCGTGATCGGGATGCCGCAGAACCCCATCGTGTTTTTGATGGTGTCCACAGCGCGGACGGAGTCATCAGGAGACAGCACGCGTGGCTCAAGAATGAAGCCGTTGCGCCATCTCTTGACAGTCTGGACGAGGCGTGCCTGGTCTTCCGGGCGCATGTTGTTGTGGATGATACCGATGCCTCCGTTGAGCGCCATGGCAACAGCCATCGAGTCCTCTGTCACCGTGTCCATCGGTGAGGAGACAAGAGGCGCCTTCAGCTGGATGCCTGTGGTGATTCGGCATGTCAGGTCCACCTCGTCCGCGGCAAAGTCGATGTAGTTCGGAAGGACAAGGAGGTCGTTGTATGTGAGACCTTGCCCCATGGACATCAGCTCCCGCGCGCTCAGCCCATCTCCCGTGAAGGTCATTATTCCGCCACAGTCCCTAGGTGTGCAGTGTGGGCAAAAACAACAGAGGTGCAAAGTGGCTGGGGTGGGGGGGGGGGGGGGGGGTGAGATGGCTTGGGATAAACACATCGGGGGGTGGGCGGTGTGGCAAAGGGGGGGGGGGTCGCATGCCAGGCAGGAATAACGTATCATAGGATACCTAACACCAGGAGGCGGCAAACGGGAGAAGCGAGCATTGGGGGGGGGGGGGGGTGAGGGTG
The DNA here is from genome assembly GCA_963210315.1 of Rhynchopus euleeides. Lineage (NCBI taxonomy): Eukaryota > Euglenozoa > Diplonemea > Diplonemida > Diplonemidae > Rhynchopus > Rhynchopus euleeides. Next base: position 937,740 of record OY723288.1, on the reverse strand, counting down.
AGGGAGGGGTGGGGTATCGTCAAACATCAGCGAGACGCCAAGCAGGAGGTGATGGGCGAATTACTAAAACCCTGTGCCTGGAATTTTGACCGAGTTAGATAAAATTTTCAGTGCAATCCTTCAGCACCTCCCCCCTAGATTTTTAGGTTTTCTTGACCCAATGGTCGAAATCTGCGACATAGTGGAAATCCCGGGGACATGTCGAATTCGAAAATTTTGGGTTAAAAAACCCCAGGGGGGACCCTTTGGTTTCACCCCCTGTTGGGGGGCCTGGTGGGCGTTCAGGTGAGCTGCGACCCTTGGTTCTGACAGAGTGCGGCAATGGTAATCAACCGTCGTGAACGTACTTTCGTGCCGGCATGGCTATTCATGGGCACCGTGGCATGTCGCCGCATCCGTTCCGATCACAAGTGCCAGAGGCAAATCAGGAGTCCTGGTCCAGTGCAGGCACCTGCGCTGCAGATACCCAAGGGACTGTTGTGCACAAAAATGCACACAAGGACATCAACTGACCGAGGCAATGCAGCTCGCAGCCTATCGATTCGATTCGGGGCACAAGCCTCACGAGCTGGTCACGCGATACCACGTTACTCTGCGTGGCGTATTCCGTGCAGCCGAAATGGCTTGGGCAGCAGTGCACAGGGGACCTTCTGCTGCACTGCGACAGGACAACCCAAGCACGTGCCGCGTACATCCAGAGGTGAAGTTGGATGAGGAAGATCAGTGGCTTCTGGGAGGAAGAGGGCGACCGCGTCCACGTCGCGGATAGCACACTCAGCACACGAGCGGGCGTTGCAAGAAATCCCCCATGTGTAAACAGGGGAAATCGGGCTTTTAGGGGATCCTGGTCAGGAATAAAAATTTCCACACATATTTTTCGACTTCCTGAGGCCAAAAACCGGTGTTCCTGGACCCAGATGTGACATCTGGATGACATAATAAAAATCCAGAGTGCCTTAGAGGCGCGCGGGACATTTTTTTGGGGTTCGTGACTGGGGACCCCCTATTTTGGGGGATTTCCCGTAGGTGGAAAATGTCGATTTTCCAATTTTAAATCACTCTGGGGGCACCTGCGGGGCCATATTTTGCATTTTCAGACAGGGGACATATACCCTACAAACCCGATTTTCGGGTTTTTTGACTATTTTTTGCCTTGTGCGAAAACGTGATATTTTTTGGACAAAATTCCAGGCACAGGGTTTAACGAAACGAATGCCAGAGGACCATTAAGACGGATGCGAAGTGGAAAGAGGCGACGGCATGGCTTCTGGGGGGGGGGGGAAAGACAAGATGTTTCTCAGCGCGGCCTGTGCCACCCATTTCTGACTCAGTTTTGCGATGGGATGTTGTTCTGCTCGAGCCCTTCCCTCCTTGCTGACCTGATGCGGAGAACTCATCACAGGCAAAGATACAGCCCAAGCAACGGGCCCAAATCAGTGGAAGACTCTGTTCCCCAACCCACGACTGTGCGGGAGTGGGGGGAGAGAGCACTTACTGGACACCACTTATGATAAAGCGAAACACGTGATAAAGTGGTGTGGGTGGGGTCGCAAGACGCGGCAAAGGGGACAGAAGGGTTCGCCAGGTCGCGATGTCAATGCACCACAAACATGGCAGTAAATTTCCAAGCAGCGGAGTTTCAGACGGTTCTCTCACCAGAAACCGGCTAAACGCAACACAACTCGGGAGCCCCGATTCTGACACAGTGACGCAGAAGCGTAGCAGTCTCAGGGACGCCCATGACACAAAGTGTCACTTCAACTCTGCCGCTCTTCCTCTACTACTTGGTACTTCGTTTGATGCGTTGACGCTTCCACACACACTTACAAACCCACTTGCCTGATGAAGGGGGTGGTGTGTAGAGCACGTTTGGCAGAGCTGAATAACACTTTCCGCGCGAAGGTCGTGTGCATAAAAAGAAAAACAACCCGCATACGTGTCAGCACATGGTCACACGGCCCAGGGAGGGTCACAGGGTACAAGGGAAGTAAACCAATTCAACCCGGAGCAGGGGTGCGTGCATGCGACACGGCCCGTGAGAGGGTCACGGGAAACGAGGGAGAGGGATGTCTAAAGTTCGCGATTTCACGAAGCTTCCGAATACATCCTGCCCGAGGCAGTAGCAAAACAGCAACTCAAACAGGTGGTCTGGGGCACACGCCAGTGGAGCGCTGTGGACAAGGTGTGTCGCATTAGCGCATCTCACCGCAACGTGTGCCTCAGCCCAGCCAGGAACAAGAGACAAGGAATACGGCACAGCAGCAGGCAGTCCCGTGCTTGGAAGAGATGGGTGAACGTGATGAGGGAAATCACACAACGGAATGGAGGTCATTCGCGTGGGGTTGGGGGACGTTGATATGTAGGCACGCGGCATGTGTAGGCCGGCTACGAGGGGGTGGCCCACAAACGGCTGGAACCTCTGCCGGAGGATGCGCAAGGTGCTCCCAACGCGGTGGGGAAACTTTGATATGTATGCGCGCATCTCCGGCACTACCGGCTGTGTTGTGGGGCGCTGCCCGTGTGGGGATATCCTCCTGCACTGCGAGAGGGGGGGCTTGCCCAGCCTCAGAGCAAGAGGGTGGGTCCTGCTGCTCCACCATCGTCACAGCAGTAGGCCTGTAGCGCATCTCCTCCGCCTCCGGAACAACACGTGGGTTGCGAGAAGCAGACAGTGACAGGCGTGCAACCAGCCACTCAGGCACGACGACAGACAGCAGGCACACACTTGCGAACACCAAGAAGGCAACAAACATCCACGCACTCATCCCGTCTGCTGTCTGAGGGTTGTACACAGCATGCAGGGTCACCACCGCAACACACGCAGTGAAGAACAGTGCGACACGTGCGACAGTCACAGGCAGCACGTAGGGCATGCCAATCCCTGCTGCAAGTGACACTTGCGTATCGTTGTGGTGACGGTCCCAGAAGGAAATGAACATGGGATACCGCGAGAGGTGGCCTTGACGAATCGGGAACTCAAATGACATGAGACACTTAGTAATCGCAATTGAGTTCGTCCTGTAGTACTGCTGACACAGGCGCCAAACCGTATCTGATAATGTATCGCCTTCGAAAAGGTGCCATATGCCACCCCGAACACAGAAGTGCAGGTGCAGACGGGAGATCCCCTGCACACCACTGAGAACATCCACATTCAGCACAGATGGGGGGCGGCGTGACAGCGCAGTGGTGCTGCGCAACAGCAGGCGGCCCCACTCGGCCTGCATAAGACAACGTAGCAGCAGGCCCAGCGCCTCCCCTTCCAGCTCCGCGAGCAGTGCCACAAGCAGCCTGCCGCACATCCCACGCACGGCGAGTCTCGCAGTTTCCTCGTCAATAGGGGCGGGAGGAACCCCGCTTTTGACGGGGGAGAATACGCCGTGCGGGGCATGTCTGGGATCGTCCTCCTTCGCAGCAAGCCTCCACGCACTGGTTATGTTCCTTGCAAGCTCCTCATCTGTGAGCGTCATCGGCGGAGGAGAGTCCATCGACATGTGAAATTCTTCATTGTCACCGGGGTAAAACATGCGGTGCGAAGCGTATCTGCCACCGTCTTCCTTCACAGCATGCCTCCAGGCATCCTGGGAATAGACAATCCCCGCGGGTGAATGGTCTTCGAGCAGCTGCTGATAAACGGCATCCACGTCGATTGCTTGCAGCGACTTGTCCGTGGTCCACTCGTCTGGGATGGGCAGCACCTCGTCCCCGGTGAACTCCCTGATGTACAAAAGGCAAGCACGTGTCATCAGTGCCAGTGTGGGCATGACCAACACCGGGAAGAAAATCGTTTCGCTTGTGTAATCGACGAAGAAAGTGATGTAGGGCGTCGGGGTCGCTGCCGCAGAGAACCAAATTGTCCACACGAGGAAGTCCAACAGCGGCAGGTACAGGAGCAACCGAATGGTTATGGTATCTGCACCTCCAAGCATACCAGGAAGGATGACCACCAGCTGGGTGAATACTGTTTGTATCCCCACAACGAGAAAAATATTCTTCAGGAACCCCGGCACGGAGAAAGGCAGGATCACATTTCCTTGACCTGATACGGCGATGAAGAACACGGCTCCGCCGCCAGCCGTGCCGATGAGGAAGGCCATGAGCCTGAAGAGGAAGCGACAGCAGCCGGAGAGGAGCTGCTTGCTGCTGAGGAAGTCGCCCACAGTGAGGAGGAGGAGGACCGTCTCGTTCCACAGCAGGGCGAGCAGGAAGGAGGGTGTCGTGGGGACCACCACCCAGTCCTGTGCGTCTGTGAGGGGCACAGACCTGATGAAGGACACGCACAGAATGAAGTTGGCAATCATCCCCACCGTGCAGAGGCACACGGCAGGCCACACCCACCACTGTGTCCCCAGGCGGCGTGTGCTGATCATCCACAGCATGCCTCCCACGAGTGGGAAGCGCAGCACGGCGATCGGCACACACACCCACGCCAGCACCCTCATGGCCTGCAGCCAGGACAGCGTCGCATCAAGGTCCTTCACCAGGGGGCACGGCTGCATCGTCGTGTTGCCGGAAGCGCCTGCCGCACTCCAGGCGGAGTCGTTGCTGCACTGCAGCTGCCCATCAACCTCCCACGCACCGTCGTGTGTGACCCGCACCTCCTCGCCGGACCCTATGTTGTGCACGGTGAAGAAGGCGTCGGTGCTGACGAGGTACACCGTCAGCACAGCAGGGCACACACATGAGGCCACCACAGTGAATCCCACTGCAGCCACAAGCCGTAGGTTCCACACCATGCTGTCCGAACACCCGCTGGTGTTGGTGCGGGTATCCTGTGGGTGTGGTGTGGGTATCCTGTGCGTGTGGTGGTGTGGGTGGACAAGATGCAACGTGAAGGTACCGGCAGGCTATTTACACCCTCAAATACTGCCAGCTACTCCTGCCCGTGATGCTGATGCTGACCGCGCTGCAGGAGCTACTCCTCCGGCTTTAGCAACAACGCCTGTTGCGTGATGATTCCCCATTCGACCCCCTGAGCAACAGCTTCAGCAGGGAAGCCCGGAGGGTCATCAAGGGACTGTGGCACCACTTCTGCGTGAACAAGGCTGGTCTTTCATTGGGCGATCGACGCCGCGAGCTCCGCGCATGCAGGTGGCCCCCTTTTGTTGGCCAGAGCTTTCGGGTCTGCGTGCTGCCAACTTGCGTTATGTCACGAAGGCTGATGATACAACACCGCGACCCGTGGGCACCCTTTTCATCCCAAGCGATGCGTTCAGCGACTTGGCTCTCTGTGGAAGGCCTTGACTGGACGCGCGTCCTTCTGTGCCGAGCCTTGAGCTCTGACAATTCTTGGCCCACCTGCTCAAGATGCACATCTGACAATACAAGGTAACGATGGAGGTTGCGAAACGTGCATTGACTTCGGATCGCTCAAAGTCGCGGTCAACACAAAAGAAACGACTCATCCACAGCAGAAAACACAGCAGTGCGGGGGGTGGGGGGTCGGACGGCCTCACGCTCAGCCACTCGGCGTCGCCGTCGCAGGACACGAACGGCACAAACCTATCTCTGCCCCCGCTGGATAATGAAGTGGCTGAAAGTTGTTCTGTTGGACACAGACGCCACCCTTTGTGTACACCACTCCGCACTGATGAAGTGGTGTGAGTGGGGTTGCCAGATCCAGCCAAAGGCACAGAAAGCTCCCAGTCGGGTCTGCCGAACCAACAACAGATAAACAACTCGCGTCCGTGTCATCACGTAGCAAGAACACCTAAGCAGAGCAGGAGTGCGTGCACGTAGCAACACGGCCCAAGATCATGGGACACGAGACCGAAGCAAAACAGCAACTCAAACAGGTGGTCTGGGGCACACGCCAGTGGAGCGCTGTGGACAAGGTGTGTCGCATCAGCGCATCTCACCGCAACGTGTGCCTCAGCGCAGCCAGGAACAAGAGACAACGAACACGCACACTGCAGCAGGCAGTCCCGTGCATGGGACAGAGGTGCACGAACGTGATGGGGAAATCACACAACAGAATAGGGTTCGTTCTGACGAACTTTGATATGTATGCGCGCATCTCCGGCACTACCGGCTGTGTTGTGGGGTGCTGCCCGTGTGGGGATATCCTCCTGCACTGCGAGAGGGGGGGCTTGCCCAGCCTCAGAGCAAGAGGGTGGGTCCTGCTGCTCCACCATCGTCACAGCAGTAGGCCTGTAGCGCATCTCCTCCGCCTCCGGAACAACACGTGGGTTGCGAGAAGCAGACAGTGACAGGCGTGCAACCAGCCACTCAGGCACGACGACAGACAGCAGGCACACACTTGCGAACACCAAGAAGGCAACAAACATCCACGCACTCATCCCGTCTGCTGTCTGAGGGTTGTACACAGCATGCAGGGTCACCACCGCAACACACGCAGTGAAGAACAGTGCGACACGTGCGACAGTCACAGGCAGCACGTAGGGCACGTTAATCCCTGCTGCAAGCAGCACTTGATCGACAATGTCAAGAGTGCGGCAGAATGACTGTCGGAAGGAAAAATCCCAGGACTGGGAGGAGCGAACTGGGAAACCAAATGACATGAGACACTCGGCAATCGCACCTGCAGTGTGGCCCTCGTAGAAAGAACACAGTTTCCGAACCGGGCTGCCAATGGACCCCCGCTGCCTGCCATGAAGTAGTTCGTCCGGGAAAAGGTGCCAGATACCACCCGGAACACATGTGTGGAGGTGCAGCAGGTTCGACATGCGAGAGGAACTCACACCACTGAGAACATCCAGGTTCAGCACAGATGGGGGGCGGCGCGACAGCGCAGTGGTGCTGCGCAACAGCAGGCGGCCCCACACGGCCTGCATCAGGAAACCCAGTAGCAGGCCCAGTGTCACCCCTTCCTGCCCCGCGAGCAGTGCCACAAGCAGCCTGCCGCACATCCCACGCACGGCTAGTCTCATCGTCTTGCAGTCGTCATAATCCCACACTGTGGAGCACCGGGCATATCTCGGGTCGTCTTCCTCCACAGCAAGCCTCCACCGAACTGTCATCCTCATGTTCCTCGTAAACTCCTCATCTTCGAGCAGCTGCTGATGAACGACATTAACATCGATTGCTTGCAGCGACTTGTCCGTGGTCCACTCCTCTGGTTTCAGCAACACCCCATACCCGGTGAACTCCCTGATGTGCATGATGCAAATGTATGTCATCAGTGCCAGTGTGGGCATGGGCAGCATCGGGAAGAGAAAGCTGTCAGTGTAATCGACGAAGAAAGTGATGTAGGGCGTCGGGGTAGCTGCCGCAGAGAACCAAATTGTCCACACGAGGAACTCCAACAGCGGCAGGTACAGGAGCACCGGCATATTCCTGATGATTGAATCTTGTAGAATATCAGGAAAGACGACTGCCACCAGGCCCACCACCTTGCAAAGTCCCACAATCAGGAACAAGACATTTGCGAAATCCGGCAGGAAGGAGAAAGGCCGCCAGCTGCTGATGCCGCTGCCAATTGTAGCGACGAGGAAGGCCAGGAGTTTGAAGAGGACCACGGAGTCGCCGGAGAGGAGCTCCTTGCTGTTGAGGAGGTCGCCCACAGTGAGGAGGAGGAGGACCATCTCGTTCCACAGCAGGGCGAGCAGGAAGGAGGGTGTCGTGGGGACCACCACCCAGTCCTGTGCGTCTGTGAGGGGCACAGACCTGATGAAGGACGCGCACAGAATGAAGTTGGCAATCATCCCCACCGTGCAGAGGCACACGGCAGGCCACACCCACCACTGTGTCCCCAGGCGGCGTGTGCTGATCATCCACAGCATGCCTCCCACGAGTGGGAAGCGCAGCACGGCGATCGGCACACACACCCACGCCAACACCCTCATGGCCTGCAGCCAGGACAGCGTCGCATCAAGGTCCTTCACCAGGGGGCACGGCTGCATCGTCGTGTTGCCTGAAGCGCCTGCCGCACTCCAGGCGGAGTCGTTGCTGCACTGCAGCTGCCCATCAACCTCCCACGCACCGTCGTGTGTGACCCGCACCTCCTCGCCGGACCCTATGTTGTGCACGGTGAAGAAGGCGTCGGTGCTGACGAGGTACACCGTCAGCACAGCAGGGCACACACATGAGGCCACCACAGTGAATCCCACTGCAGCCACAAGCCGTAGGTTCCACACCATGCTGTCTGAACACCCGCTGGTGGTGGTGTGTGTATCCTGTGGGTGTCGTGGTGTGGGTGCAGAGCAAACCTCCTGAGGGGGCGGGCTGGCGGTGGGGGATAGCCTTCTCAGAGCACAGCTGCAGAGGGGATGGGGTGCCCGAAGGCCGTGCGGCAGAAGGACAGGTCTCATCAAGGGAAGCAGGAGCCAAGCTGCGGCGTTTGGAAGTATATCTCTCCAGAAGCCAACTCAGCCTGGGGGAGCCTCGAGACTGGCGCAGTGACGCAGAAGCGTAGCAGTCTCAGGGGCACCGTCAAAAGGCAAAACAACAATTGCAGCCGTCTCGGCACGTAGCAACATGTCCCGAGAGTGGGTCATGGGGCACGAGACTGAAGCAAAACAGCAACTCAAACAGGTGGTCTGGGGCACACGCCAGTGGAGCGCTGTGGACAAGGTGTGTCGCATCAGCGCATCTCACCGCAACGTGTGCCTCATCCCAACCAGGAACAAAGACAACGAACACGGCACAGCAGCAGGCAGTCCGTGCTTGGAAGAGATGGTGGGTTCGTGACGGGGAAATTACGGGAGGGAAAAGGGTTCATTCTGGTGAGCTTTGATATGTACGCGCGCATCACCGGCACTGCCGGCTGCGCTGTGGGGTGCTGCCCGTGTGGGGACATCCTCCTGCACTGCCGAGGGGGAGACTGGTCCAGCCTCAGAGCAAGAGGGCGGGTCATGCTGCTCCACCAGCGTCACTGCAGTAGGCATGTCTCGCATCTCCTCTGCCGCCGTAATAACACGTGGGTTGCGAGGAGCAGACAGTGACAGGCGTGCAACCAGCCACTCAGGCACGACGACAGACAGCAGGCACACACTTGCGAACACCAAGAAGGCAACAAACATCCACGCACTCATCCCGTCTGCTGTCTGAGGGTTGTACACAGCATGCAGGGTCACCACCGCAACACACGGAGAGAAGAGCAGTGCGATACGTGCGACAGTCACAGACACCATCCAACAGGGTACGCCCATGCCCGCTGCAAGCACCACATCACCATCGAGGCGCTGGGAGGAGCGAATAGGGAAACCAAATGACAGCAGGCACTCAGCAATCGCACCTGCGGTGTTGCCCTCGTAGGAAGAACAGAACTTCTCAATGTCCCACCAACGTTCGCCGTGAAGTAGTTCGGAATTTGGAATCCAGGTGTGGAGGTACAGCAGGCCGCAGGTAGAGAAAGTCGCATCACGGAAAACATCCATGTTCAGGACAGATGGGGGGCGGCGTGACAGCGCAGTGGTGCTGCGCAACAGCAGGCGGCCCCACTCGGCCTGCACCAAACAATGTATCAGCAGGCCCAGCGCCTCCCCTTCCAGCTCCGCGAGCAGTGCCACAAGCAGCCTGCCGCACATCCCACGCACGGCGAGTCTCATCATCCCCTCATTGAGAGGGACGGGGGGCACGCCACCCTCACTTTCGACTTGGGAGAACACGAGGTGCGGGGCATGTCTGGGATCATCTTCCTTCACAGCAAGCCTCCACGCACTTTCCGAATCCATGTTCCTCACAAGCTCCTCATCTTCGAACAGCTGCTGATGAACGGCATCCACGTCGATTGCTTGCAGTGACTTGTCCGTGGTCCACTCGTCTGGGATGGGTAGCACCCTGTGCTCGGTGGATTCCCTGATGTACACAAGACAAGCACGTGTCATCAGTGCCAGTGTGGGCGTGGGCAGCACCGGGAAGACAAAGCTGTCGGTGTAGTCGACGAAGAAGGTGATGTAGGGCGTCGGGGTCGCTGCCTCAGAGAACCAAATTGTCCACACGAGGAACTCCAACAGTGCCACAACCAGTACGGCACATAACATACTGGGCCGTGTCTCTGAACAACAGAGGGAGCCTAATTGGACAAACTTCAAGAACGCACCCACAAACACTAACGTGACATTCGCGAACTCCGATAGGAAGGAGAAGGGCCGCCACAAGCCTGCCAGGCCAGCTGCGGCGACGAGTAAGACCATGAGCCTGAAGAGGAAGCGACAGCAGCCGGAGAGGAGCTGCTTGCTGCTGAGGAGGTCGCCCACAGTGAGGAGGAGGAGGACCGTCTCGTTCCACAGCAGGGCGAGCAGGAAGGAGGGTGTCGTGGGGACCACCACCCAGTCCTGTGCGTCTGTGAGGGGCACAGACCTGATGAAGGGCACGCACAGAATGCCGTTGACAAGCATCCCCACCGTGCAGAGGCACACGGCAGGCCACACCCACCACTGTGTCCCCAGGCGGCGTGTGCTGATCATCCACAGCATGCCTCCCACGAGTGGGAAGCGCAGCACGGCGATCGGCACACACACCCACGCCAGCACCCTCATGGCCTGCAGCCAGGACAGCGTCGCATCAAGGTCCTTCACCAGGGGGCACGAGTTCGATATTGCATTTCCCGAAGTGCTGCACTGCAGCTGCCCATCAACCTCCCACGCACCGTCGTGTGTGACCCGCACCTCCTCCCCGGACCCTATGTTGTGCACGGTGAAGAAGGCGTCGGTGCTGACGAGGTACACCGTCAGCACAGCAGGGCACACACATGAGGCCACCACAGTGAATCCCACTGCAGCCACAAGCCGTAGGTTCCACACCATGCTGTCTGAACACCCGCTGGTGGTGGTGTGGGTATCCTGTGGGTGTGGTGGTGTGGGTGGACAAGACGCAACGTGAAGGTAACCCCTTTCTACTCTCAAATACTGCCTGGCGCACCTCAGGAAAACACACTAGTGTGGGGGCGGGGGGTGGGACGGCTTCACTTCCTGCCACTCCGCACACCGTTCCTCCAGCCTGCTACCCACCACAACCAGACGCACAGCAACATCGGGGGACGAACCCCCATCCCACCGAACGCTATCAGCCGACTGCACACCCCACCTTCCCCCCACACTTAACCCTATTCCGCCCAGAGGGGGGGGGTGGGGTGTCATTCTGGTTTATGGCCTGTCAAGTTCTTCAGCGTTTGTTGGGGACACACAGACAGACGGGAATCAAACCCTGGGTGTCGTGAACATAATTGTTCAAAATGAATCCACGACACCCCTGGGTTCGCCCCAGAGATGCCAAGGATTTCGGGCAAATGTGGATGGGAATGCGTGGCAGTTTCTGGCCCATTTTTCAGCTATAATTGAGCGTTTTGGATGAAGAGCCCTCACTCCCATTGCACCAATCGCTGCCTACCATGACCCATGGCCATTTTTTGACCCTCTCTTGGCCAGGCTTAGTTCCTGTATCACGATTTACCAGCTTCAGGCGATTTTCCCTCGGTCAGCAGGGGTGGAGTCGGATGAACCGTTTGCGGATGATGCAGCTCTCACGTGGGTGCTGCCTCGGGGGGTTTCTACCACATGACACCTTCACGACGACTTCGATCCCACTTGAGCCCATGACAATGAACGCACTTGCAGAGAGAACTGGATCGTTCATTCAAGAACGGAAGATGTGCTGGTCTTCTGAAGAGCTCGAGTTCGGTGTTATCCGGCAATCACGGTGGGGATGTCCAGTGGACTCGTCTGCTGGGGGTGCCCTTCTGTGTGAGGGTTTGTCCTCCAGGGTTTGTCTGCACCTTCCGTGTGGGCCTTCAACACTCAGGGTCCGCTGTCGCTTTCTCGGGCAGAGTTGTCAAAACACTACTCTCGATGGCCAAACACTTGCCAAATAGTGGAGTTCAAATTATGTTGGTGCTGATCGCAAAAACCAACAATATTAGGCAACTGGCGGCTGCAGATTATCCCAAAAATCCGATTCTGTGTGAAAAGTTGGCGTGGCAGGAATATGGATCGATTGGTGACAATCTTTTCGACCTTTTTTGTCGTGAAAAGGGCCGCTCCAACGGGTTTCACGAGTAAGAAATATTCTCAAAAAATCCAAAAAGAGCCCACCCAGAATATCAACGAACCTAATAGCAGCCACATATGTGGTCGTTGGGCGGAATAGGGTTAACAACCTTTCACAGGCACCCCTTCCTAGTCCCTCTTGAGCTTGTCATAGGAACCGGATGACCCCAGCAGAGAAGCCATCATTGCACGGGGCGACAGCACATGCGACGAGCCTGAAAGCCCGAGCACCCAGCTGTCGCTCAGCTGACTCGACCCCAGCAGATCTGCCTCTACGGACGGCCCCAGACCCCTTGCACGGCCGCCCTCCCCACCTCTGCCGCTGCCGGGGCGCCCAGGGGCCTCTGACACCAGCGCCTCTGGCATCCCCATCACCCCCACACCCTCTGGGCACCCAGGTGCCCCACTGCGCTTCGTGGCTGTGCTGCCCACCGCCGTTCCCCCGAGCGACGCAGCGTGCCCTTCATCCAACACGAGGGCATTTGTCGTCGGTATGAGCCACACCAAGGGGTGGGTCCCCATCACCTCGGACAGGTTGGCCAGCCACCCGCGGGAGTAGCCGCAGTCAGCCCCTTCGCTGTTGGTCGACTCGTCGTATGTCGTCATGTTCCCCAGAAGCTGTGCCCAGGTGCACGAGAGGAAGGAACAGGCAAATAGGAGAAGCCCAAAGGCAGCTAAGGTGTACACAATGAGAAAGATCAGGACCGGAAAGCTGCAGGGTGGCACAACCCCGGTGACAGACCGCCTCCGGTGGGGTGGCTCGAAGGCCTGCCCGAGGGGCTGATATGAGGTGCGCTCCCCCGACGCGTTGTAGTGGTACAGCATGAAGAAGTAGTGCACAATGCATAGTGTGACGTAGAGCAGGAACAGGGCGAAGTGTTTGTGGTTCCTCTGCCCCACGCAGTTGTCGATCCAGTCGCAGTGGTGGTCGAATCTCGGGACGCACACCCCGCACTCTGAGCAGTGGTGCGTCCGCACCGGCTTCCAGTTCTCGCAGGGTTTGCACCACGCCAGGTCTGGATCGGTCGGGCGGGAGCTTGTCCCATTCCACCCCTCAGGGATGACCCCGGGATGGGTCAGGGAGGCTGCCCAGAGGCACCACAGGCTTGCCGATGCGATGAGAATGGCGGCACACCGCTGCCGCTGGCACCACTCATCTGCGTAGGCGTGTGAGATGTGTGAGAGGATACCGCAGACGATGCCGCCATAGAGGAGTATCAGAGCAGTCACGATGGCCTGCACCCACAAGGTCTGCTGTGGGCGGACACGCAGCCCTGCAGGTGGGGCAGGCGACCCGTCTGACGGGGGGGCGCGTGGTGCACAGCAGGCATGCGCCATGGAGGGAGTGCCAAGGCGAGATGTGCACCTCCTTCCCTCGTCGGGAGCTCTGTCGTTAGGTTGCCCAAAGGAAGCGCCGTGACCTCCCGTTGTGGCACACAGAGAAGAAGGCTGCTGAGAGCGGGTGGGACCACGGGCTCCGTGGGTCCCACAGCAGAGTCAAGGGGGGCGGTGCGCTGCGAGGCGCATTGGTGTGTATGCCCTGTGGGGTGTGCGAGCAAGCTGAGAAAGGTGAGCAAGCTGTCAAGAGGGAGGGAGGGGTGGCGCAGCAGAAGAAGAGGAAAATCCACAGAGTAGCCTCTGCCCCTCACTCAATATGCGGGTTGACCTGTTGATGATGACCTGGGGCGGGGGGGGGGGGGGGGTTGGCTGTGGGGGCAAGCCTCATCGGATGGGGCAGTGGATGGGGCAATGAGGGGGGGGGGGGAAGGGGAGGAGTGCTTCAAGTCGTGGGAGAGAAGGGTGGACCATTTCAATGGGGGCAAGGATCCAAAGCTTGTGGGGTTTGGGAAGGCGATCCCTCCAGAGGCCAACCAAACACACCAGAGGGGTGGCCTCGAGTCTGGCACAGTGACGCAGAAGCGTAGCAGTCTCAGGGGCACTAACGGGACAAAGAAAAACAACTCGCGTCCGTGTCAGCCCGCAGCAACACAGCATGAATATCACCCAGACAGGGAGTGGGGTCAGGGGTGCGTGCATGCGACACGGCCCGTGAGAGGGTCACGGGAGACGAGGGAGAGGGATGTCTAAAGTTCGCGATTTCACGAAGCTTCCGAATACATCCTGCCCGAGGCAGTAGCAAAACAGCAACTCAAACAGGTGGTCTGGGGCACACGCCAGTGGAGCGCTGTGGACAAGGTGTGTCGCATCAGCGCGTATCACCGCAACGTGTGCCTCAGCCCAGCCAGGAACAAGAGACAAGGAATACGGCACAGCAGCAGGCAGTCCCGTGCATGGGAGAGGTGGGTGAACGTGATAAGGGAAATTACGGGAGGGAAAAGGGTTCATTGTTGTGGGGTTGAGGTATGTTGATATGAAGGCACGCATCACCGGCACTGCCGGCTGCGCTGTCGGGTGCTGCCCGTGTGGGGACATCCTCCTGCACTGCCGAGGGGGAGACTGGTCCAGCCTCAGAGCAAGCGGGGGAGTCCTGCGCCCTTGGCATCTCATCAGCAGGCATGTCTTGCATCTCCTCCGCCTCCGGAACAACACGTGGGTTGCGAGGAGCAGACAGTGACAGGCGTGCAACCAGCCACTCAGGCACGACGACAGACAGCAGGCACACACTTGCGAACACCAAGAAGGCAACAAACATCCACGCACTCATCCCGTCTGCTGTCTGCGGGTTGTACACAGCATGCAGGGTCACCACCGCAACACACGCAGTGAAGAACAGCGCGATACGTGCGACAGTCACAGGCAGCACGTAGGACATGCCAATCCCTGCTGCAAGTGACACTTGATCAAGGACGGCGAGACTGTCAAAGAACGAGTCTGTGAAAGAAAACTCCCAGAACCGGTGGGGGGAGCGAATCGGGAACTCAAATGACATGAGACACTCAGCAATCGCACCTGCGGTGTTGCCCTCACAGTAAGAACAGAATTTCTGCACGGCGATGACCTCCCGACGCCGGCCGTGAAGTAGTTCGTCCGGGAAAAGGTGCCACGCACCACCCGGAAGACAGGTGCGGAGGTGCAGCAGGCTGCAGATGCTTGAGGGACTCCCACCACTGAAAACACCCAGGTTCAGGACAGATGGGGGGCGGCGCGACAGCGCACTGGTGCTGCGCAACAGCAGGCGGCCCCACTCGCACTGCATAAGACAATGTAGCAGCAGGCCCAGCGCCTCCGCTTCCAGCTCCGCGAGCAGTGCCACAAGCAGCCTGCCGCACATCCCACGCACGGCGATGTCTCAACATCCCCTCATCGAGAGGGGCGGGGGTCACGCCACCCTCACTTTCGACTTGGGAGAACACGAGGTGCGGGGCATGTCTGGGGTCGTCTTCCTTCACAGCAAGCCTCCACGCACTTTCCGAATCCATGTTCCTCACAAGCTCCTCATCTTCGAACAGCTGCTGATGAACGGCATCCACGTCGATTGCTTGCAGCGACTTGTCCGTGGTCCACTCGTCCGGGATTGGAAGCACCTCGTGCCCAGTAAACTCCCTGATGTACAAAAGACAAGCTCGTGTCATCAGTGCCAGTGTGGGCGTGGGCAGCACCGGGAAGAGAAAGCTGTTGGTGTAGTCGACGAAGAAAGTGATGTAGGGCGTCGGGGTCGCTGCCTCAGAGAACCAAATTGTCCACACGAGGAACTCCAACAGCGGCAGGTACAGGATCACCCGCATGTTCGTCGAGTTTGCACCCCCAATAATACCAGGAAGGACGACGACTGCTTGGCCCAATACTTTGAACCCTCCCACAATCAGCCACAAGACATTTGCGAAATCCGACAGGAAGGAGAAGGGCCGCCAGATGCCGACGCCGCCAGTTACAGCGACGAGAAAGACAGTGTACCAGAAGAGGGAGCGGCAGCAGCCGGAGATGAGCTGCTTGCTGCTGAGGAGGTCGCCCACAGTGAGGAGGAGGAGGACCGTCTCGTTCCACAGCAGGGCGAGCAGGAAGGAGGGTGTCGTGGGGACCACCACCCAGTCCTGTGCGTCTGTGAGGGGCACAGACCTGATGAAGGGCACGCACAGAATGCCGTTGACAAGCATCCCCACCGTGCAGAGGCACACGGCAGGCCACACCCACCACTGTGTCCCCAGGCGGCGTGTGCTGATCATCCACAGCATGCCTCCCACGAGTGGGAAGCGCAGCACGGCGATCGGCACACACACCCACGCCAGCACCCTCATGGCCTGCAGCCAGGACAGCGTCGCATCAAGGTCCTTCACCAGGGGGCACGAGTTCGATATTGCATTTCCCGAAGTGCTGCACTGCAGCTGCCCATCAACCTCCCACGCACCGTCGTGTGTGACCCGCACCTCCTCCCCGGACCCTATGTTGTGCACGGTGAAGAAGGCGTCGGTGCTGACGAGGTACACCGTCAGCACAGCAGGGCACACACATGAGGCCACCACAGTGAATCCCACTGCAGCCACAAGCCGTAGGTTCCACACCATGCTGTCTGAACACCCGCTGGTGGTGGTGTGGGTATCCTGTGGGTGTGGTGGTGTGGGTGGACAAGATTGCAACGTGAAGGTTACCCTTTTGTACTCTCAACTGCTGCTTGGTGTACCTCAGGAAACCACCTGCGAGGGTGGGCGAGGCGGGCCTCACGGACAGCAACGTGTGGGACCAACCCGCATCCCACCAACGTTCTCAGACGACTGCGCACCCCACCATCTGGTGGATCGGAACCTGACCAAACCCCATCCGCCAATGTTCTCAGCTGAGTGCATTCTGTTGCCTGTCGTATTGTCTCTTCGTGCTGACAGAGACAGCATGAGCTGTCGTCTTCTTAATACCATTTGCTGCAACAACCCGTGCCGAGCCTCTTGACACCAGTGCGCCACCACAGCTCACATCGACAAAGGAATTGGAGTGCTGCTCGCGCGAATCCTTGCCTTTTTCTCAAGTCATCGAGTGTGGGCCACAGGCAACAACGACTGGCTTGTGCACAAATCTGATTCCAAATGCCAGTGCATGCAATATAGCAAAGCAGGGTTATCGCCGTCGGGCATCTCGGGAAGACGTAGATGGTTCGCCAACATCCTCTCCGGACAGGCAGCATGGAAAGGTGTGAGCTCCGGATCAAGGCAGTGCCCCCACCCCCACAACGTGTGGACACACCCCGAAGACCACCTCTGCTCTTCATGCGATTGTCATGCCCACCACCACCACCCCCCGCCACCCCATCCGCCCTGCTTTTCAAAGCAGCTGCCCCTCCCCCCCCCCCCCCCCACACCAGGCAGGTGCCGCCACCCCCCTGCCGTACCACCCCCCTCCTGAAGCCCTCGTTTATTTCTATTTTTAGAATGGGTTCGTCGAAACGTCATCATCGTCGGGTGACGGGGAGCGGTGCGGGGGAGGTGTGACCGCTGCGGCATCTCCGAAAGAAGAGGCTTCGCGTCTGCCACGCCGCTTTCGTCGCGCAGCCGCGGCAGCGGACGCTGTGGCGCGCAGCTCCTCTGCTATAGAATAGGCGGTCTCGACAGAGGCACGCATCTCGACAGCTTCAGACTCCAGCTGCGCAACGCGCTGCTCGAGGGAGTGGGCTGATCTCACCGCAGCATCTCGCTCCGCACACACCGCCACCTGCTCTTGCAGGAGGGAGTCGACCAACCCGGCTTTCTCCAAGGCCTCGGCCCGCAGCCCCACCACCTCCGCCTCCACGTCCCCCCTCTCCTTCTGCCAGGTCGACTTCTCCGATGCCAGGTTGAAGACTGCCCTTTCAGCCTGGTCGAAATCCTTCCGGACATGCTGCAGCTCCACCTCCAACTCCTTCACAACCACCCGCAGGCGCTCCACCTCCTTCGCCTGTGGGTGTGGGGCAGCCTCCCCAACACCCCCACCACCACCCGGTGGTGGCATGCTCGACACAACCCCATTGTGCCCACCGCCAGCATCTCTCTCTGCAAGATGCCCCCCCCCCGTGGGACCTCCTGTCGTTGGGGTGCCGTGCTGCGCAGCTCGCTGCGGCACCACATCCACATCTAGTTCCACCTCTACGGCAGTGGGGCCGTCTCGGGGTGAAGCCTGCCACTGGGGGGCTGACCCGGATGACTCACTCATGCACCGCACGCTGGGCTCCGAGCTGGCATCGCTATCGGGGGCCAGATCCCGTGGGTTGCGGCGGTGATGTGGCGCTGCGGATGGGTTAGATGGGGCCTGCAGCAGCCTGTCGATGTCGACTGAGGAGGTGATGCTTTGCGGGAGACCCCAGTCGTGCGAAGCTGTCCCCGGCGCATCCTCCTGCTCGGCATGGAGGCATCGCGAGCTGTCGCGCGATCGTGTCGCGCCATGCGATAGGCTGAGCTGGCTGGCGCTGAGGGGGCAGCTACCCCCCCTGACGTGGGTCTGAGAGCTGATCCCGGCGGAGGCGGCTGTGTCGCTGCTCCTTGCAGGAGGTGTGGAGGCGCGGGCGCCAACGTCGAACTCCGCATCCTCGACATCGCTGAGGGTAATGTCGCTGCGCTGCCCGTCCTCCTCTTCGCGTTCGCGATGCATTCTCTTGGAGGAAGAGAGTAGGGAGGGGGGGGGGGGGGGTCAGATCTCCAGGAAGAAGACTGCCAAAAAATAATTCCAACAGCCACGCCGGAGAGAGAGAGGAAGAGATAGAGATGTGTGGTGTGGAGGAGGGGGGGGGGGTAGGAACTATCAGCAGGCTTTTACACAGAAGGATTTTTTCTTTGAAAAAAATAGCAACAAAATACTCTATGAAACGAGGTTGGTTTTTGTCGGAGAGAGAGAGAGAGAGAGAGAGAGAGAGGAGGGGGCCGGGGGGCTGCCAAAGGAATAAGATGTGAGGGTTACATCGCCATATCAACCACGGCGTGGGGTGGGTGGGTGGGGGAGACGGGTGGTCACATGCAGGATTGGGGGGAGGAGGGGTGGGGGTGGGGAGGAGGAGAAAGGGTGCCCTGCCAGACGAATATGCACAGGACTGCCCGTTCCCCTTCCTCCCCCTTACCCCCACCCTTCTGTGTATGTGTTTCCCCCTCTGTGTCTGTGGATGGGGTGGTGGTGGTGGGATGGTAGCAAAATATACGGCGGCTACACCCCCTGTCATGAGTGAACGCATGATGCAGGATCGTGCGCAGTTTGAACGGCCGGCTGATCGTGTATACGTGCAAGTGTGACAGCGACGAGGATCTCGACTGAAAGGCCTTCGCTGGCATCCTGAGGTACGACGAGGGTGCAGGGGTCTGCAAGGTCACGTGCAGCGAAGCGTTTAATAGTCTGCCAGGTATTACGATCTGGGATGGCGGTGAGCAGAGCTACTGAATTCCCCTGCCGGATTTACCTACTGCCGCATACTCGATGCGGCGGCGTACATGCAAGAACGCTTGGCCGCCGCAACCGCCCCGGCCAAGATGACTTGCCGCGAAGCTGACGCCGCGAAGCCGACGTCAGTGGCGACTAATCAGCAGCGACGACATGTCGGCTGACGGGGGAGGACGAAGTAGGGTCGCGCAAAAAAGAGGAGGCGAAGTGCTGACGACGAGGGTGGCCAGGGGACCCCCGAGCCCAAGGAGGCGCTGCCGGCGGGGTGGGGGCGAAAGGATCAGCTCGGCGGCATCTGGCGCGATGAGAACGGCATCTCGCCGACAAGGGAGCGGGGCACCGAAGCCCACTTCCACTCGTCGGATGAAGGCCTTGGCGCAACTCAGAAGGTGGCGTGTATGGGCTGTGCGAACAACCTGCAAGTGACTTCCCACACAGGGTAAACAAATACAACTGGCTGGATGCTGTACATCTGCGCCTCCCCACGCACGGGGACGTCGAGACTAACCTGGGCCCTGCCATCCACCTGGCATATGTACATGTGATGGCACTACTTCCTCACCTCGAGAAGGTCGCCCTTCATCCCAGAGTCATGTGCGTTAGATTCTTGTTATCGTGAAATAAACGACGCAGAAGGAAAGGGAGGGGGTGGGGGGGGGGGGGATAGGCCCCTGCATAGCCCCTGATTTTCTCCAGGCGGCTTGGTGACGGTCGTTCTTCTAGACATCTTTTTAACGTTGCGTGTCTTTGCTTTTGCTTCGAGTCAGTTTGACCCGCCAATAAACCCACCCGTCACCATCCCCCCCACCCAACCCCAGAACGCCTTTTCTGAGCATGTCTCTAGTGTGGCATAGCGTACTGGCACCATATTGTATCTCTGAGAGGTTGCAATATGAAGAACATATCCCGCCAGTATTTCTGAGCTGTTCTTTGCCTGCGAACCTTTTACAAAATCCCAGTGGTGGCGGTGGGTGGGCGGGGGTGGGGCAGGGACACTTTGGACCGTCCAAAGACACCCCCCCCCCCCCACTGCCAGACCCTCCCCCAATAAACGGGTTCCCGTGGTCGCATCTTCCCTCAACTCGCCCCACCACCGTTTTTTATTTGCAAACAGGGATTTGTCCACAACTCGAAAAGTTTTGGTACCCCAATTCAGTATGAAAAAAGTGCACCAAAAAAATGAAAGTGACCCCCTGGCGTTTCGCACGGATCTCAAATATTCAAAAGAAGGCAGAGACGGGGAGAGAAAAAAATGGGCCCCGCGGGGCGGGGGTGGGTGGTGGGGGTGGGTGGCCTTGATGGCTGCTGCTCTTCACGCCCTGAGGTTCGTCGTTCCCCAAACTTCCACAAGCATCGCTTTGCGTGAAATTCTCAGCACCCCTTTTGCCTTCCCTACCGAGTGACCGCTTCCCGCGCAGCACTGGGCTCCAACCTGATGTCGGAGTGATCCACACGAGTTCAGCTCGGAACAGATGTTCACTACCGTGGCCTCCGGCGGCTGGGGGGCTCCGCCCCCCAGACCCCCCTGTATAGCGTGTGCACGAGGTTTCACATACAACATGCTTCGTGGGGTCCCCACGTCCAGTGCTGGCATCAGTGTCTTGAACAGACTACACCCTCGCCGTATCAGGGGTGGCACTCAAGCTGGCACATGTTTGCCTACTTGGTGGCGTTGTTGGCAGTTGAGCTGAGTGGGGAACTCCCGTCCCTGCTTTCCTGGGCAGGTGCCTGACCCCTAGCCCGGGTTGTGACTGATCACATGCTGTAGAGACAACCAGGACGGAAAATTTGAGTGTCTTCAAACAAGCCCATTTTTTCAAAATGACCCCACTACGATCCGGGCGAGGCTCGGAAATGCAACGAAACGCGGTTTCCCCGCCCAAAAACGAGCCCCTTTTTCAGGTACGCTTTTTCGCTCCCGATTTCCAAATTTTGGGTGATTTTTCCGATATTTAGCGCGACCACTGCTTGCAATCGGAAGATTGACGCCTTCGTCTGAACTTCGTGCGTCCCCCACCCCCCACCCCCCTCACACACACGCATAAACCTTCTTATAGTGCAGAGCACACCGAGCAGCACGCTGCTCGTGGTATGATCTCCACAGACACCTCACACACTTTTCTGCTTCACTGCCGCTTGCTATGGGAGGGCAGTGTGCGGGGGTGGGGGTGTGTTGGGCGAAGGAGGGACAGGGGAGGAGAGCGTGACGCTTGCGTGGGTTGGGCTTGAGTGGGGACAGCATGCCAGCGGCACGTTGTCAAGCATGTGGGGGAGGAGAGAGAGAGAAGCTGCAGATTGTTTGTTTTTTTTCCCATTTTGTTTTGAGGAACAATTACATCCTCTGGGGGCCCTCGCTACCAAGTGTGACTGAGTGAGAAAAAGTGAGAAGTCAGCCATGTTTGGCTGAAAACTGACGACTCGTGACTCACAGTGACTCGTAGCGAGGGCCCCCTCTGAATAATATTTTGTTTTGTCGAAAGAAGGGAAAATAAAAGGCGGAGGCATGATAACAAAAAATAATTTCAATAAATGAGGAGGAGGGAGAGGTGGCACGCGGGTGGGGGGCTGCGAAGCCCCCCCACCACCACCACAATACCACCACCACCCCCCCTCCCCTTCTCTCCCTCGTCTGCTTCCCGTGGCAATCTCAGAGGGTGCTGGTTCATGGGAAGGGGTGGGAGGGGTTTGAACGATATAATCGTCAGGGGGGGGGCAGAGGGCCTCCGCAACGGCGATGAAAAAAATAGGCAGCGATTTTTTGTCGCATGTTCGCCTTTGTATAATATTACCTTTCAGAGAGAGAGAATGTGTGTGTGTGTGTACTCCTTCTGAACCCTTCCACTTTATTATTATTGTGGCATTGTCTCGAACATCGCCCCCTCCCCCCCCCCCCCGGGGGAGAAGAGGAGCCGTGTTCACCGCGTGACAAAAAGACTTGGAGTTGTGTTCTTTGTTTGTACGAACGGTGCCTGCTAGTGCATGTGTGCAGGATACCGAATGCTGCCACGAGTCTTTTTTAGTTGGAAAAACACATTGGGGGCCTTCGCTCAGAAATGCAGAGAAGTGAGGAATGATGAACTGCCTCACAAAACTGGCTGCAAAGTGACACAGTTTGACACACAGTGGCACAGAGCAAAGGCCCCCATTCAGGGACAGTGGGTGCTAATGAAAAACCGGTTTGCAAAACCGGTTTTTGCCAAAACCGGTTTTTCAAAAAAAAAACTATAAATTTTGTCGGGAAAATTCCACTTTTTTCCCGACTATGCCCACCCTGCATAGAGGGTACACAGGTCACCTGGACACCAATAATGGCCCCACTACGAACCGCGATTGACCCAAAGAGTCCAAGAACGCGAAGGAGAAGGCCAGATGTTCGCTACCGTGGCCTCCGGCGGCTGGGGGGCTCCGCCCCCCAGACCCCCCGCTGTGCTGTGTGCCTGTCGAGTGGACATATGTACCGTTGGTGCACCATGGCAAGTGGGAAACGGCACAACACCAGGAGTACGACATGGTCGTGAGTGAAGACGGGGTACGTGCAGACTACCCCACCCCTGCACACAAGTCTGTACGACTTCCTCGTTGTCCACTGGCGATCGACATTGCCTCGCCCGGCGCTGTTGGAGCACGAAGTCCGGGGATTCTCCTTCAGCCCCCCTGTCCAGCAGTGGTCTCTCAAGGGCTTGGCGTGCACCTTCTGGCACTCCTGACGTTGCCCTACAGTTCCTGAGACAGATCCATGGCTGGAGGCACGGCCGGATGGTGTTCTAGCAAAGGACACCTGCTCTCCCACAGCACCTCACACATCTCCAACAGGGTGTATGTGGGCAGGTGCCCCGCTCACCCCATACACGGACAGGAAACGCCAAAACGGCGCCAAAAAACGGAAAACGAGAAAACCGGCAAAAACCGGCTTTTTTGCAGAATTTGGAAAGTCACCCACTATCCCTGCCCCCATTCAGGCATGTAGCTTGGGGGGTCCAGCTGGTCTCGAGACCAGCAGTTGCCTATGTTGCTGGTCTGGGGGAAAAAAAAAAGTATAAATCCGGGAACAGGCGTGTATCTATTTCACGGAATGAAAATAGGAATTTGGGGGAAAAATATTTTTTTGCACTATTTTTTTGCACTTTTTTCCTTTGGATTTTATTGTGACCCTACTTGGTATTGGCAGAAAATTTTTATGTTCCCAGTCTTGGAGGTGCTCAAACATTCAAAAGAACACATTTTCCGTGGCCAAAAAATTTTTTGCACCCGGAGGTGGGGATGGGGGTGGTGGTCACTACTTTTTTGCACCATTTTGCTTTGGGTTTTATTGTGACCCTACTTGGCATTGGCAGAATTCTTTTATGTTCCCGGTCTTGGATGTGCTCAAACAGTCAAAAGAACACATTTTCCGGGTGCAAAAAAATGTTGCACCTGGGGGGTGGAGAGGGGGGTCGGAGGGCGGTGGTGTGAGAGGCTTGCTCTCGAGCTCAAACCAACAGATGTTCACTACCGTGGCCTCCGGCGGCTGGGGGGCTCCGCCCCCCAGACCCCCCTGTGGCGTGTCTTTGCGCGACAATTTATCGTCCCCCCATGCGACATGTGCTATCTGTCAGTTGTGTTGTACTTGAGCGTATGCGACTATGGAGCCAGGCCAACAGACGTTCGCTACCGTGGCCTCCGGCGGCTGGGGGGCTCCGCCCCCCACACCCCCCTG
Organism: Rhynchopus euleeides; assembly: GCA_963210315.1. Taxonomy (NCBI): domain Eukaryota; phylum Euglenozoa; class Diplonemea; order Diplonemida; family Diplonemidae; genus Rhynchopus; species Rhynchopus euleeides. The sequence continues at coordinate 913,809 of OY723288.1, read as the reverse complement.
TGGCATGTGCCTGGTCTTGGAGCCAAGCCCTTGCGCGTACGGGGCTGCGGCATGTCGGTTCCAGCACCCTCGCGGGAGGCTGGGCCCGAGCACTGATCTCTAAGAGACGAACCACCTTGCGAATGCGATCGGGTTTGCGGGCTTGCGGCCATGACATCTCGAAAGGGTCGTCGTGGGCCCGTGATCATGTTTCGGGTTCGACTTGGTGGGCATCCGTGGCGATTCGCGGAACCACGTGTATGTGTGCGAGGAAGCAAAGAGATAACACACCAGGAGCCACGCAGCACCAGGTCGACCTGGATCTGATCGAGCTCAGGGGGAAGGAAGCACAGTCACCAAAGTGATATCACCGCCGGCCTCAACCACCAAACTGCAACCGCAGAAGTTCCGCTATTCTCACAAGGGAAGGCGCCCTGGGATGTAGCAGTGATTTGTGTGCAGCGCCATCAAGTGACACTGACCGCCTTGAACAGAGAGGTAGTGTACAGATGGCGAGCAGTGGGAGGGCGTGCTGTGTCCTTCCACTTCCCCATCTACCTCCATTCGTTCACCGTTGTTGATAGCGATTGTTTCGCCATTTTTTCGAATCGTATGCATCGGTCAGGCCGAGTGAATCAAAATAGCGCAAAAATCACACCAAAATCTGTGTCTGAGGCACAGAAATCGTGCAAAAAAGCACCCAAAAAAAGTGCAAAAAAACCAAAATAGGATTTCGAAAATTGGCCAAAATACCCCCAAAATAGAGCCACACCTGTCCGGGAAACCCCAGAATTTTTTTTTGGTGGGGGGGTTTTCCCTCACACCAGGCCGAAGATGTACCTTGCAGCAGGCCCGAACCACGAGGATTTCGGCTCCCGATGACTGCTTCCCGCGCAGGACTGGGTTCCGACCTGATGTCGGAGAGATCCACACCGTGTTCAGCCCGGAAGGAACAGATGTTCACTACCGTGGCCTCCGGCGGCTGGGGGGCTCCGCCCCCCAGACCCCCCTGTGGCTTGTGCTTGTCAATATGCGACTGTGGGGTTCTTCGCTACCGTCGAGTTTTCGTCAAAGTTCGGCGATTTCTTCCTATGCATACATAGGAAATGCACGAACACACCGTTTCGGCACCGTAGCGAAGACCCACTGTGGCGCTGTGTACTCCGTGCCTCCGGACGCGCTCCGGAGAACCCGGTGTTCGGTCAGGACAAGATTATGGCCGAAGCGCCGGAAAATACCCCAGACCAGCAGAACCAGCAAAAATCTGAAAATCCGATTTCAAGCTACGTGCCTGCCCCCATTGTTCTGCCAAAAAAAAAGCGCCGATATATTTTTCAAGAAAACCCTTGCATGTGAGCAGGAGGTGCACCTCTCTCACCCCCCTCCCCCCACTTTTGTCCCTACACGGTGGACTCCAGCGGGGGTAGGGTAACCCTTTTCGGGAGTCTCAACTAGGGGGAGTCCAACTCCCGCTAGCGGGAGTATAGACTCCCGCTAGCGGGAGTCTATACTCCCGCTAGGGGGAGTCTTTTCACCTATTTTCACTCATTTTTCCCATGATACCTATGCAATGTGGCACTCGTCACTGAAGTACAGCCACACCAAACGAAACGGACGTTTCCACCCATCCCAGCTCGCAGACCTGATTCACAAAAATGGGGAAGACGACAACGAAGCCGGCAGCGAAGCCGGCGGCAAAGTCGATTAAGAAGAAGAAGAGCGCAGAGAGTCCCGAGGCTGCGGAGGCGACGAACATTGTGCATGATTTTTGCACGGCCTTCCCCAGCCGGTAGGCTAAATACTATTGACTATTGAGGGATCCAGGATCCCGAAAAAATTTACTCAAAAGTTATCAAGAGGGGGGAAAATAAATTTACCCACCTTTTTCCTTCAGTGGTCCAAGGAGTAATGGGGTTTTTTTGGCGAGAGAAAAAGTATGAGGTCCGGATGCACTCAAACAATGCGAGAATGCGGTTTTTGAAGGGAAAAACCCCAGAGGGAGAGGGGGGGGCGACCCCTTCCCCACCACCCCAGAATGGGAATATTACAGGAATAGTTGTCTTTGCCTTCATATTGTCCCGAGACATAGCATCACCCACCAGGAGTCTCGGAGACGAGACAATGCCAAAAAGGAGTGCAAAGGTGGCAGGGGAGTACTGGGCACACCTGAAGGAAGGTGCGTCACGTGCCCTCACCGGATGTCCGCCTGCTGTTGCTGCTGTGCTGCAGTGCCTCGCAACGACGGTCATTGCGTGTCACAGTCTACCACCACGCCCGACCGGATGGGTAGCGACGAGCAAGCTGCTGGATACAGTCCAGAGGGCGAAGCACACGAGCCAGCCCTAGCCAGGAAGGGGCATCCACGGGAGTGCCTTCCTCCCTGAGCCCGCGCAGGAGCTGGCCCAACCTGCCAGAAATGTCGTCCCTGTCACGACCCACTTCAGCACGCGACTGCCATGGAACCGAGCGGCTTGCGTCTCGTACTTTGCGGACTGCTGATCGGGCCCCTTCGCAGCACTAGACGAGGCTGTCAGCCGGTACGTCACCGTGGTCGGCTGCGCGCTAGCGATCTCCCCGGGGACCACCTCCAACAGCTCAAGCTCGTTGGGGATGCTGCTTGCCGTCTTGACCTTCTTGCCGGCACTATCGAAGCGATCGATACCCGCACCTGACTCTCTCTGAGATGAAAGAGGCTGGCTACCCCTCCCTCTTGGCAGGTGTGCTTCCCAATGCCCGCTACGTCACCCCAGCACTCCATGACTGCAAGGGGCTCGCCATGCGGCTGATCAGGGTACTGGATGAGACAACAAAAAAATATTCGACAAGACCTGTACAAACCTTGCACTGAATGTGTCGCAGCATGGGACAGGTGCTCAGTTCCGGAAGGTCGTGCTTGCCTGTCACAGGACACACCTACAAGGGCTTGTTCCGCTACCTCTTTGTCTCCCTTGCAGACCTCATGCATTTCCGGTATGCAGACATCCCCTGGCGCTTCTGGGGATGCAAGGATGAGTCAGCCCGGATTCCCTTCTTGCGTGCTCGGATCTCAGGGCATATATTTCACTGGTTGATGGAGCATGCCGAAAAGGGATCAACGCGCAATGCCTACGTACACAGTCTCCATCATTGGTGGGCTCCAGAAGATGCAGTGCCTCTGCAGAACAACGACGAATTTGAAGAAGCAGAGAACGGACATCGCAAGAAAGATGCCGTTACAATCGCCAGCTCCGCAACTTACGAGAGAGATCTTGCGATGGCAGAAGAGAAGCGGCGCGCATCGGGCATGCCTTGGAAGGTTGCGCACCTGTCGCAGGACGGGATCCTCGGGTATAGAGAAGTCATTCTGTGTCCGTGTCTGCACACCCGACACGCTCATAGATTGGCTGTGTATGTTCTTTGCACACAGTTGACACAGCTGCAGAAGGGGTTTGTGCACTGCAACACACAGGACTTCGTTGAACCCATCAGCGCGCCCTACTTCCTGTTCCGGTTCCCCGAAGGACACCGCAAATTATCGCTCTGCTTGTGCAAAATGCCAATCCCGCTGGGGGCGACTTTCACACCATTCGTGTCATCCGAGGCGACTTTGAGCACGCTTGACCAACGCGCACAGCAGGAGGGGGATGACAGTTCTGACGAAGAAGATGAGGCCTGCAGGATGGCTTGTCTTGCCCAAGGTGTAACACAACTACGACAGGCGATGGCCGCACTTTGACACCTCAAATTCTAACCGCTCACCTCCGCAGGTGCAGCCGCTACCAGGAGGATAGGTAGGTAGTCCAGAGTCCGGGGAAACTGACAGAAGCAAAACAAGCCCCTCCCCATCCCTCTTCCACCATGATTTTACCCCCCACGCCAGTAGACTGTAACTATATCATGGGAAAAATGGATGAAAATAGGTGAAAAGACTCCCGCTAGCGGGAGTCTTTGACACCCGCTCAGACTCCCGCTCCCAGACTCCCGCTAGGGCCGCTGGAGTCCACCGTGTACTTGAAACAGCGCCCAGCAAGGCCCCAGAGCAGCAACGCAAGGGCGCCCCACCCGGGGAATGCAGGGTAGATCCTGAAGGGGGAGAGGGCTCTGTGACGAGGCACGGGGAGGGGGGGGGAGGGGGGAAGTGAAGGAGGGGAGGAGGAGAGGGAGGGTGTAGCTCCCCTCCCCTCCCCCTCCCCCCTCAATACCCTTGCCTCATCCTCCTCCTCCACCGCGCACACATCACCGTCGCCTCCCTGAACAGGATGCTTAGTCCTGCAGGCCCGGGTATAGGCCTCTCGTTGCGTTTTTTTTGCCAATTTTTTTTTGAAAAAAAGGACCGAGAAGTACGGCAGTTGCAGGGGCATGGGTTGATATGTGCAGGACCAGCGGATCACGCTATTCCGCCGAGGGCATCGTGTGCGCCTCAAACATTCGCATCAGAGAGAAAAATATAGCGGGAGGGGGGGAAGAGGGGGCTGCACCGTGGTGTGGAGGGGGCGAGAACTGGAGTAAACAACACAAAAGAAAGCACAGAGCCAGCCGCTCCCTCCACTCTGGGGGGGGAAGGGAGAGGGTGGCGGTGGGATGTGATCGTCGAAACTGAAGTTAAGACAAGTCTCCCTGAGATGTCCGATATCAGTGCTATGCTCGGAAGCTGCTCAGTAGTAGGGGCGGTGTCGGTGTCGGGCGGTGGTAACCAGGGGGGGGGGGGCATTTCTTTCACGGTGGGATCTTGTAAATTTTACATGTATAACTACAAGTATAATACATGTATTATACATGTATATGCCTGAAATATACATGTAAAATACATGTATATCACATGGATATATTCAGACCTTATTAAGAGATTCCGCGTTTTAACCTCTTAATTCTAAGACCTTAGTTTTTCTGCAGGGGTTTCCCTATTGGGAAGGGGTTACAGAACATCTTTGCTCAGAAACTGACCTCGGCTCGACGGACTAGGATGGTATCAGCCCAGGAATCTCTCATCCCACCCCCAATCCTGCAAAAGCCTGCACGGTCCAAATAACATTCGCTTTTTTGCATGCTTGTTGTATGCGCGTTCCTCACTTCCACACCTGGCACACACAAGCAGCCGCAATATGGCAAAGAGAGCGGCTGACTCCGATGAGGATTCTATTACTGCGGAGCTGTCACAGGCACAAACTGTTGCCGTAGATGCTGCAGCCCTGTTGCTGCAGAAAAAGGCGAAGTCGTTTCTGGTGGACCTGGCGAAGGCGGAGGGGGTGGAGGCGGCCGGCACGAAGCCCCAGCTGGCCACAGCCATTGCCAAGGCCCGCATCCTGGCTGGCGAAAGAGGCACGGAGGAGGAGGAAAAGCCCAAAAAGAAGCGGGGCAAGAAGGCGGGGGCGAAGACTGCTGCCAGGAGGCAGCTCGCGCAGGACCTGGGGGCCCTGGCAGATCCCCCGGCGGAGGACGTTGGTGACGACGCGCCGGCCGCACCCCCTGCTGACCCCCCACCTGCCCCCTCCCAGAGGAAGGTACTGGGCGATGCTCTCCGCAGGGAGATGAAGAAGCACACCGACTGTGTCTGCGTGAAGGTCGGCGACATCAAATCACACTACAGGAATTCCAAGCAGCTGACGAGCGTTTACGCAGCGGCTCAGGAGGTCCCCTCCTGCGATATCTGCGAGGTGTTGTGGATGCCCCATGTCCAGGCAGGCGACCTGGGGGACCACTTCACCGGCAGCAAGCACGTGGGGAAGAAATCAAGGCAGAAGAAGGGGGAAGAGGGGCAGGTCACAATTGTGACTGCATTTGAAGCGAGTGAAACCGCTCTGCATGACAAAATCGCGAAAGGGGTGCTCTACACGGGGATCACAGCGGGCGCGATGCAGGGTGTACTCTCCTGCCTCGCAGGCACACGCATCCCCAAGGACCCCCCGAAGGTTGCTCCGCTGGTGAAGAAGCTGGGCGACGAGCTGACGAAGGACAGCGAGAAGGTCATCACGGCCAAGCTGAAGGGGGGGAGGTACTGCATGTCGCATGACAACAGTGGGATTGGCGACACGAAGGCGACGGCCATCATCCTCAGCGCTGTAGGATTCGCCGCATCGCTGATCTTCATACGTCCGGAGGAGCGGAGGGGGAGCCAGACCGGGGTCGAGCTGTCGCAGGACATCAAGCGCGAGCTGACGCGCCTCAGCTTGCCCCCCCCCTTCCTCATCAGATCCGACAAGGGCGGGTCCAACGCAGCTGCAAGCCGTGAACTCGCCGAAGCATTCGGTGTCCCCTTCGTGTCGTGCGTCCCACACTTGGTGAACAACTGTGGCGACGTCTGCGAGACCTGGATGCTGGCCAACCTGGAGAAGAAGTTCCCGGGGTGTGCCGCCTTCGAGGTGTCCCGCCTACTCAACAACTTGCTGGGCGGGGATGAGAACAAGTATCGGCACAGACGGTGGGTCGAAGTGCAGATGGAGTGTCTCTCCGGAGTTGCTGTGTCATCGCTGGAGACCATCCTCGGGGAAGTCGAAGAACTCAGGGAGGACTGCACGCCGCAGGAGGAAGCCGATCTCTTCGAATCGTGCGCCGGGAAGATCCGTGCAGCCCTCCGCCAGCCGAACGAGGCAGTCTCCACCGCTACCACCCTCAAGGATATCCTTCCAGCAGCGCATGCTGTTCTCGACGCTGCAAAAAAGAACAACACAAAGGAGAAGGTGCCGGCTGTGAAGTGCCCCCTCCCAGGTGATACTCGGTACTCGTCTCGCATCGAAGTGTACACCCACGTGCGCCAGCGCATGAAGGCGCTGTTCGTGTTCGTGAGCACCGAGCTCCAACAGGGCAGTACGACACCCAGCATGGGGAAGCTGGGCCAGCTGCTCAAGGATCTGGGGGTCACACGGCTGGAGAAGGAGTTGCTGGAGATGGAGCGGGCAAATTCGCCGATCATGGAGCTGCTGGCTTCCTACACCACCCCCTCGAAGAAGTCGCACAGCCACTCTGTTTGGGGTGACATGGAGGGGAAGATTCAGGACCTTGACAACATCGCGTACGCCAAGACGGAAAAAGAGAAAGAATTTCTCGAGCGGGAAAAGAAGTCCCTGGAAGACCTGCTGGATGCCAAGTCCCCAGTCGCAGCTGTCCTCTCAGAGGAGCTGAAGGTGCGGTGGTGGGGGAACAAGTCGGAGGGGTCGTACTACTACTGGAAGGCGATGAGACACGTGAACCCACGTGCTGTCAAGATCATGGGGAACACTGACAACCTGATGTCCTTCCAGGATATCACTGCCTGGATTCCGGCGTTCCGTGAAGTCGAGGAGGCGGCGTGGGTAGAGTATGTGGATCACTCCAAGAAGGAGGGCATGAAGGGCGATGTGGACTCCTTCTGGCTGAACTACGGGGAGTGCGCGCTGCGTACTCTGTGCCTTGATCTGCTGGCGGTGACTGCATCGACTCTGGGGTGTGACAGCGTGTTTTCTATCGCGCGCCGTGTGCTCCCCCCGTCCCGCATGGCAGCGCACGCATCAACTCGGGCCCGAATCCTCTTCCATGCCTGCAACCAGGACCTACCCAACCAGTTCGACCGGACCCTGCGGAAGGGCTATCCTGCTGCGACTGGGCCGAAAGTCGTCGAGTGGGAGGACGACATTCTCCAGCCCACCACCATCCCGAAGAATGTGCTGGCTTCTTTCGAAGAGGCAGTCTCTGCCATCAATGCACACGCGTACACCGCGTGAGATGATCCGCTGAGCGGCAAAACTCCAACCTGTATTCTGCTGCCGCTCTGTGACTCAAGCGTACTTTTGCAGTGTGGCATTTCTCTCACACTATGTTGCCACTTGCTGCCACGCAAATAAGAGTCCTCGTGGGGGATGTGAGTGTTGGAGTCAACTGAGTGTGTGGTGGGGGGGGGGGGGCACGAACGTGCGTGTGGTGGGGGCGCGGGGGGCGGGTGTGTGCAGGAACCTGCTGGGTTCACCCGCTGTCAACGTAATATTGCTGAAGATCGAACTAAGGTCTTAACCTCTGAGTGTAAGACCTTAAAGAGGTTACACTAAGAGGTTTACAGGGGGGGGTCAAATAAACGTACTTAGTTGAATAGTAGTACTTAGCCGAATAGTAGTACTTATTTTTTTGGGGCTCTGGGGCACGTTGGGCCGTTGAATAGTAGTACTTACTTTTCACCCTTTTTTTTTGGGGAAATTTTTCGTTTTTTTTGAGATTTTCTTTTTGGAGACACACAAATCTGCAAACTTTGGGGCAAGGAATGGGGACAACGGGGTCTATTGGTGCCACTTAGGGGAACCAGGGTGCACGGGGTCCGTAGAGGGGGGAAGTGACCTACGCTCAAAGATATGTCGTGACGAAGGGAATCGGGGCATCCCCCCTCAGACACATACGGACGGGAAACCAGCGAACCCGCAAACTCCTGCGGTCCAGAGGCATCAGAACCACTGCTGAAGACCGCAAACCCGGAAACCCGCAAACTCCTGGGGTCCAGAGGCGTCAAAATCACTGCTGAAGAGCGGCGCGCATTAAACGACTCCTCATCTACGGCGTCCGCAGTCCCTACCACCAACGAGAAGATGTGGACGGATGGCCCCAGACACACCTCACCATAGATGTAGCCTTCGAGGACCAGCTGAGCCCACCCCCCACCCCCCGCAGCCCCCTTCCCTGACGTTGTTTGACATTCTCTCCTGTTGTGCAGCACTGATCAACACACGCCCGCAAACCCGCAATCCAACTGCCCAGATTTCACCATCCACCAACAGAGCCAATAGCTTCGGCTGGTGTCCGACATAATGATGACGTCCGATGCTTTCATGTGCCTCCTGCTGATGGAATGCCTCCTGTTCAAGATATTCGAGGATGGGCCACCGCCATGCGCTCCCCGGCCTTCCTTCAACCAACTGGCCCGGGCCAGGGCACGCTGGTAGCCGAGCGCTTGCGGGATATGGGGTACGTGCTGAAGGTGTCGGGTGAGGAGGACGGGTTCGTGAAGAGCTCCCTTTGTCCGGACCTCACCTTCGCACCAAGCACAGAAACATCCCCTGAGGCTGGTGGTGCGGACCTTGAACCTGGGTTGGACGGGAAGGCAAAAGAGAGCACAGAGAAGCAGTCCACCCAAAAGAAAGTTGTGTCTCAGCCAACCCAACAGTCAAGCATCTTGGCATGGGCGAAGCCGGTTCGTGTGAACTCTCTCACACAGACACAGCCTTCCCAGTCCTCCCAGTCCTCCGAAAAGAAGCGCGCAGCGTCCCCGACCACCCAGACTCCCAACAAACACCGCAGGCTCTGCAAAGGGTGTAGGAAGCCTGGGCACAACATGCAGACTTGCCCCAGCAAGCCCAAGAACTTGAAGAAGAAGTAAGTTGGGGCGTGCTGGTTGTGGCTTGTCTTTTTCACATCTTTTTTTTAAGCATCAACGCACCAACCAACCACCGACAGTGAAGCTGACAGCTCTGATGAACTGTGTATGCTTTCACTAACTCAACAAGAATGTCAACCAGGGGGGGGGGGGGGGCAATACAAATCAAAACGGTACGAAACCAAATGAGGGGCGAGTGGTAGGACGAGAACAGAGCGGATACTCGACCGGAAGGCAGAAGAAGTGAGAGACGGACGACAGCAGTGACCAGCGCGCCCCTGGTGGACCAAACAGCCCCGCAGAGCCCCTGCAAACAGCGTTTTTAGGAAAAGTTGAATAGACGTACTTAGTACGTCTATTCGCTCGCAAACTATTTATTAATTTTCTGGCGAGGTCGATTTAGGCCCGCGCGTTCGCCGAATAGTAGTACTAAGTACGTTTATTTGACCCCCCCCTGTAAGACCTTAATTAAGGGGATTCAGATGTTGGGCTTTTTTGGGCCGTTTATGGACTAAGGTCTTAATCTAAGAGGAGGAGGAGGTAGATTTGGCGAAAAAAATTCCTCTCTTATTAAGATCTGAATACATCCATGATATCAAGTAAAAATACATGTATAATACCGTAACCGAGGTAATTTATGGAACGACTATATCCCTTGTACGATAAATTAGGGAACGATAAATTGAAGGGACGGCCAAAATTAAGGAACATTTATCGTCCCTTAGTTTTATCGTTCATTCATTTGCACTTTCACTCCCCTGCCACTGCATGTTTTGGGGGGTCGGGACGGGCTCTGAGCGGGAGGAGACGTACGATGCCCGCCACAAACAGTAAGCCACTGCAGCAGGTAAGTCTCCGACAGTGGTTGACCCCACGAAGCGAGATACAGGCAACTCCAAAAGTGACCCTGGCAGTTGCAGCCGAAGTGAACCGCGCGCTCTCCCGCCCTAAGACAACAACCAAGTGATATCCACCAGCAGCTCAACCCCGGCCAGTGCGCGGTTTGTTTGTCCTAGAGAGCAGCCGAGAGGTGAGAGAGTGGGGTTTGAGCCCCCCCGCCCCCAGGTTCCCTGCCTGGGCACGGATACGAGAGAGACCATCAAGAGTACGCAGGATGCCCACCCCTCCCCATCTTTGCCCAGGGCTGCAACACGCAAATTTATATCCCTTGTACGATAAATTACGGAACGATAATTTTAAGGAACGGCCAAAATTAAGGGACATTTATCGTTCCTTAAATTACCTCGGTTACGGTACTTGCATGTCAACTATTATACATGCATTTTTACTTGATATACATGTATTTTACATGTATATTTCAGGCATTTACATGTATTTTACATGTATAATACTTGTCATGCAAGTATTATACATGTAAAATACTTGCATGACAAGTAAAATGCTTGCATGCAAGTAAAATACATGTATTTTACTTGCATGCAAGTATTTTACTTGTCATGCAAGTATTATACATGTATTTTGAACGATTTTGAACGATTTTTGGCCGTGCTCGTAGCATTCCCCGTTGAGGGGGTCGCTATTTCGTGTTCTCCTGGCCGCACGGAGGCATTGCCTTACGTCGCCTCTTCCTCTTTTCCTTTGGTGGTGTGTTGGTCTGGCACAGAGGGCGGGACCGTGCTGATATGCACAGTGACGACTCTCCCTTTTGTTTTGTGCCCGCCTCCACCGAGATTCGGCTGATGCCTCTCAGACTGGGGGCGGGCGGTCGCCGACGCTGACGCGCCTGGCGGCCTGTGGAAAGTGACGTGGGGCTGGGATGGGGGGGGGGTGCTGGGAGGTCGGGCCGAAGCCCTTGTTCTCTGATGATGTTATTTGGTTCACGCGTTCAGGTAGTCCTTCTCGCCGTGCTCCGTTACCCCTGCCTCGGCCAGGTAGCGCAGCGCCTCCTTGCAGTTGTGCAACAGCAGGTTGTGCACGTTTGTGGCTGTGAGGTGGTGTCGGGCCGACGCTGTCGCGGGGCAGCCGAAGAAGAGGTGCTTCAGTGAGACCCCAGGCGGGGGGTGGCCCGGCGCATGCTTCAGGCAGGGTTGGCAAGGTGGTTGTGCCGTGCCCGGGATGTCATGGTCGTAGACCAGGCGGTGGTGGTCGGCCCGGAGTCGGCGGATGGTGGTTTCCCCTAAGCGGGTGAGTCCCTCCATGCGGAGGTCGGGGCGTTGCAGTCGCGTCTCCCCGATTCCCGAACGGTACGCGTACACGCTGTCCGTGCGGGGCACCGTTGCGTCGTTGTAGATGTGTCGGCGGAGGACGACACGAGCCGACGCGAGGCTAACCGGTTCCATCTGCGGCCGGAAGGCACCGATTTGCGCCTGTTTGTCAGCGAGTTCGTTCCCTGCTACCCCAACGTGTGACGGGATGTAGCGGAGGTGGGTGGTGACATCGTGGGTTTGGGCGAGCTCGTTCAACCACCTCCAGATGTCCCATTCGGTGGATCCTCTCGCTCGCTGCGGGCCGCTCAGCAGCGCGTTCAGTGCGCTCTGCGAGTCTGTGAGGATGGCGATCGTTTCGCCTGGGGATACCAGGGTGCATAGGTGAGCGAGGGATTCTCTGATGGCCACCAGCTCCGCCTGGTAGCTGATGCAGCGGAGTCCTGCCGGCCAGGCGAGCTTTTTCCTGAGGCGGCCCTCCGGCATGCTGTACACCGCTGCTCCTGCGCCGCCCTGCTGTTGCCGCGATGTGGAGTTGGAGACTGACCCGTCGGTGTACACATGCCAGGCGCATGTCGGGAGGGCCTGGATGGTCTGCTCTGCCAGGTCCCGGAGGGTGTCTTTCGGGGTGGCGGCCTTTGGGGCGGTGAGCCCCGGCAGCGTCGCCAGGATGTGTACTCGTGGCAGCACCAGGTTCCATTCCCAGGGGGGGATGGGGTGTGCTGCATGCAGGGGGGCCAGCAGGGGGGTGCGCCCGTCGACCTTCGAGGATTTCACCAGACTCCGTGCCTGATGTAGCCAGCTGCCTCCCGTGTTCCCGGTGTTTAGTTGCGCCCGGTATCCTGGGGAGTGGGGCACGCGGCGGAAGCGTTCGTGGTCTGTGCACACCGCGACCTTGAAGTCGAGGTCGAGGTCTCGCAGGTGTGATTCCCAGAGGAGCTTTGCCGTGCTGGTGTTCTTCATACAGCCCGTGATGATCAGGGCTGCCATGCGGTGGACATCTCGCAGGCGTTTGAGGTTCTTCGTGGACAGGCCAGGGGTGTAGACGCTGGCGGCGTACATCAGGATGGGGTAGACATATGTCAGGTAGGCCTGGCGCAGCGTGTCTCCACTTGAGCCCCAGTCAGTGCCTGCCAACATACGCAGAATGCTCAGGCGTCGCATGCAGGTGGTCACGACGTGGTCGACGTGGTCTGTCATCGTGTGGCAGGCATCGATGTAGACCCCGAGGTACTTCGCTGTCGATTCGTGCTGGAGGGGGGTGCCGTCTGGGAGCTCCATGCGTCTGTGCTCGCCCAACGCTGCGGGCGTCGTTCCCATCAGCGTGTAGCAGCATTTACTGGGGGAGAGCTGCAGCCCGTGGAGTGGGACTTCGGCGGCGAGTGTGGATATGACGCCCTGTGCGGTGCTTAGGGCTTCAGTGTAGTTGTCCCCGACGACGAGTACTGCGATGTCATCTGCGAACACCGCTGGGTGGATGTTAGGGGAGGCGGTGATGGCTCGAGATACATCGTCCATCACGCAGTTGAAGAGCAGGGGCGAGAGCACTGTTCCCTGCGGGACCCCGTTGTTGAAGTCGTAGTAGTCGCTTCTTACCCCGTGCACCTGTGCGGCGGCTCGGCGGTTGCTGAGGTAGTTGTGTAGCCATCTGGTGAATTTCGGGGGGAAGCCCTTCCGTCTGACACTGTTGATGACTGCGTGCTTGCTGACCTTGTCGAAGGCTTTCTCGAGGTCGAAGTACAGGGTGACAGCTGCCTTTCCGGAGGAGAGGGCGTCCGTCGCTGTTTGGGTGATGTAGGCTAGTTGGTCGGTTGTCGATCTCAGCCGCTGGAACCCTGCCTGGTTCGCGCAGTGCCCCTCCACCTGTGGGTAGGCGTCGTCGAGCATGAGCTGCTCCATGCGCCTCTTCACCATTTTTTCTAGCACCTTGCACGCTGTGCTGGTGAGCGCGATTGGTCGGTACGAGGACGCTGCCGTTGCTGGCTTCCCCGGTTTCAGGATCGGGATGATGACTGCTCGTGTCCACGCGTCGGGGAGGATGCCGCTGTTCCACGACAGGTTGAGCACATGCAGGAGTCCCTGCCGTGCCTGGGGGCCCAGATGCATCAGCAGCTCGTTGTTGAGGTCGTCAGGCCCTGGGGATTTCCGCTCCTGCAGTTCGGATAGAGCCGCGTTCAGCTCCTCTTTGGAGAAGTCGTCTTCGGCAGCTGAGAGCTCGGGGGGTGTCTGGTCATTCGCATGCTGCGGGGTGTGTGCTGCTTGTGGCTGTTGGTCGCTTCCTTCGCTGATCTTGGCGTAGTGGCTGCAGAGGAGGTCCGCCTTAGCTTTGGGGTCGGTCACCGGGACCCCTCCGTCGACAAGTGGGAAGGCAGCCTGTTGGATTTTGCGGCCGTCGAGTTCTCGCACAAGCCGGAAGGTGGCGCCGAGGTCGCTGCTGGTGCTCGCGGCCTGGCACCTGGTTTCCCAGGTTGTGCGCTTTGCTTCGAGGACGGCGTTGGTGGCGTCGGTGGTCAGCTTGTCCAGCTTGTCGTAGTCGTCCTGGGACAGGTGTGCGGTCTGGGCGTGTCTGCGCGATTCCTCGTTCCGCGCCCGTATCGCACGTTTCACCTTGCTTGTGAACCACCGCTTGCGGGGGCGAGAGCTTCGCTTCGTCGGGATGTGTTTGGCTGCGACCGTGCGTACCAGTCCCAGCCACTTGTGGAAGGATTCCTTCGGGTCATTCCACTTCGTCACTTTGCGTGACAGCCGTTCCAGCTCCTCAGTGAATGCGGGCCAGTCTGCCGCTGCCCAGTTCCATAGTTGGCGGGCTTTAGCTGCCGGGTGTGTGGCTGCAGCTGGCGTTCGTGCAAAGGGGACGGTGTATTGTATGGCGAAGTGATCGGACTGCCACTGGTCTAGGGTATTCCAGGTGACCTCCCCCAGCTCGTAGTGGGCGAAGACAATGTCCGGCGAGGACTTGGAGTCGCGGCGCATGCGTGTGGGGTGGTCAGGGTCGTTGCACAGCGACATGCCGTTGAGGAGGGACCAGTGGTACAGGTCTGTTCCCTTGTCGTCGCAGCGCGCATGTTTATCCCAGGCACGGTTGTGGATGTTGAAGTCGCCGGCGATGATGGACTCCGGCGTGTGTGGTAGCAGGGATGTAGAGAAGTCGTCGCGGCGTGGGTCGTTGCTAGTGCCGACTCCCGAGGGGCGGTATACATTGGTGAAGGTGATAGCGCTTTCTGGCCCCGTGACGCGCACCGTGAGGGTCTCGGTCACACTGGCGTTTGGTGCGGTGGCAATAAGAGTCGCGTGTAGGTCCTCCCGCACTAGGGTTGCGATCCCGCCTCCGGAGGTGAGCGTCCCCTTACAGCGCTTCTGGGTGCGGCGTCGGAGAAAGACGGAGTAGCCCGGGAACTTGGGGTCCCCCCCCTGTGCTGCTCGGAGTTCCTGCAGATGCACTACGTCATACCGCTGGGTTGCGAGGTGGTGCTGGAGCTCCGCCCTTTTTGCCTCGGTGAGTCCGTTGCAGTTCCAGGTCAGGCACTTGAGGTGCTGCGCCGGGCCAGGGTTCTGCTCGATGTCACCCGCCCTGAGGAGGAGGTCACGCCCGGTCTCGTAG
This sequence comes from Rhynchopus euleeides, assembly GCA_963210315.1. Classification (NCBI taxonomy): domain Eukaryota; phylum Euglenozoa; class Diplonemea; order Diplonemida; family Diplonemidae; genus Rhynchopus; species Rhynchopus euleeides. The sequence continues at coordinate 898,754 of OY723288.1, read as the reverse complement.
ATGTGGCGCTGCAGGCCTGGAGATGGCGGGCCTCCCCGTCAGTTGAAGAGGACCTCTTCGCACTGACGTTTGTGCAACCGCTCCTTCGGGTGCTTTGTGCGCAGGGTTGCGGTCCGGGACGGAGAGAGTGCCCGGCTCTTCTTCTTGGGGGTTAGCCCCGTGTGGGTTCTGGCCGGGGAGGCGGACTTCGGGGGTGAGCCCTTGGTCCCCCGGTTTGGGGTGGTGGCGGCCGGCTCGGTCTTTCGGGAGGGGGAGCTGGTGCCCGGCTTGGTGGTCTTCTTCGGTTTTGACTGCGGATGTGCTGCCGCCTCCAGGTGCTGCAGGCGGGCCTGCATTGCCTGCAGGGCGGCCGCGAACTGTCTCTCCTGGTTCGCGGCCCGCTCCTCTGCAGCGGCTGCCCGCCGCTCTGCCTCGGCAGCACGCTGTTCCGCCTGCTCGAGGAGGGCTTGCACCCTGGCGAGGTTGGTGGCGGCGGCGGCGGCGGCGGCTGCTGCTGCGGCGGCGGGGTCGGTGGTAGTGGTGGTGGCGTGGGGGGGGCCGCTGTCCTTCATCTCAGCGTCGGTCGTGGCCCCCTTCTTCTTCGTCTTCTTCTTTGTCTTCTTACTCGCCAGCTCACTCCCCGGCACTCCTCCCTTCGGCTGCTCCGGTGCTGCGGGTGGTGGGGTCGGCTCCGGTGGGGGCTTGGTGCGCTTTGGCCTCCGCCGGCGGGGGAAGAGCCCCAAGTCCTCGGGTTCGCGGTACCGCCGCAACACCAGGTAGGTGTTGTTGTCGACGCAGTACGCGCCGAGTTTCTGGGGGGTGGTGGGGGCGCGCAGCAGGACTGCCCGCCCGTTCGGCACCCTGGTTGACGCCAGGATGCGCGCCTGCCAGCCCATCTCCTCCAGCAGGTCCCGGGTGCAGCGGGCGGTGTACTCCGGGGGCAGCCCCTCCAGCACATATTTCCCCTGCAGGGGGGTTGCAGCTTCGTCGCCGACGACTGCTGCCGTGGCGTGGTGCCCGGCGGTGTTCGGCACTGCGATGCCGAGGCCGCCCTTGACAAGGACGACCCTTCCGCTCAGCCGGCTCGCCTTCTCCTGTGCCTGCTGGATGGTGGTGTCGGGCGGCAGGCGCACGACTGTGTCGGGGTGTGTGGTGGTGTGGAAGTGGGGGCGGCAGAAGATGTCGCTCTCGCCGCTCGCACGCAGCAGGTCCTTGACCTGTCGACTGTCCACACCCACCTTGAAGCGGCGGGCCCAGGTGGTGCCGGTCATCGCGATGACCGCGTCCGGCTCCGCGCCGTGGGCCCGCAGCCAGGTGCGGATGTGTGTGTGTGTGAGGGGGGTGGCTGGCGGTGCTTCCATCACCACCCACTCCCGGCTGCCCTTGGGGGCTTTCAGGCCCGGGCTGCTGCTGGCCCCGTAGTGTACGGGGTCACTGTGGAGCTGCAGCAGGTGCCGCCGCAGCCCCCGGGTCTCGCCGTCGCGCTCGACCAGGAGGGAGAGGACGCGGCTGCGCCCCTTCCCCCCCTCCGTCGCCTCGACGGTCAGGATTGCCGCCGGTCCCGGCGGCGGGTGCTCCCTGCACCTCGCGATCAGGCGCTGTGCGTCGCCTTTGGCGCACAGCATTACGCCGCCCTTGGCGGCCAGCTCGTCGGTTGAGTGCCTGACGTCGGCACTCCACTCCTTTTCCCTCAGCACCCACTTGTGCCTCTTCCCTGCAGCTTCGCTCGGCGCCGGCTTAGCCGACGCCTCCCCAGGGAACCCCGTCGAGGAGGGGTGCAGGGGGACAGAGGCAGCGTGGGACATTGTGTGTGTGATGTGTCAGTTGTGTTCCCCTGGTCCTCTCGGCCGGATTTTACTTGTCATGCAAGTATTTTACATGTATAATACTTGCATGACAAGTATTATACATGTAAAATACATGTAAATGCCTGAAATATACATGTAAAATACATGTATATCAAGTAAAAATGCATGTATAATAGTTGACATGCAAGTATTATACATGTATTTTTACTTGATATACATGTATTTTACATGTATATTTCAGGCATATACATGTATTATACATGTACCGTAAACAGAATAAATCTGGACCGTAAGAAGTCCTGGACGTAATAATGCTGGACCGTAAAAATTCTGGACCCCGGGGGTCCAAACCGATTGGACCTTTTTTCCGGTCCAGAGTGGTTTGCCGTTAGAACTGGCACTTGTCATTTTTTCATTGATACCTCCCTCATTCACACGCTCCCACACAGCTCCCGGACAGGTGCACTGCATCCTCAATACAACACACCTTCAGCGGCAAGAGACACAGAAGGCCGTGCTCTCATGACAATTTTCTTTGGCCGAAGATGGTACAACTATACGGCCACAGGTTGGTGCAGGTGGTGCCACATTGACATAATCGCCAGAGGGCAGGCTGCCGCCTAGCCACCCCAGAGCGAAGGCCTCAACGTGTATTAGTGGGAAACAAAACGGGAGGGTGGGGAGGGCATTGTGGTGGCTTCCCACTCGATGCACTGAACACAAAAGACGCTGCTGCGGGGGGAGGGAGCCGTGCAGCCGTCAGACTACGCGGTACGTTGAACAACGGAGTATACCCAGGTGCGCAGGCGGGATTGCCGCAACCACTGGATATGCCAACCATGGGATCTGTGTGAACACAACACACGGATCGAACTGTGCCTGGAAATCAAAGGCACCGAGTGTGCTTTGGATGTGGGCTATGGAAGAAGTGTGGGGGACTCTGCCCGTTTGTGCGTAGCTGCCTGGACAGCCGAGTTGCGCCCCTCGTCCTTGTTGTACGGCTTGAACTTCGACATTGTAGTCTTCAGCCTTTCATACAACCCTAAGGGGGCCGTCTTCGGTGCACTGCTGATGTCTGATACCAGTCCATGCCCCCTTCTTCACGGTCATCGGATGGCTCACTGCCACTATCACTGTCACTGGCCCAAGAACATGGGCACACAGCTTCTGACACAAGTGATTTCGCAAGTGGCACAGTGCTCCTCTGTTGCTCGATATGCCTACGGTTGATGCACTATGCCAGTCCGATCAGCGATTCTCCCGCTCGAGTAGATGCAACCGATGCGTCCGAAGGTCTGAAGGGGCTGGAAACATGCTCCTCCTCTAGTACCTATGACCCCTTGTTTCCGGTGATACTTTTCTACTGTCTCGCATGTCACACCGCAAACAAGGTGTTGTCATGTTGCACTTTTGACCCCACGTATCGTCGGGCAGCACGGTTGGCAACACCGCTCACTGGATCACTGCGAGACATGATGGTTTGCGATTCTGCCTTCTGCCCAGGGGGGGCTGAGGTACAGCTTTGTGGTACATTTTTCCGGAACACGACTAAACTGTTCAGAAGTGCTCAAAAGTGCCCAAAACCGGGCGGAATTGTGTTTCTGGGGTCCCAGGGGTCATAGTTTCAGGTTTGGTGACGTTTTTGGCCCCCAGACGCCGATGGTGAAAAATTGGCCAGGTTAACAGCTTAAGACCACCCCTACCCCCCCCCCCCCATCCTGAGAAATCGCCATGTATCGCCAAGTCCCCCAAACTGGTCTGGACCGGACAAATTCTGGACCTCGGGGGGGGTCTGGAGGTGGATTGGACCTTTTTTACGGAGGATCCTTGAAATCGGTAGTGGACAGTAGCGGACAGGGCGGACATTTCCTTGTGGAAAAAGTGCCCGAAAAAAAAATTCGAAAAGGTCCCCCTTACAGAATTAGCCTTTTTTCAAAAAATCGGAAAATTTCGGACCGCAATTTGTACCCAAGAAAGTGCCGAATTTTCGGACTTGGTCCGATTTGAACGATTTCCGGCCGTGCCTCTTGCAACCCCCATGAGGGGGGGCTGCTGTTTCGGGTTCTTCCGGTGGTACATGCTGGGGTGTCGGGACAGGTAATCCTGCTCGCTGTACCCGGTGATCCCTGACGCAGCCAGGAAGTGGAGAGCCTTGGAACCCTGGTTGAGGCCTGTAACACCCGGCCTTCCTGCCACTTGTGGCATTGTGGAGTGGAGGTTGTTATGGAGAAGGTTCTCTCTCCGTCCGGTCGAGCACAACCGTCCTCTCCCCAGCTCGGGGTCATCTACTTTCCAAACAAGGGCCAGGAACATGCTCAAACAAACCAATTGATCAGAAAATCTGGCTTGCTGTGGAATCATTGAGCAAAATTTGGGGAGTGGTTTGCCCCCTTGCTGCATATGACATGTCCATTTTTGACGACTTTTGGGCAGAATTTGGTGCGTGGGACCTTTCGATTTTCATGAATTTTTCGGAATTTCGTGGGGACCGGTACCCCATTTGAGGGCCAAAAATCTCATTTCCGAGGCTTGGGAATGGTCGCAGTGGCCTCAGATGTCCAAAAACGTTCAATTGGCCTCTCCTCGAAAAAAAATTCGAAAGGTCCCCCCTACTGGCACCCCGGATTAGGACATGTCTCTGGGGGTGTCCGGGGGGCATTTTTGGCTGCACGGTGGACTCCAGCGGCCCTAGCGGGAGTCTGGGAGCGGGAGTCTGAGCGGGTGTCAAAGACTCCCGCTAGCGGGAGTCTATACTCCCGCTAGGGGGAGTCTGACTCCCCCTAGCGGGAGTCTTTTCACCTATTTTCATCCATTTTTCCCATGATATAGTTACAGTCTACTGGCGTGGGGGGTAAAATCATGGTGGAAGAGGGATGGGGAGGGGCTTGTTTTGCTTCTGTCAGTTTCCCCGGACTCTGGACTACCTACCTATCCTCCTGGTAGCGGCTACACCTGCGGAGGTGAGCGGTTAGAATTTGAGGTGTCAAAGTGCGGCCATCGCCTGTCGTAGTTGTGTTACACCTTGGGCAAGACAAGCCATCCTGCAGGCCTCATCTTCTTCGTCAGAACTGTCATCCCCCTCCTGCTGTGCGCGTTGGTCAAGCGTGCTCAAAGTCGCCTCGGATGACACGAATGGTGTGAAAGTCGCCCCCAGCGGGATTGGCATTTTGCACAAGCAGAGCGATAATTTGCGGTGTCCTTCGGGGAACCGGAACAGGAAGTAGGGCGCGCTGATGGGTTCAACGAAGTCCTGTGTGTTGCAGTGCACAAACCCCTTCTGCAGCTGTGTCAACTGTGTGCAAAGAACATACACAGCCAATCTATGAGCGTGTCGGGTGTGCAGACACGGACACAGGATGACTTCTCTATACCCGAGGATCCCGTCCTGCGACAGGTGCGCAACCTTCCAAGGCATGCCCGATGCGCGCCGCTTCTCTTCTGCCATCGCAAGATCTCTCTCGTAAGTTGCGGAGCTGGCGATTGTAACGGCATCTTTCTTGCGATGTCCGTTCTCTGCTTCTTCAAATTCGTCGTTGTTCTGCAGAGGCACTGCATCTTCTGGAGCCCACCAATGATGGAGACTGTGTACGTAGGCATTGCGCGTTGATCCCTTTTCGGCATGCTCCATCAACCAGTGAAATATATGCCCTGAGATCCGAGCACGCAAGAAGGGAATCCGGGCTGACTCATCCTTGCATCCCCAGAAGCGCCAGGGGATGTCTGCATACCGGAAATGCATGAGGTCTGCAAGGGAGACAAAGAGGTAGCGGAACAAGCCCTTGTAGGTGTGTCCTGTGACAGGCAAGCACGACCTTCCGGAACTGAGCACCTGTCCCATGCTGCGACACATTCAGTGCAAGGTTTGTACAGGTCTTGTCGAATATTTTTTTGTTGTCTCATCCAGCAGGGGTGGAGCTTGAAATATGGGGTTGCGGGCTGGATCGGGTCAGATCGGGTCAGCCAATTTTTTCTTATGGGTTCCCCCCCGGTTCGTCTCAGAGATCAGTGCTCGGGCCCAGCCTCCCGCGAGGTACCGGAAAAGGGTTAAACCCGGTAGTGGTACCCTACCCCCGCTGGAGTCCACCGTGCAAGGCCGGATCAGCCCACGGGTGGGTTGAACGATTTTGAACGATTTTTGGCCGTGCTCGTCGCGTCCCCCGGTGAGGGGGGACGCTGTTTCGTGTTCTCCTTGCCGCACGGAGGCATTGCCTTACGTCGCCTCTTCCTCTTTTCCTTTATGGGCGGGTTAGTCTGGCTCAGAGGGCGGGACCGTGCTGATATGCACAGTGACGACTCTCCCTTTTTTTGTTGTGCCCGCCTCCTGCCGAGTCGTGGCTGCTGCCTCTCAGACTGGGGGCGGGCGGTCGCCGACGCTGACGCGCCTGGCGGCCCGTGGAAAGTGACGTGGGTCTGGGGGTGGGGGGGGGGGGGGGTGCTGGGGTGTCAGGCCGAAGCCCTTGACCGCTGTTGATTTTTGCAGGTTTCACGAGATCAGGTAGTCCTTCTCGCTGTGCTCCGTCACCCCTGCCTCAGCCAGGTAGCGTAGGGCCCCCTTGCAGTTGTGCAGCAGCAGGTTGTGCACGTTTGTGGCTGTGAGGTGGTGTCGGGCTGACGCTGTCGCGGGACAGCCGAAGAATAGGTGCTTCAGCGAGACCCCAGGCGGGGGGCTGTCCGGCGCAAGCTTCAGGCAGGGTTTGCACGGTGGTTGTGCGCTGCCCGGGACGTCGTGGTCGTACACCAGGCGGTGGTGGTCGGCCCGGAGGCGGCGGATGGTGGTTTCCCCTAAGCGGGTAAGGCCCTCCATGCGGAGGTCAGGGCGCTGCAGTCGCGTCTCCCCGATTCCTGACCGATACGCGTACACGCTCTCTGTGCGGGGCAACGTGGTCCCGCTGTATATGTGTCGGCGGAGGGTGACACGGGCCGACGCGAGGCTGATCGGCTCCATCTGGGGCTTGAACGCACCGATCTGCGCCTGCTTGTCAGCAAGTTCGTTCCCTACCACCCCAACATGCGACGGGATGTAGCGGAGGTGGGTGGTGACATCGTATGTTTGGGCGAGCTTGCGCAGCCTCTGCCAGATGTCCCATTCGGTGGACCCCCTCGCTCGCTGGGGGCCGCTCAGCAGTGCATTCAGTGCGCTCTGCGAGTCGGTGAGGATGGCGACCGTTTCGCCTTGGGTTACCACGGTGCATAGGTGGGCGAGGGATTCTCTGATGGCCACCAGCTCTGCCTGGTAGCTGATGCAACGGAGTCCTGCCGGCCAGGCGAGCTTTTTCTTGAGGCGGCCCTCCGGCATGCTGTACACCGCTGCGCCCGCGCCGCCCTGTTGCTGCCGCGATGTGGAGTTGGAGACTGACCCGTCGGTGTAGACATGCCAGGCGCACGTCGGGAGGGCCTGGATGGTCTGCTCTGCCAGGTCCCGGAGGGTGTCTTTCGGGGTGGCGGCCTTCGGGGCGGTGAGCCCCGGCAGCGTCGCCAGGATGTGCACTCGTGGCAGCACCAGGTTCCATTCCCAGGGGGGGATGGGGTGTGCTGCATGCAGGGGGGCCAGCAGGGGGGTGCGCCCGTCGACCTTCGAGGATTTCACCAGACTCCGTGCCTGATGTAGCCAGCTGCCTCCCGTGTTCCCGGTATTTAGTTGCGCCCGGTATCCTGGGGAGTGGGGCACGCGGCGGAAGCGTTCGTGGTCTGTGCACACCGCAACCTTGAAGTCGAGGTCGAGGTCTCGTAGGTGTGATTCCCAGAGGAGCTTCGCCGTGCTGGTGTTTTTTTTTTTTCCCTCTTGTGTCCCATGCCTTGTTTGCAGTGATCGCATTGTTGGCCATCCTTGCTGTAGTTCGGCATGCCGCCCTTCCCACCTTCCCCCACCCCCTCCCCGGCGGTTTTGCTCTCCGTGTGGTTTGGTGGTACTGGTGAGCCATCTGGGGAAAGAACCTTGACAATCCCGGGCCGGCAGTACGTTCGTCACCCCCACGGGCTCGGCCGGTTTCTAAACCTTTAGGCAATCTACGTCCGCAGGCCAAGAACCCGGTGTGCAGATGCACGTTGGGAGCCCCCTGAAGTCCGCACACGCCCTCTCTGAGTAGTCCCCGACCAAGCGCTGGCCTCTCTGACCGACTACCATGCCGCCGCAGGCCAAGAACCCGGTGTGCCGAAGCACGTTGGGAGCCCCCTGAAGTCAACACAGCACCCCGCCAGTGGCTCCAGCTGTCCCTCCCCATGTCAGAGTTGACGGAAAAAGGCGGACCCTCTTTTGTCCCAGTGCTCCGTGCTATGCACTGGGACCCCGTTGCCCAGGCGGACCAGCCTGGGGGAGCCCTCGGGGTGTGGGGTTGAGTTTTACGACTTCCCTAGGTCTTAGGTAGTTTAAGGTCGTGCCCAGGACCTTTTTTTTTTTTTCCCTCTGTAGTACCCTGATCAGCCGCATGGCGAGCCCCTTGCAGTCATGGAGTGCTGGGGTGACGTAGCGGGCATTGGGAAGCACACCTGCCAAGAGGGAGGGGTAGCCAGCCTCTTTCATCTCAGAGAGAGTCAGGTGCGGGTATCGATGCACCTGTTGATACCAGCGTTCTTCTGGGATGTCGCACAGTGAGCATCGGTGCCCTCGCCCCCCGCATCGCCTCATTGTTGCCCACTGCTGATCTATACTCCCGCTAGCGGGAGTTGGACTCCCCCTAGTTGAGACTCCCGAAAAGGGTTAAACCCGGTAGTGGTACCCTACCCCCGCTGGAGTCCACCGTGCAAGGCCGGATCAGCCCACGGGTGGGTTTGAGGAAGAAATCTGGGGGGGCAAATTTTGCTGCGACTTCCGGTTTCACCCGGCCGAACTCCAGCATCTATCCAGACCCACGGTGCCAAGCCGTTCGCCCGTGTCGCGATCATTCGCGGCTTCAGGCTGCCCCCGACGACACGTTTGTATCCTGCACCTTGCCATACTTCGCCTCCACCTTGTATATGACGGAGAGCGCCCTCCTTCCGCATCGTTGCGACTTCCCTGACAGCGAACTTATCCATGTCAGGGAAGACATGGCGATGATTGCGTTGGCCACCTGGGTGCTGTGCTGGTGGAGCTCCTTGCTCAACACCGTTGCTAGGAGCCTTCTAATGGATCCCAGTGTCAGCACACTGCCCCCTTTTTTAACAGGGAAGGCCGTGCAAAAATCATGCACAATGTTCGTCGCCTCCGCAGCCTCGGGACTCTCTGCGCTCTTCTTCTTCTTAATCGACTTTGCCGCCGGCTTCGCTGCCGGCTTCGTTGTCGTCTTCCCCATTTTTGTGAATCAGGTCTGCGAGCTGGGATGGGTGGAAACGTCCGTTTCGTTTGGTGTGGCTGTACTTCAGTGACGAGTGCCACATTGCATAGGTATCATGGGAAAAATGAGTGAAAATAGGTGAAAAGACTCCCGCTAGGGGGAGTCAGACTCCCCCTAGCGGGAGTCTATACTCCCGCTAGCGGGAGTTGGACTCCCCCTAGTTGAGACTCCCGAAAAGGGTTACCCTACCCCCGCTGGAGTCCACCGTGTGGGGAAAATGGGCCATTTTTCACGATTTTTTTCGGTTTTTTGTCCGGACCGGTACCGCATTTGAGGGGCAAAAATCTGATTTCCGAGGCCCGGGAATGGTCGCAGTGGCTTCATTTGGCCAAAAACGTTCAATTTACCCTTCCCCAAAAAAAAATTCGAAAGGGTCCCCCTACAAATCGCCGGTCTTAGGAGCAAAAAATTTGGGCACCCAGGGGGCCCTCGCTACCAAGTGTGACTGAGTGAGAAAAAGTGAGAAGTCAGCCATGTTTGGCTGAAAACTGACGACTCGTGACTCACAGTGACTCGTAGCGAGGGCCCCCCCAGATTTCAAAAAATTTCAAACTATTTTCTGGACCAAAAATCAAACTATTGAGGTCCTGGCCGGACATGTCCGGGGGGGGGGGGTCAAAATTGGATTTCCCGAATTTCCGGGTCCGGACATGTCCGCCCGGACATCCGGACACCAGAAAATGTCCGCCCGGACATGTCCGCCCTGTCCGGGGCGGACATTTCTGGGTGGAAATTCGGGAAATGTCCGGGGGGGGGGGGGGGGGTCAAAATTGGACCCGGACATCCGGACACCCGGATTTCCGGGTCCGGGCATGTCCGCCCTGTCCGCCCTGAAATCGCCTAAGGGGCCGGGGGAAATCCAGGAAATTCGGGAAATCCAGGAATATGAAGAATCCTCCTACGGTCCAGATTTATTCTGTTTACGGTATAATAGTTGACATGCAAGTATTATACATGTATAATACATGTATATACTTGTAGGTATACATGTAAAATTTACAAGATCCCACCGTGTTCACGGTGGATGACACAGGATTTAGAGCCCAAAGCGTGGTAAGCACGGTGCACACAATACAGCCATGCCATGCGTTGGAGCGCAGTGAGGAGAGCAAGCTAAGCGGGGGAGATGGGAAAACTGTTCAAAAGTAGGGGTTTGGGGGATTCCGCCCTCATGTCGCTTCCTGGTCGAAGCTTAGCGACCTAACCCAGCGGCTGTGAAGAGCAGCTATGGGCCGCCTTTTGTCGAGGGCGTTCGTTGAGGCCTGTTGTCATCTCTCAAGGCTGTGAAGTGGCATGGCAAAAAAAAATACATGTGTGAACCGACTAGTTCGACCTAAACCCTTCAGTCGTGGGCCGCAGGGGTAGTGCACAGGAGGGGAGAGGTGGTTCCGTGAGGGGGTGACGGTATCCTTTGGGGGGGGGTGCCGATCAATGGAAACGCGCTCTATCTTGGCGAGGATGGCCCGTTTGGTTTCTGTCTGGGTTTCGTTTTCCGTCGTGATCTTGGCTTTAATAGCAGGAAAGGGGGAGGAGGATGGGGTTTCAATCGAAAGAAAAGTGAGAACGGCGGGAGGATTCGGCCTGTGCACGCGCGTGCTTGCGATGCGGTCAGCAGGATGGAGCAACCGATCAACTCTGTTGAGCTACCAAACGGCCTTTTGAAATAGTCGATGAACACAACGCCCATATTTTTCTTGTTGCAGTGTCGCAACCCCCACACCCATCCAGGTGAGTGCCTGTGCTTGGGATACCCGACAAGACGCACAGCCGTCCATAGGAAAGTCGGAGGCATTGTCCAGTTGAGCAACCTCAGAAGGACCCACTTGGTGGGGAGTGGCTCGTGGTTCATCTGTAGTGCGCGGGGAGGCCTGCCGTTTATTTCAATGAGACACGTAGCGCCTCCAAGCGGAAAGTGGATACTCGTCATTTTTTTCGTTCCTTCAGGGGGCGGTGTTCTCAGGATGGATCTTCATCAACCCCACACGAATACAATCATAGTCACGGTGTATATGCGTGTATCGGTGGGTGCGTGTGTGCAAGCTTCAGCAGGGATTTTATGGGAAAAATAGGACAAATAGCCCTGCTGACTCGAAAGACACCTTTTCACCCCCCCCCCATCACCCCTCATCGAGCCCGTATAGTCTTTAATCGAGACCAAGTTGGCAGAAGGCACTCGAATCCCCTTCATTTTGGTTACTTCGTTTTGGATTTTTCGTTCCTTGCTCAGATATTTTTCGCCATTGCGCCATGTGCTCTCTCAATTTGAGCGGTTTAATGGTAGGAATGATTACGGCGGTCGGGGCGAGGGTTGTGAGGTGGGGAATGGCGAGTGGAAGGGAGGGTGCGCGGCAGTCAAAAAATATTGAAAGTGGTTTGCCCGACACATCCCACAATGTGTATGTGGGGGAGGAGCGGGGCGAGAATGTGAATGCCATCTTAAAAGGAACGCACGACCCGCGGGTGAATCGCGCTTGCGTGGCAGGGACGGTGAATATGTGCACAAGCAATAACGGAACGGCTCCCCATATCACAAAATAGACCCCCAGCGACAGAAGTGCTGGGATGTGGCCATTGTTCAGATGGCCCGGCCTTACGTGCGTCATAACCACTCGAGCAACACACGGGTGTGCATCACGGGCAATGCGCGCTCAGGCCAGACCAGGATCTGGAATATTCTTTTTTGCAGCATCTCGTATAGCTGCTCTTGACGCTATACCTGCTACACACAACACACCTGCGCCACACATTATCTCTGCCCTGGCAAGCTCCTTCAAAGGGCTGCCGACCGCTTCAAGTGAGGGGAGGCGGTTGAAGGCAATCTTGTTTGCCATGCCCAATACCCGGCAACATTGTTGGGGGTACGTCGTGGTCATAGCGTATGTCGTTGAGTGGGGGTGGGGGGGATGGGGGTGGGGCAATGTTGGAGTTACCTTTACCACGCATGCGCATGAATGGGGATGTTGATTCAGCTGATGATGGAGGAGGGCAACGGGGCAATTTCCACTTGGGGCGTGGCGATAGCTCATAACGCTGTCGCTACGCGAAAAAAGCAAAGTATCACCGAAACAATGTGGTAAAGAGTGTCGTGCGAGATTATCTCCAGTCGCCCATAAAGAGCTGCAAACATACATCCTTGACGTGGCGGGATGCAGAAATTCTGCCGTAAAAAAGTAACAACATATCACTGAGGCTGGGAGGCTCAGATTGGGGTGCTCGAAGTTGTAGAATCGCATAACAGTACAGGACCAAGAGGAGCCTGTGTGTGTGGGGGGGTTAAGAAAACAGTAGCAACAATCTGTGAAGTTTTCACAAGGGATGGTATTTTTTTCTACCCACACGCTGCCATCGGTCTTGAACGATTTTTCACACAATCTTTTCTGCTCGGCACCAGGAACTACTAGGATTATGGTAAATGGGTGAATTTCAAAGAGAATGGGAGCAACAAAAGCCGATAGTCTTCAACACAACCTCCCGGTAGTGTGAAGCATTTTGCAGAGGACACGCACGGTGAATAGTTATCTACGTCGAACTGTCATAAAAAAAACGACACACGCCTAAACTTAACCGCATTGTTGACACTGAAGACAAGATAACACAAGCAAAACTCCAAACTGGAACAGCTGTGGGCTGCAGCAAGCTTCAGGTCACCTTCAGGTGTCCAGTCATGCAGCAGTATGAAGGTGGCTACACCCACTAACCCTCCTGTGTGAGGACAGCAGAAGGCAGCGAGGCGATCTGTCCGCGAAAGCGAACACGGTGTGGTATTTTAAGAGTTCGTTGCAATCATCACGGGGAAGGGGGGAAGTGGGGTGGGGATAGGGGGGTGACATCTTGTTGGCAACCCCATTCCGACAAGACAAAGCCCTCTGGTTTTCAAAGAAGGTGGAGGGGAGGGGGGGGGGGGCAGTGTAGGTATAATACAGGTCCCCAAAATCTGCATCCTGTTTAATACAGTTTAATACAGGTTTAATACAGTTTAAGACAGTTTAATACAGGTTTTGTACACTATAGTACCCTTGTGTGCAGGTCATGGGGGCAGAGGGGGTGTCGCTTCTTTGGAGAGGGGGCCCGGCCTGGAAGTAGGGGTTCTCTACAACACGGCTGAAGATGAACCGACACCAGGCGATGTCGATCATTGCCCTCTCGCTGGCTGAGGGCAGGGGAACACCGAGCGCCATCCGCTTCGCCGGTCCTGGGCCGTCAGTCCCCGGGGCCTTCCTCTTCGGGGTGGTGGTGGGGGCGTCCGTGGCCTTCTGCTTCACGGCCTCGGGGGCCTTCTCGCAGCCCCGCAGGTGGCTCTTGAGCCGCGATGCGGACTTCCCCGAGGCGCGCAAGCCACAGTGCTTGCACTTCGTCGCCTCGGTGAACTCACCGTGGCTCCAGCAGGCAGGACGTCCCCCCGACATTTTTCCCAGGTGCAAATTTCTCGGGCGCGCTTCGCGCGCCCGAGACTACGCGGAGATGGCCACTCGCATACGCTCAAGGACTTGCGAGACAGGCACACGCTACAGGGGGGGTCTGGGGGGCGGAGCCCCCCAGCCGCCGGAGGCCACGGTAGTGAGCATCTGTTCCTTGCACGTGTCAACGACTTGCTGCACGAACTTGACAGACAGCTCTTAGACTCAAGGCGGCTCTGCACCGGGGCTGAACATGCTCCCCAGCCAGGAGACCCCATTCCTACTGGTCCCCAGGGAAATCTCCCCCCGCCCCCGCTAAAAGTGACCCCCCAGGGGGCCCAAACTGCGGGGGGGGGTCTTTGACCCCCCCCCGACCCCCCTTAGATTAGGCCCTGTGATGGATAATCCTCCTGTGTGGGGGTCTGTGTGGTGCCGTACCTGCAGTGACAAACGTACCTTGTACTAAACTCAAAAAGCGCCGAGTTTAATACAGTTTAATACAAACGTGTTTAATACAGTTTAATACAGGGCCTGCCTACACTGGGGGGGGGGCAGATTTTTTTACAAACACCGACAGTGGGGACTGCTGCTGGCAGCATATTGCAGGAGGGGGCGGAGCAAGGGCGTGAGGCTAGGCAGAAGGGGAAGGGGAGGGAGGACAGGTGATTGGTAGTAGCGAATGGGACAAGGAGGAGGAGGAGGGATGGAATGGAATGGTGCGGATAGAACGAAATAGAAATAGGAGGGGGGGGGGAGATGGGGATGGAGAAGAACATAAATGCACAGAATGCATAGAAGCTGTTTACTGCTGATCACAAAAAAAACGGCTGCAAAGGCATTTTCCCGGAGCCGCAACTGCATTTGTTGGGCACATCGAAGGAGGGGGTGTGATGTCGTCGTAAAGACATGATTCACAAGGGGTGGTGTGTGTGTGCTGGAGCCCCACCCCACAAAACCACGAAACCAGGGGAAGTTGTTTTGTGCCGTGTGATCTCGCAATGCCCCTCCCCAGATGACGTAGTTTGCTGAACACAATGTTCGCGACTTTTCTCCGCGCTGCAGGCAGTCCGGGGGAAGTCTTTTTTATTCAAAAAGTCGCCAGGGAAAGGGGGGGGGGGGCGGGGTGTCTTCACGGTGGGATCTTGTAAATTTTACATGTATAACTACAAGTACCGTATACGTAAATATTTTGGAACGTAAATATTATGGAACGTGAATATTATGGAACGTAAATATTTTGGAACGCTGGTGGGTTGGCGTTCCAGATTTTTTTCGTTCCATAATATTTACAGGGCTTTCTGCGACTCGGGGACTTGGACCAGGTGATCGGACGGCATACAGAGTCCCTGACGGGACCTACTCGTGCACTTTTCGCGCGATTCCTGACGCAAGCCGTCCTCACCACCGAGTCCCCAACTGGCCCTGTAAATATTATGGAACGTAAATATTATGGAACGGACCGGCCAAAAATGGGCCCGTTCCATAATATTTACGTTCCATAATATTTACGTATACGGTATATACATGTATTATACATGTATAATACTTGCATGTCAACTATTATACATGTATAATACATGTATATGCCTGAAATATACATGTAAAATACATGTATATCAAGTAAAAATACAAGTATAATACTTGCATGTCAACTATTATACTTGTATTTTTACTTGATATACATGTATTTTACATGTATATTTCAGGCATTTACATGTATTTTACATGTAAAATACTTGCATGACAAGTAAAATACATGTATAATACTTGCATGACAAGTAAAATACTTGCATGCAAGTAAAATACATGTATTTTACTTGCATGCAAGTATTTTACTTGTCATGCAAGTATTTTACATGTATAATACTTGCATGACAAGTATTATACATGTAAAATACATGTAAATGCCTGAAATATACATGTAAAATACATGTATATCAAGTAAAAATACAAGTATAATAGTTGACATGCAAGTATTATACTTGTATTTTTACTTGATATACATGTATTTTACATGTATATTTCAGGCATATACATGTATTATACATGTATAATAGTTGACATGCAAGTATTATACATGTATAATACATGTATATACTTGTAGTTGGGGGCCCTCGCTACGAGTCACTGTGAGTCACGAGTCGTCAGTTTTCAGCCAAACATGGCTGACTTCTCACTTTTTCTCACTCAGTCACACTTGGTAGCGAGGGCCCCCGTTATACATGTAAAATTTACAAGATCCCACCGTGTTTTTTGATTGCCGAGAGTGAATGGAAAAGCAAGTCTCCCAGCACCTTCTCGCAATGTTAGTCCTTTTTGTAGTACGTCCGCCAGGGAGAGGGGGCAGGGGGGCGTGAGAGAGAGGGTGAGATAATACCACGGGTGGGACACATTCTGATGAGCCGCTCGATTTTGCACCAACGATCATTTTTCTTCCCGCCGAAGCATCAGCGGAGGTGGCCTCTGTTCGTTGGCATCGGCGGGGCAAAACCCAACCCAGGTGTGTGAGACGAATGTAGGTGAAAGAATCGGACAGCCTTGTTCTACGAAGACCCGCTGCTACACACCTTTCCTCTGGAGATGGGTTATAGTTTATGCGTCCCGGGAGGAGGGGGGGAACAGAGGGTGGGAGGGATGGGCCGGTAGACAAGTCTTTTTGTCCCTCACCGATCCCACCGCCGCGACCACCCGCCAGTCCCCCCTGCCCCTCTCCGTTCTTTCCTGGAGTCCATCCTTTTTCCTTCGCTCGACTGTGTGAGGTGTGGCCAGTACCCACAACACGTTTTGCCTGAATTGAATGAGAAAGAAACCAAGAAAGGTCGGTTCATTTTTTGGACATTTTGGGATATCAGCTTCCGTGAGTTATCTGCCCCCCTGGAGATCACCAGAGGTGTGGCGCCGGCCATGGCAGCTGAGAGGTCCCAGCATTGTCGGGAAGCGGCAAGGCAACTGTGGACACGCGTTCTGTTCGAACATTAACAGCCTGATGTCTAACACGGGTCAACCTGCAAGACAACAAGGCGGTGTGCTGTGTGCCACAGCGACATGTCTCTATAAGTTAGCCCGACAACCCGCGAGAAGACTGGCCAGCCCGACCATTTTTTCGTTCATCCCATTTCGTTTGGCCTTTCGCCTCCGCAGATCCCCCCCCCCACCCCCACCCCTTTTCACAGTTTGAACGATTTGAACGATTTTTGGCCGTGCTCGTAGCATTCCCCGTTGAGGGGGTCGCTATTTCGTGTTCTCCTGGCCGCACGGAGGCATTGCCTTACGTCGCCTCTTCCTCTTTTCCTTTGGTGGTGTGTTGGTCTGGCACAGAGGGCGGGACCGTGCTGATGACAAAGACAGTTTCCATTTAAAAGGCCTGCTCCGCAGAAAGCGCCACAACATGAAACGTGTGTGGTGTTGTCACCAGTTGGCCCTCCTTCCAGCTGACCCGTATTTTTTTTCTTGAGAGTTCGTTCTCAACAATATACCACTACTTTGTACCCGAAGAAGAGGGGGGGAGGGGGAGGGGGGGCGGGTTTGCTGTCGTGGGGTTGGGAACAAAGGGCAGGTGGCTCTCTCTCCCTGCGCTCTGCAGCAATTTTGCTGGGGGGGTAGCAGCCCTTTCTGGTGGCACCTTCTGAGGTGACCAGCTATTCTTTTGCACTTCAAAAATGCACGCAGGCCAGGGCGAAGTGCTTTTGAATGGAATGGGGGAATGCGTGCGGTAAGACTTCAACAAATTGCAAGAAAAGCCATGCCCATCCAAGTTTGGCTTGAGAGGGGCGTATCCTGCAGGTCGGGGATGGACTGCACAGCAGGAAAACCAACAGAGAGGCCTTCGTTTGGCGGGTGATTTTGTGACAACATGTTGCGGGAGGGCCAAGGGGAAGTACCATCTTGTGAGAAATTTTTTTACGGAAAGATGCTGGAGGGAAATGCTGAATAACAAGAATAGTTGAGGGAAAGACGGGGGGATTGTACGCTGATTTTTTTCTGGAAAAAAAGGCCTGATTCATCTCCCTTTGCACCCCTGCCAGACAAGAAAAAAAGTGGGTGTGGTGGGCAGTTGTGGTGGCGGGGGCTGCTCTGTGTGGATTTTCCATAATTTGCCATCTACCCCTCCCTGCATCACCACCACCTTGCTTTTCTCTTGCTGCCAGATTTTTTTTAGCCGTTCCAAACGGATACGGCCGATACATTTATACCTTTGACACAGCTCAAGCTTGGTGGGGGGGGGGGGGTGGGGTAGGAGAGGGGCAGGGTACTTTCTCTCAGGCACATTTACTGTGCCCCAGACCCAGATGATAAGTGAATGAGGATTTGTTGCGCAGTTGCAAATTTCCAATTTGTAGCCACCAGTCGGGAGTGTGCATCCGGTTGCACACACTCGACACACATGTTAAACCCTTTGTGTAGTGCAGGGTGCAACCGAACCTCTTCTCTGATGCGACCCTACTGTCTGCATCCGACGGCATACATACACACACCAAAGAATAAAATATAACGGATGGACAAACCGGTAAAGCACCACCACCCCATATGCCCTCCACCTTCCACCTCACCGCCGAGCGGTGTCATCACGCACAACAGCACGCACTCCATGCAGAGAACACATAAAAAGGAGACCGGGGTGGGTGTGTGCGAGGGATTGAACAGGCTCAAATTTTCTGCCCACAATATCAAAACCTGCCTTGTCACATCCGGAGAGAGAGAGGGGGGGGGGCGTGGGGGGGTGGGGTCAAATATCAGCCACCTCCCTCCCTCCCTCCCCGCTCCTCCCTTTCTCCTCCCCCCCCCCTCCGCCCCCCCGCTCCGGAGGCTTTTGTCGCACAAGGGCCAGAAGGCATTGCGACAACCTCCGTCTCTGGCAATACTCCCCCCTCTCCACCCTACCCCACGGGCAGTGGTGTCCCCTTGAGAGGCCACAATGTGGCGAGGAATCGAGCCCTTGAGGAGGAGCATGTGTTCGGAGTGAGGGGGAGGGGAGGAAGAGGGGGGAAGTGGAGGGAGTGTGTTTCGTTGTGAGACAGCAGATATATTTGCTTTTTGATGGGGGGGGAAGGGGGGAGGGGGGGGAGGGGGAGGGGATGAGGGAGGCCAGGTGTTTTATTCCTTCCACTTCCGGGTGTCCACACAGAAATAGTCTGGTTGTTCTGTAGGGGGGGGGGCACCACGGACTAGTCGGGCAGTGACGGGTGGGGTCGACTAGTCGGGACGACGGGTGAAAACTCGACAGGCGGCACCCGTCGACTCGACGGGTCCACCCGTCGACTCGACGGGTGGCACCCGTCGGCACGACGGGTGAACCTGCTGAAACGACGGGTGTTCCAGCCATTTCCTGTTGATATGGGCCAATTTCCATTGAAAACTAGGGGAGTACCTTGCATGGCATCAGGTTATTTTTCACGCCGAACTATCTTCCCTGCACAGACCCACCCCCGATTACTTTCCATTTACAATTCCTAGTTGGTGATGGGGCCTCAAGTGCATGTGCGACGGCTGTTCTCGTGGATTTTCATTGTTCGAGGGATCTTGACTCTGACAAACTGTGTCAGTTTGACAGAGCAACCTACTTCATGAAGGTGATCACTTTTCTGCCAGGCAAATTTTCGCCCCAGCCAACCCTTGCACAACCCACAAGGCAGTCTCCAAGATACCGTACCCTCATCACCACCCAGGCCAAGATACCCCAAGATACCATCATCACCACCCAGGCCACCCAGACGAGCCACACCAATCAATGCCAGCGGCAAAGCGTACTGCAGCGCAGGCCCTCGCCAGCGCTGTGGACATGACGGTGTTTGTACGTGCTTGGATCAACACGTATGTTGTCGAGCGTGATGCTGATGGGTTGAGCCACATGGCCCTGAAGCAGCTTCTCGGCAAGCTGGCGGATAATCAAGTCGACTGATCCCATCATCAGTCTTGCCCTGTACAAAAAGTATGAGAAGGTGGGGGGTGGGGTGATCAGCAAGTCGACCGCGAAGGATGGTCGCACGATGTACGCTGCCCGTGTCAATAGCGGGTCAGACATCGAGTTTGTCGGGTTGGGCCTCCGGAAGAGCAACGGGAAGGACCACCCGACAGGGCTCAAGGAGATGGCCGACGCCTGCCCCGCGGCACTGCAGCTATGGTGAAGCTGTACGAGGCGGAGAAGAAACAGGCACAGAAGACCCAGCAGAGCAGGCTGGCCGTAGGCATTTTCGACGGTGCCTTCGCAACACGGTTGGTGACAGTTGCCGATAAGCAGAAGGATGAGTACAGAACGTGGTTCACGTTCAACTTCCTGAAGCAAATCGCAAGAGTGCAGAGAGGGGTTTTCGAAAAGGCGAACGTGATGTTTCGGCTCGCCTGCTTAGCTTAACTACAACGACATCCCCCATCAAGTACCACCAGGAGGGAAAGTGCGCGAAACAGTTCATCTTCTCGCTCATCGCAATGCACATCCTTGTGTTTGTCCTGGAGTGGGTGTCACCTGGGAGAACATCCGAGGGGCGTGGTGTTACATATATCCATTCGATGAGCCACTGGTTTGATCCAGAAGATGCACACCCCCTCGCCCTGAGTGACGAGGAACTGGAGAGGGGGAATGGCGTCTCCAAACGCCATGCCCTGAGGGTGACATCGCAGCAGACCGCCGAACGGGACCTGCTGCTCTTCGAAATGCAGAGGACCAAAGGCAAGGGGTGCGGCCTGCTGGACCAACCGAGCACCCCGACCCTCCTGAAGTTCGGCGCGATAAAGCTTTGCTGCTGTGTCACCGCGAGGAACGCTTGTTGGAAGGGAGCAACGGCAGCACTGCAGCGGAGACTCGAGTCCCTCAGCCTTGGATCTCACGTCACAAAAAGGGGGCGATGGGGCCAACAATTTCTGGGCGACCCGGAAAACACCACTCCAAAGGCAACGCTGCTCGCATGCATCTGCAAGTCCAAATCCTGGGGCAACAGCGAGGATGTGCCAGAAGTGCCAGAACCAACCCCATCCGGTACAGTGCCTGTGCAGCAACATATCTGCATTGTGTGCTCCAAAGTTGTCCACACGAGAGAAGCACTGTTTGCGCATTATGATGCTGCACATCGGCCACAAAACAACGCGCCGTGTCAGACCTGCACTGTCACATGCCAGGAGTGCGGCAAACGGACAAAATCGAAGGGACTGAGCCAGCACTACCTCAGTCACCATTTGCGCGTGCTGACACAAAAGCGTTGCTGTGTTTGTTTCGAGCTCTTTAAAACCACTGTAAAGCGCGAAGAGCACATGAGATCCGCGCACCCGTAAGTGAGGGGGGGGGTGTTTGGCAGTTCAGGTACGTAGGTGATTTTGTTTGTCCTCGAGAGCGGAGTGACGTCGTGGGGGAGTTGTCTTGAGGCCCCACCCCCAGGCCCCCTGCCCACCTGGATGGCTCACCCCCCTCCTGGTGGTCCACCGGTGGGCAGCCCCTTCACCAACTAGGAATTGTAAATGGAAAGTAATGGGGGGGGTGGGTCTGTGCAGGGAAGATAGCTCGGCGTGAAAAATAACCTGATGCCATGCAAGGTACTCCCCTAGTTTTCAATGGAAATTGGCCCATATCAACAGGAAATGGCTGGAACACCCGTCGTTTCAGCAGGTTCACCCGTCGACTCGACGGGTCCATCCGTCGAGTCGACGGGTGCCACCCGTCGTTTCACCCGTCGTCATTTCACCCGTCGTCCCGACTAGTCGTCCGGGCGACTAGTCCGTGGTGGGGGAGGGGGGGTGGGGGGGGGGGGGGTGGTGGAGGAAAACTCAGAACAAAAGGCAAGACCACACTCCCACATAAGTTTCAATTGACGGCGAGAGAGATTTTTTAATGTGCTGCCTGCTGTCCTGAGGGGGTCATTTCTGTGTGAAAAAAATATGGCGTGGCCGCGACGCTTGCGATATTCCATAGGATAGGATACATGCTGTTGCAGGGTACCCATGAGGTGGTATCTATGTTTGCGGCAGAAAATATACACGTCGGTGTGTGAATGGGGGGGGGGGGGAGGGGTTTACAGGGATACGCCAGTCGAAATATAACACCGCAGGTCCGTCGAACCGCATCACGGACCCTCCAGACAGACAGACGCACCGCCAACGCGTGCCGCCTTTCCTTTGCATTGGGGGTGGAGACGAACAGCCCTGCAGTGAGGGGAGGGTGCTAGCCGATGCACAGAATCATGACATGACAGAACCCTGCCTGGACACAATCTTGACCGACTTTGACCCAGCTCTGAGGGGGGGGCAATATGTGGATCGCAGACCCCCTTGCCATTGCGCACCACGTAACAGCAGAAGCTCCGTGGATTTTGCGTGCGCAGCGGGTGGTGTCCCCGAGCCTAGTCACCCCCCCCCCCCCCCCCCTGCTGATATGCACGCGCCTCACGCCCGGAGTTCTGCCTGAACATCCGCAGGGATGTCGTTCATGCATGTAGGGCAGGTGAGGGTCGCCTGTTTCCTCATGCTCGACGAGACCCACTGTGGGTGGTGTGTGTGTGGCGGGGTGGGGTGATGCTGCACAACTCAAGCAACGGCATATTTCGATCATGGCACTGCAAAATATAAGAACACAAACACACCACCAAAACAGACATCACCCTATCCTCCCCCCCAACCCCTCCCAATCCCACGCCGCCATACCTGCTTGATGCAAATCGTGTGGAACCCATGCATGCACGGGAGGAAGGTCGCCCGGGCGACGTTGAGGTTGTCGAGGCAGATGGAGCATTCCGGCGCCTCCTCTTCCTCCCCCGCACCCTCGCCCTCGCCGCAGCACCCGGCAGGCTGTGCACAGGCTGCCTCTTCCTCCTCGTCTTCCCCGAACCCGTCGGAACGTGGGGTCAGAGGCCCCGCGTCGCGCGGGGCATCGGGGTCGGGGATGGAGTAGAAAGTCGACGACGAATCGCCCGAATCGGCCTCGGCGGTCATCCCGGTCCCGGTGGTGGTTGCAGCCGCTGTCGCCGTCGCCGCCGCCGCAGAGGCGGCCGAAGCCTTCCGCTCCTCCTCCAGGCGCTTGGCATTCAGCTGCATCTCCAACAGCTCCGCTTCGTAAGCCTCGTGGTCCCGCTGCGACCGCTCCTTCTCCGCCTTCTCCTCCTCAAGGCGCTCCTCGATCCTGTTGTTGATCTGCGCCACCTCGTGGTTCAGCTTCCTGTTCCTGTGCCGCCAGCTGCGCGACACCCTCCGCT
Organism: Rhynchopus euleeides; assembly: GCA_963210315.1. Classification (NCBI taxonomy): domain Eukaryota; phylum Euglenozoa; class Diplonemea; order Diplonemida; family Diplonemidae; genus Rhynchopus; species Rhynchopus euleeides. Next base: position 876,081 of record OY723288.1, on the reverse strand, counting down.
GGTCCTCCATCGACAGCGAGAGGGCCAGCTCAGCATCGCTGCGGATCTGGCTCTCCAGCGTGGTCGGGTTGCTGCTGTCCCCACGCCCTGCAGGGGCAGCGGCATAGGCAGCCAGGTAGGGCTCATTCATGTGCCCAGCCCTCTCGCCCCTCCCCCGCCTCGCCCGGGCACCGTGCCTCCCCTGCCCCGCAGTCCCCCCGTAGGGGCACGCGTCATCCACAGGGTTCCTCCCTTCAAGCTCCCCGCCTGTGCAGACGCACCCCATCTTGTCGGGGAGAGGGGGGGAGAGGGAGAAAAGAGGGTGGTGGTGGTGTTGTAGTGTTGTAGTGTTGTGGTGTTTTTTTTGACAAATATAGACCTGCCTAGAGGAGGTGCGTTAAGCCAACCTCCCGTTCACGCAGGTTTGTGGGGGGAGGGGGGGGGGGAATGCAGATAAGGGTAAAAACGTAAAGTCGAGAGAAGAAGGGGGGGGGGGGAAATGTAGCTCTGTGGCTGTATTGTGTAGGCCTGTCGGGAGGGGAGAGGGTGCGGGTGTGATGTTGGCGGCGATGCGGAGTGTCGCGCTGTGCGATGTGCGAAGGCTGCAGGGGGGGGGGGGTGTTTGCATTTCATTACCGTTGGATCCAAAGGGGAGGGTGGGGGTGGGGATGCGGCAGACAAGTCTGCTGCTGCCACCACTGCTGGTTCCGTCGCTTTTTGTTGCTTCGAAAACTAACCCACAACTACCCACATCTCACAACCTCCCTTCCCCCTTCCACCCCCACCCCCCCACATACTCACAACCACACGCACATCCGAGCACTACGACCACCACCACCACCCCCCCTGGGGCTTGCTGCCCACGGAGCGTCTCACACGCACACATCACAATCAAAAAGGCCTATTTTTTTTGGAAAGCGTCGGTATAACCTGGCAGAGTCAGGCCACCACAGTAAACCCACCCTTCAAGCCCATAGGTCAGCACGCCGCTCGAACCACACGCCAACAGTGGTCCTCCCCCGCCCCACAAAAAAAACCCCCCCCCCTCCACTCCCCGGCACCTCAACCACGCAAGGCCCTTTATGTTTTGCACATCCAGAAGAGTTCAACCCCCCTACGCTCCCGCCCGCCCACAAAGGGGAGGGGGGGGGTGCTGGGTAAGATACACGGTGGGATCTTGTAAATTTTACATGTATAACTACAAGTATATACATGTATTATACATGTATAATACTTGCATGTCAACTATTATACCGTAAACGGAAATATTGTGGACCGTAATAAAGGTGAACCGTACTATAGGTGGACCGTAAAAAAGATGGAACAAGTGGGATTTTTCCGGAACTTGGAACATTTTTACGGTCCACCTATTTTACGGTTGGGATCGTGGACTTGGCGGTTTTTTTTACGAGTTCCTTCGCGACGAAGTCGCGAAGGAACCAAGGAAATCGTACGACTGAAGCTGCAGGATTAACACCACAGGGCCTCAGCACAGAGTGTGCGCTCACCATCGTCCGGGAACTGTTCTCCCACAGTTACTGCAGGGTGTACTACACTAAAGGAGTACGATTTCCCTGAATTTTTCGGGCACTGATTCACGAATTTACATCTGGAGGGAGCCCGGTGGTCTCAGCTTCTGTCTGCGCGCCCTGCCGTACTGTGGCTGCTTTTGTGGGCTCGTGCAGCAGGTTCTACTTTTACTTCTACCGGAACGCTCCTTGCATGGTACTACACTTCTCGAGGTGTGGTGGTGGGTGAGTCTCGAGGTGAGTGGTGGTGATCGTGCCTTTTCCACACGCAGGGAGGACTTACTTCTCTTGCTGGTGTTGGTTGCGGTGGTGGAGGGAGGGTCCAAAGCTGGGAGGTCGGGAGGCCTACGTGTGGGTGTCTGCGGCGTGGAGGCCGCAGTCCGCGCCCCGCAACCCACCAGCCCGCGGGCGAAAAACGCATTGTCTTTTCCATATTCAGTCCCAATAAATGGTGGACCGTAAAAAAGATGGAACGTTTGGCCTTTTTTTGGGAACTTGGAACATTTTTACGGTCCACCCTTTTTCCGTTTACGGTACATGTATAATACATGTATATGCCTGAAATATACATGTAAAATACATGTATATCAAGTAAAAATACAAGTATAATACTTGCATGTCAACTATTATTACATGAATCTGCCCCGTTAACGGCTACCGGGTATTACCGGGTCGAAAAACGGGTATTACCGGGTCCGGTAATACCCGTTTGCCCGGTAATACCCGGTAATACCCGGTTATAGCCCGGTAGCGCTACCGGGTATTTTCCATGGGAATTTCCCTTTGTTTTGTGGGTTGATTCCCTTCCCCTTAGCAGTGTGTTGTGGTCGACGTTGGATTCTATGGCGCATGGGGTGATCGAAAGCCGGGTTCCGCAGTTCACGTCTGGTTTGTGTGGCTCACTGCAGACTTTTCGAGTTTCCGTCGCAGCAGTGCTGACTACTGCACGGTGCCCACACACCACCCGAGCCCTTCCAGAGCCGGCAGTGTCGTCAGATCAGGCAGTCGATCACACACACGCATAACATGAGACAGGCGTGATCGTAGGGCCACCTTCCTCTCCCAAAGTCTGCGAGCACCATTCCATTGGGGGCAGTGACTGCCTGGGCCAACAGGGTCTTGGGGCAGGCACATTCTGAACCAATGAAGGTTCCATCACAGAGAGGCACTGTTCCCATAGCTTCCATCATTTAAGGACCTTGGCTCAGAAATGCAGAAACGGTGCGTCACCAAACTGGTTGCAAAGTGGCACAGTTGGGCACACAGTGGCACAGAGCGAAGGGCTCCTCGTTTCCAATTATCGATCCTTCGTTCAGGGAAACCTCCTAGGCGTGCATCTTCTCCTACTCCAGGCTCGAGTGATTGGTCACGCCAGATCCGTTATTCGGTTACATCGCTCTGCTGGCTGGGTGCTTGTCGCAACACTTACCTGCGAGCAGCCAACGAGCATTATGGTACCGAGAGGTGCTTCTTGGCGTGGCCGGGCTTGTGGTTCCTGCCACAGCAGGTCACAGTACGGTGAGCGGACTTGTATTTGCTGGGGTGGCTTCAACACGGGCCCGCCACTGGACTGCCCCCGGGCCAAGGTGGATAATCGCACCTGCCTTCGGGACGCTGAGGGTATCCGCCCCGTGTATGATGAGCGGAAGCTAACCAGCCTGCAGTCGACCCACGTGGTGGCCTCACGACTCCCAGACAACGGCTGGTTTGGGCAGGTGGACGGGAAGAGCTGGTTCTGGAGTTGTGGTGTCGACACGTTTCCATTTTGAGAAATCCTCTGTGATACGCTCCACAGCAAGACGCCCATTCCCATGTGAAGCCTCTCTGGCGACACCCTTGACAAGAGCACCTGGCACTCTGTACCGGACCTGCAGCTAAGATCCGGGCTAGTGCGGCAAGGTATTTGAGCGACCCCTTACGATATGATGCAATCCAGAGAAGTCCCAGCAAAACGTGGATTCGACCAGGCCCTCAATATATGCACGAGTTGCGCCTGCTTCTTGTCATCTTGCTTGGCTACTGGTCCCTCTGATAAATCATCAGCTTGGTTCGAGTCGGGACAAGTCATGATGCATGTTTCAAAGAACTTAGCCTCGTGGACGGCCTGTTGTGTGACGACACGCTCTGCCTCCGTGGAAGCGGACCAGGCCATGAAGTGCATTGAAGAGGGAGGGAGAGGAGGCAACACACGGAGGACACAGGCACAGACAGGGGTGTGTCCCTCATAGATCTTGGTTGAACGAACAGGTGTTGGAATCAGGGCCTGGGCTCATTATCTCGACCTTTGTTTGTGTATCATCGGGGCATGCCACGCCAACACAGCCCCCCACCGCCATGCCGCAAAGCCTGCCTCATAGATCTTGGTTGTACTGAACGTGGGTGTTCCCCAGCCGTTCCCACTCCCAGTGTTCCCAGGGCCGCCCCTGTGAGGGGTGGGCCAGGAGGGGCTGCAGAGGCTGGCCTTCAGAATAACGCAGGGGGGTCACCTAACACCTGACATTCCCCCCGCGCACCTTCCCTTGGACTGCCAGACGGAAGATCACCAGAACCCTGCAGTTGATTCACTGCGACACCCCACGAACCATCCCTGTACCAAGGAAATCCCCACGGAAAATCCCCGGTAATACAAAAACGGGTATTACCGGACCCGGTAATACCCCCGATTTTACCCGGTAATACCCGTTTTTGACCCGGTAATACCCGGTAATGGAGGCCGATTACCGGGTTTCCGGTAATACCCGGTAATACCGGTTACCCGTTAACGGGGCAGATTCATGTATTATACCGTCACTCAAGTTTTGTTGGTGGGGTAATATATTGGTGGGGTAAATATGTTGGTGGGGTACTAATTTGGTGGATTTGGGGCTCTGAAAAAAGTTGGTGGGTTATTACCCCACCAACATAATTACCCCTGGGGCGCATTGTACTTGGCGATTTTTTCTGGCACCTGGGATTTGGAGCCCCCTGCCCACCCACCCCGACTGCGCGTACGCATGTGCGTACGCCGTCCGCACTTTCTGAAACCGCGCTGCGTACGCGTACGCAGAAATTGCGTACGGCTGGTATTCCAGGTCTCTCAGCACACAGTAGGCCACCCAGTAGGCTGAGCCCTGGCCTTTGCTCTTGCCTTTCACAGACGGTTCCTTCGCGCACAAGTGCAAAAGGTACGATTACCTACTCGAAGGCTCGAAGGCTGCTGAGGTTGACGACCGATTTGGTGTGCGGACATGGCCGTCTCTTGTACTACATAGACTGCCGTTTGCAGGCGCCGCACGCCCACGCGTACGCCGTATGCATTTTCTGGAAAACGTAGCCATCAGCCGGGCCCCTTAGGCGTTCGCCACGAAAACGGTAGTCAGCGATGCGCATTGGGGTAATAAATTGGTGGGGTAGATTTGTTGGTGGGGTAAATATGTTAGTGGGGTACTAATTTGGTGGATTTGGGGGTTCTGGAAGAAGTTGGTGGGTTATTACCCCACCAACATTACTTGAGTGACGGTACTTGTATTTTTACTTGATATACATGTATTTTACATGTATATTTCAGGCATTTACATGTATTTTACATGTATAATACTTGTCATGCAAGTATTATACATGTAAAATACATGTAAATGCCTGAAATATACATGTAAAATACATGTATATCAAGTAAAAATACATGATGGGGTAATCAGGCTGGGGGAAAAAACAACAAATCACAACGAATCACACCCGATCACAACAAATCACAACGCCAAATGTTGTGATTTGTTGTGATTTGTTGCGATTTGTTGCGATTTGTTGTGGCCAGTTGTGATTTGTTGCGACCAGTTGTGACGACTTGTGACCCTTTTGTGATGAGTTGTGATGAGGTGTGATCTGTTGTGATCTGTTGTGATCGCGATCCAAAATTTCAAAAATTTAAAATTTTGGATCGCGATCACAACAGATCACAACAGATCACACCTCATCACAACTCATCACAAAAGGGTCACAAGTCGTCACAACTGGTCACAACAAATCACACCACGTCACACCTAGTCACAACAAATCACAACATTTGCCTTGTGATTTGTTGTGATCTGTTGTGATCGGGTGTATAGCGGGTGTATAGCGTATCAGTTCTCGTGCGTCGTCTTTCGTAGACGTTCTGTACGATGCGGATCCGCTAATCCAACATAGCAAACGATCGGGTGTGATTTGTTGTGATTTGTTGTTTTTTTCCCCAGCCTGATTACCCCAACATGTATAATAGTTGACATGCAAGTATTATACATGTATTTTTACTTGATATACATGTATTTTACATGTATATTTCAGGCATATACATGTATTATACATGTATAATAGTTGACATGCAAGTATTATACATGTATAATACATGTACCGTATACGTAAATATTTTGGAACGTAAATATTATGGAACGTAAATATTTTGGAACGCTGGTGGGTTGGCGTTCCAGATTTTTTTCGTTCCATAATATTTACAGGGCTTTCTGCGACTCGGGGACTTGGACCAGGTGATCGGACGGCGTACAGAGTCCCTGACGGGACCTACTCGTGCACTTGAACGATTTTGAACGATTTTTGGCCGTGCTCGTCGCGTCCCCCGGTGAGGGGGGACGCTGTTTCGTGTTCTCCTTGCCGCACGGAGGCATTGCCTTACGTCGCCTCTTCCTCTTTTCCTTTATGGGCGGGTTAGTCTGGCTCAGAGGGCGGGACCGTGCTGATATGCACAGTGACGACTCTCCCTTTTTTGTTGTGCCCGCCTCCTGCCGAGTCGTGGCTGCTGCCTCTCAGACTGGGGGCGGGCGGTCGCCGACGCTGACGCGCCTGGCGGCCCGTGGAAAGTGACGTGGGTCTGGGGGTGGGGGGGGGGGGGGTGCTGGGGTGTCAGGCCGAAGCCCTTGACCGCTGTTGATTTTTGCAGGTTTCACGAGATCAGGTAGTCCTTCTCGCTGTGCTCCGTCACCCCTGCCTCAGCCAGGTAGCGTAGGGCCCCCTTGCAGTTGTGCAGCAGCAGGTTGTGCACGCTTGTGGCTGTGAGGTGGTGTCGGGCTGACGCTGTCGCGGGACAGCCGAAGAATAGGTGCTTCAGCGAGACCCCAGGCGGGGGGCTGTCCGGCGCAAGCTTCAGGCAGGGTTTGCACGGTGGTTGTGCGCTGCCCGGGACGTCGTGGTCGTACACCAGGCGGTGGTGGTCGGCCCGGAGGCGGCGGATGGTGGTTTCCCCTAAGCGGGTAAGGCCCTCCATGCGGAGGTCAGGGCGCTGCAGTCGCGTCTCCCCGATTCCTGACCGATACGCGTACACGCTGTCTGTGCGGGGCAACGTGGTCCCGCTGTATATGTGTCGGCGGAGGGTGACACGGGCCGACGCGAGGCTGATCGGCTCCATCTGGGGCTTGAACGCACCGATCTGCGCCTGCTTGTCAGCAAGTTCGTTCCCTACCACCCCAACATGCGACGGGATGTAGCGGAGGTGGGTGGTGACATCGTATGTTTGGGCGAGCTTGCGCAGCCTCTGCCAGATGTCCCATTCGGTGGACCCCCTCGCTCGCTGGGGGCCGCTCAGCAGTGCATTCAGTGCGCTCTGCGAGTCGGTGAGGATGGCGACCGTTTCGCCTTGGGTTACCACGGTGCATAGGTGGGCGAGGGATTCTCTGATGGCCACCAGCTCTGCCTGGTAGCTGATGCAACGGAGTCCTGCTGGCCAGGCGAGCTTTTTCTTGAGGCGGCCCTCCGGCATGCTGTACACCGCTGCGCCCGCGCCGCCCTGTTGCTGCCGCGATGTGGAGTTGGAGACTGACCCGTCGGTGTAGACATGCCAGGCGCACGTCGGGAGGGCCTGGATGGTCTGCTCTGCCAGGTCCCGGAGGGTGTCTTTCGGGGTGGCGGCCTTCGGGGCGGTGAGCCCCGGCAGCGTCGCCAGGATGTGCACTCGTGGCAGCACCAGGTTCCATTCCCAGGGGGGGATGGGGTGTGCTGCATGCAGGGGGGCCAGCAGGGGGGTGCGCCCGTCGACCTTCGAGGATTTCACCAGACTCCGTGCCTGATGTAGCCAGCTGCCTCCCGTGTTCCCGGTATTTAGTTGCGCCCGGTATCCTGGGGAGTGGGGCACGCGGCGGAAGCGTTCGTGGTCTGTGCACACCGCAACCTTGAAGTCGAGGTCGAGGTCTCGTAGGTGTGATTCCCAGAGGAGCTTCGCCGTGCTGGTGTTCTTCATGCAGCCTGTGATAATCAGGGCTGCGGTGCGGTGGACCTACTCGTGCACTTTTCGCGCGATTCCTGACGCAAGCCGTCCTCACCACCGAGTCCCGAACTGGCCCTGTAAATATTTTGGAACGTAAATATTATGGAACGGACCGGCCAAAAATGGGCCCGTTCCATAATATTTACGTTCCATAATATTTACGTATACGGTATATACTTGTAGTTATACATGTAAAATTTACAAGATCCCACCGTGTAGATAAGGGGGAGGGGGCGGTAGTGGAGGTGGGGGGGGGGGGGGGAGAAGGGGCCTTCGTCAGAACTGCAGAAGGGGGTAAAAAGGAAGGGCGGAGTGCACTCACACAACAAAAAAGGGAGGGTCACACAGGCGCATGTTTGGCCCAGAGGTGGTGAAAGAGGGAGTAGGGGTGGGCGGTGGGGGCCGTGCAATGTGCCCCACATACCCAAAATCCCATCACCAGCGTATAGGTCGGTACATTCAGCTGGGGGGTTGCGCCAGGGTCAGATCGTGATGTCTGGCTGGGTCATGTGGCACAACACAGCCTGCACACAAGCGGCCTCTTGTATGACTTATTTCGCAAATCATTGCAACACATCATTCAAGTCCGCATTCGCGTTTCAATTCTAAACCAAACCTGTCTCCCATTGGGCTTCTGTACGACGCAGTTCCGCTAATCCAACATTGCCAACAATACACCCCGTTTCTTGATAAAACCTGAAGGAAAGGGAGGGAATGGGGTTGAATTCAGGGAGGGCGTGTCTGGACGAGCCAAAGTCTGTGTCTGGGGGGGGGGGGGGGCAGGGGTATCTTTTGAACAAACTGTCAAGAAAATACCCCCCCCTTCTTTCAGTTTTCTTTGGGTTTCGGGAGCGGATGGGGAAGAGGAAGGCAAAGGGGGTGGGGGGGGGGGGGGGACGAAACTTCCAATGATTTCTCACACCTCTTTTTGCTTGAGGCTCGGACATGAGGGGATCTGCGAGGGGGGTGCCCGCAAGGCAACACATAATAGAAGGCCCCCTCCCGAGGGCAAACAGCGACGCACGAGACTTCCCTCATCAGGGAGGAAGGAGTGGGCATATTGTCTTCGTGCACCTGTAATCGATCTCTCTCTCTCTCTCCCTCTCTCTCTCAAGCAGCTCTCCACACCGCTTTCCGCAGGTGGCACCCACCATCCACATGCCTCCACCCCTTGCACGGGACCACCGGGTCCCGGCTCATCATTTTTTCCTGAAATCCCCTCCCCCATCGAGATGAAAAAGGAGGGGCGATATTTTTTTTTTGTGAGGGATTACCGTAACAGGGTATAAGATAGACTTTTTTTCTGGCGCCGTTTTCCGGTTTTTCTGGTTTTGAAAATTTTTCGCGCGCGCCTTCGGCGCGCGCGACCCGCGCAAACCCTCCCAGAATCTGAGAGGGCCCGGTGCCTGCGCGCGTCCTGTCGTACTGAGGCTGCTTGGTGGGGCAGGCGCAGCAGCTGCTTTGAAAGTTTGGACTCTCGGCCAAAAAAGGTCTGGTGCAATGTTTTTACGCAGGGGGGGTCTGGGGGGCGGAGCCCCCCAGCCGCCGGAGGCCACGGTAGTGAACATCTGTTCCCTACAGTCTGGATTCGCTTGTAAGTAGGAAGGCTTCGCTGTATCGCAGCCCGGCCAGCAGGAGATCACTGGTCCTTGAGGGTTCAACCTTCAGGGTGGAGGAGGACGGGGGAGCGACCACTCGTGATAGGTGTGCGTTGTGGGTGGAGTGGGTGCACGACAGAATGGCCAAAGGGTCCACGAGATCTCTGCACACATTCCGTTGTCGAGGAGATGGGCACCTAGCTGTGACGACAGGCAACAAACAAATCTCATCTGTTAGTTGCCCCCAATAGGCTTGGCGACCTTCAAGACTGCTTGAAAGTCGTTCGTGTTCTCGTCTCAGCCCTCCAGACAAGCAGATCTGTCTCGAGTTGGTGGGCTGTCGCCATGTATTCGATGGCACCGAGTGACGCTGCACAGAGGCAGACGACACGGTGAACTCCAGCGGAGGTTACCCTACCTCCGCTGGAGTACACCGTGTGTCTCCCATGAGTCTCAACTAGCGGGAGTCTTAGCGTAAATTAGCTGGAAAATAGACTCCCGTATCCAGTACAGACTGCAGTCTTAGACTCCCTCTTAGACATGGTGGCTGGAGTCCACCATGTGTGCACCTTCAAAACAGAAGAGACCTGCATGACGAGGGCATCACCACCCACCGGGCCACCCGCTAGGTCCATTTTTTCTTCTCCGCTTCTCTGCCTTCTTTGGACTATTTGAGCTCTGTGCGGATCACGATGGGGTCACTTTCTATTTTTTTATGGCGTTTTTTCTGACTGTTTTACTGTCCCAAAGGGGGGTGTCGATTCTGGACAAAAAATAAATTTTTTCAAAAAAAAAACCGAAAAATCGGGGGAAAATGCTGAAAAATGGCAAAAAAAAGAGTATGGGGAGTTGGGTCCAGTTTAGCAAAGTCGTCATATTTTTCGGGTGTTTTTTTGAATGGGACACCCGAAGAACCCGTTGAGACGTGAATGACATCGTGAACATATCTGCCAGAGAATCCTCAAGCTTCGTGCCTCAAGAACGTGGGACAACACGGCGCTGCAGGCGCATCCTGGGCCGCAGACCAGCAAGCCGGCAAAATAGCCAAGGCCGCCTACACGGCGAGCCTTCTACAGATTCCAGATTGCTCAAACGAGCGTGTCCAGGAAGCTTGAGCTTTGGGTGGGGACGGGATGAAGTCATGGGGGGGGGGGGGGGGGGCGGGGGTGGCTGGGGGGAACCTCTAGAGGTAGGGGGTAACCCGTTTCTGGGTGGGGGGAACCCCTAGAGGTAGGGGGTAACCCATTTGTGGCTGGGGGGAACCCCTAGAGGTAGGGGGTAACCCGTTTCTGGGTGGGGGGAACCCCTAGAGGTAGGGGGTAACCCATTTGTGGCTGGGGGGAACCCCTAGAGGTAGGGGGTAACCCGTTTCTGGGTGGGGGGAACCCCTAGAGGTAGGGGGTAACCCATTTGTGGGTGGGGGGAACCCCTAGAGGTAGGGGGTAACCCGTTTGTGGCTGGGGGGAACCCCTAGAGGTAGGGGGTAACCCGTTTGTGGGTGGGGGGAACCCCTAGAGGCAGGGGGTAACCCATTTGTGGCTGGGGGGAACCCCTAGAGGTAGGGGGTATCCCATTTGTGGGTGGGGGGAACCCCTAGAGGTAGGGGGTAACCCGTTTGTGGGTGGGGGGAACCCCTAGAGGCAGGGGGTAACCCGTTTGTGGGTGGGACCATTTGTGGTAAATTTACTGGGTTCTGGTGCCCACCGCCTCCCATTTGTGGGTGGGGGGAACCCCTAGAGGTAGGGGGTAACCCGTTTCTGGGTGGGGGGAACCCCTAGAGGTAGGGGGTAACCCATTTGTGGCTGGGGGGAACCCCTAGAGGTAGGGGGTAACCCGTTTCTGGGTGGGGGGAACCCCTAGAGGTAGGGGGTATCCCATTTGTGGGTGGGGGGAACCCCTAGAGGTAGGGGGTAACCCGTTTGTGGGTGGGGGGAACCCCTAGAGGTAGGGGGTAACCCGTTTGTGGGTGGGGGGAACCCCTAGAGGCAGGGGGTAACCCATTTGTGGCTGGGGGGAACCCCTAGAGGTAGGGGGTATCCCATTTGTGGGTGGGGGGAACCCCTAGAGGTAGGGGGTAACCCGTTTGTGGGTGGGGGGAACCCCTAGAGGCAGGGGGTAACCCGTTTGTGGGTGGGACCATTTGTGGTAAATTTACTGGGTTCTGGTGCCCACCGCCTCCCCTTTTGAGCGTTTGAAACAGCGTTTCCGGGACCCGGCACTGCTCGCAGTGGGCTCAAATGTCCAAAAACGACCCATTCTGGACCCCCCAAAAAAAAAATGCGAGCACCTCCCTCTTGGCACGCCGGTCTTACGACAACCCTGCCTGTTTCTGGTGCTGGGAAAAAAACGGAAAAAAACGGAAAATCAGGGTGTCGATTTTGGGATTTTCCGTTTTTTCGTTTTCTGTTTTTTTTCCGGATTTTTTTCGTCGATTTTTGACCAAGTCGCAGCCAGCGCCCACAGGCGGAAAAAACGAAAAAAAAGGAAATAACGGAAAAAAACGGAAAAAATCGACACCCCCCAAAGTCACAAAAAAAACGCCGAAAATGAGATCGACCTTTTTTTTTTTTTCAGAAAACCGGGAACCGGGAAACCCTGGTTTTGAAAACCGGAAAACCAGACCTATCTTATCCCCTGGATTACCACACACCCACTACATACATAGGGGGGCAGCCATCTGCTTAACGAACAGAAGGGGCAGAGAGATCTGCAGGGAAGAGAGATTCACCCCTCATGATCATGGCCAGCAGTGAACGCCTTCAAGTGGGGGTGTGGAGGTGTGGGTGGGATTATGGCCTTGTCTGCCTCCCCAGAGCGGCCTTTTTGGGCTAGTATTATCCGTCGGGACAGACCTTGGATCTCGGATCCCGACTTTCACCGCGTTGTGCCTGTTGATTGCCACAATGCACCACCCCCTCCCCTCCCCCCTATAAACTATTGGATAATAATGGTGCAGAGCTCCTCCAGCACCACCCGGCTCTTGGTGGGATATCCACTGCGAACAGATCTCCACACACTATCACACATCGCAACGAGCGTGAAAAAAACCCCCCCCCCCCACCACCACCCCCTCCGCAAACACCCCCCCCCCCCCCACTCTCCACTCCGGCACCAGAGGCTTTTGGCCCACACAGCCCTCGCTGCCCCCACCGGATCCAGGAGAGCAGGCCGTGGCAGAGGCAAAGAGGGTTGGGTGTGGAAAGCGGAGCCTGCTGTTACCCAGGTCTTCGGGGGGAGGGGGGTCAGGAAGAAGAAGTAGAGAGGGGTGAGTGGGAGGGGGGGGGGGAGGGGGGGCAGGGGCAGAGGCAGCAAGATGAGAAATTGACGCACAGTTTGGGGAGAGAGAGAGAGAGAGGGGGGGGGGGGGGATATTGGGGGGTTATTCAAGCAACCCCGACGCGTGAACAAAGGAATGGGCGGATAAAATCACCCCCCCCTTTTGATCTACCGCGCAAAGGAAACCACCCCCCTCCCCCCTTCACCCCTAGCCTCATATGAGCCTCCAGCTCCTCGGCGGGGCATGCTCACACTATGTTCACACTGGGGGGGGGGGGGGGGCTTCGAACTGTGCCTCTGCATGTCAAAACCTATTCTGAGGCCATCTTTGTGGCCACCTTTCCTTCCCCTCCCCCCCCCTGCTCGAGCTCCCACGCACACCCCCTCCCCCCTTCGATCCCCGTGTCGAAACTGTAGAGGAGAATGCAAATTTGTGCAACACCCCTGCATCCACCTCTACATTTTCGACACGGGGATCGAAGGGGGGGCACCAAAGCGAGGTCTATACCACGAGACAGGGTGGGGAGAAGGTGGGTGGGGTGGGGGGATGTCAACAGTTGCCATGTGTGATGAGCAAACAGTAAGGGGGATCTCTGCAGTTTGAAGAGGTGGGCACTCTCGGAGTGAGAGGCAGGGGGGGTTTGATCGTCGAGAGGGAATGGAAAAGTAAATCTCCCAGCACCTTCTCGCAATGTTAGTCCTTTTTGTAGTCACTACACCAGAGAGGCAGGGGGGGGGGGGGCGGAGAGGAGAAACAACGAAGCATGGCATGGGATGGGAGGGGCACTCGCTCTGTGTCAAACCGTCCGTCAGTTTGACCCCCTCTTTTGAGAGGGACTTGTTCTGTATTTCTGAGCGAAGGCCTCGCCAATGGGCAACTTTTGGAACGACTTTGGGGGGAGGGGGTTTTTGATCGTCGAGAGTGAATGGAAAAGTAAGTCTCCCAGCACCTTCTTACGACTTTTGGGGGGGGGGGGGTAGGGGAGCAACTCCGCTTTACGCTTTTGCCCCCCCCCCTCACGGATGGTGATGATGCCCGGACCTTCTCACACCTCCATCCAACTCTGGAGGGCCTTCAATCTGTCGGCAATCTTTCGGGGAAAAAAGAAAGCATAGCGGGTATCGCCTATAATAAATAGGATGGAATGGCACCAAACTCACTGTTTTTCCGGCACCTGTGTCGAAGATCCCATATATCTCTTCCAATTCGCAGAAAGGAACCCACTGGGTGTGGCGAAGTCGGAGAAAAGGGAAGCACAGAGTTGGCCTGCATATCTCCCTTCAATCGATATGCAGGTTGGGTCAAAAATAAAAAGGGAGGGGGCAGTTCAAACTGTTGCAAACAGCATGCGCGTGAAGAGACAGTAAAAGAAAAAAAACAATTTTTCTTCTTTTGGCTGAGAGAGAGGGAGACCAGAGAGCCAGACGTAGCGAGGAGAGGAAAAGACGAGCTGTCCAGGTGAGTCCGATGCCGCGAGCGGTGGCAGTGACGGTGATGGGGGGGTGGGGTGGGGCGGATAGCAGAAGTTAAAGAAAAAGAGAACCAGAGATGCCCTCACGCGACAGTGATGGGGGTTCACCCGCCATGCAAAAAATAATCAGGGTGTGAGCGTGCGTGGCTCCGAACAGGGGAGGGGAGGGGTTGGCGATTCTGCAGAGAATGTGAAAAAAGGAGAGACAGAGAGAGAGGTGTGAAGGCCCGGAGGTGAGGGGTGGGTGGGAGAGAAGCTGGCAGGTGAAGGGGGGGGGGGGGGTGTGTGTGAGCAGAGAAGAAAAAAAGACGACCCGCCACAGTTATGAGGGAGCTTTCCGAGCCATCTTACCCTCCACCCCCTCCCCCCCCCCCCCAAAACCGCTGCCTTTTGTCCCTCCACCTTCACACCCACACACACCCCACACCACCCACTCCTGATGAGACGCTCGTGCCCTCCTGACCTCTCGGCACAGCATTGGGCTTTGTGGTGAGCGAGGGCCGTGATGTGAACTGCGCATCGCGTTCTTCAGGGCTGCATGTGGCCAATATTAATATATCCACCCCCGCGCCCCACCCCACAAGTGAATCACTTCGTAGTTCTGGGGGGAGGGGGGGTGGGGGGGGGGGGGCATCGCCTTCGATACTCCCCGGCAATCTTTCGGCAAAAAAAAAGTTTGGCAGAATGTTTCACCTATCATACGGATAGGAGAAAATGCGCCAAAACTCACCGTTTTCGGTGCCGTGGTGTCGAAGAGACTCCTCACCCCCCACCACTCACCCCAGGGAGAACGGGCGGAACGCATCCTCTTGATATAATCTCCAGCACGCAACCTTGACACTGAGGACTGTTTGGAATCCCAGTGTTGGCACCGCGGGCAGGCCCCCCCGTGCAGTCTTCTCTGGCACAGCAAATATAAAGTGAGTTCACTGAAGAACCAGCCCGCCCTCAGACCTGGGATGGTGTTGAGAGAGTGCGCATGCCCACAAGAGAAATCAAAGAGCGTGAATCCGGACAGTAACCGCTGTGGCAAAACAAAGAGAACGGGGGGAGAGAGTGGGTGAGGATGAGGGTGAGGTGAGAGAGAGAGAGAGAAAATGGTGGTGTGAGGGATTGGGAGGGGATGGGGGGGTGGCGGGAATACAGCCCGATCTGTGCCGCCCCACCGGATCGCCAAGTGGGAGCAGTAAAAATGTAGCAACAAACGAATACCCTGCTGAAAAATCTGTCTTGTTGTAACGCAGATCCCTTTTTGTGCGCGCACCCCCCCCCCCCCCCAGCCTGATGAAGTGGTGGTTGTAAGATTCGGGCTGAAGACACATGGAAGCTTTCCACAAGTTCGGAAGACACCCCGAACTAACTGTCAAGAAATATAACTTGAGACGTGCAGGATCGTTTCACGGAGAAAATGTGCGTGTGACGGCAATCACCTGGCACATATTCTATCGGTGCATTTCCCACCTGACAACCTGACAACCCGACAACAATTTCCGTGTATTTGCTGTGTATTTTTCCCCTGCCCGAGAGACGAGGGAGAGTGGGGGGGGGAGCAGAGAACTCGTGCCCTAACTAATGATAGGAAGTTGACCACCCCCCCCCCTTTCACTTCCAATCCAGCAGGGGGAGTGCAATAGGCCACCTCACTCGGAAGTGCATGAACGTGAGGACGCCTCACAATAGTAAGGCAACCTGGCACAGATTTGTGCACAGTGAAGGTCGCGAGTGAACGAGGTCCAGTGGTGATCCCGGCCTGTGTTGTGAGATGAGGGGGGGGGTGTGGTGAGGTAGTGGTAAGATCTCAGCAATCCTTCCACGGCGGAAAGGAAAAGAGATGGGGTGTGCTGTGTGGGGGGTTATGTTTTATTTCGATTCGACTGTTGTGGGTTCTGTTTTCTGTTCTTCGGTTATGGATCCTGTTCGATTCTCGGTTCACTGGACAGAGCGGCAAGGTACTGCAAAGATAACCAGTTGGCTGACTTTTGTTGTGTCACACGGGTGACACAGCCCGCAGGGGATGGGTGTGACCATCTGGTCTGGTGCTAGTTGGAGCCCGATCTGGTTGTGGCTTCGACAATCATCATCAATTGTTTGCAACGTCAAGTAAAGAGGACCACACAGAAGAAGAATATGAACTCTTTAATTTCATCTTCCATCACTTCATCCGACGCTCAGGAGAGGAATCTTGGCGTGATAATGTTGGCATCGGGTTTGCAATGGCTAACACAATGTGCAGGGGCTGATGCAACCCAGGCCGATAGACAACATTAATCTGCACGGAATGAGAGAAACGCAGCGGCCCAACCACAGGGCTTGCTATTACAGTGCAAAACGCCACCAGACTCTCACCGACTTAGGAATAATTCGTTCGCAGTCTTCAGCGCCAGCAAGGCTGGCCATATCGGTACTCACCACGACCGTTTCCATCCGGAAACCGCTCTTTATGTGATCTCACTGTACACGCTGGATGTCGGTCTCATCAACCCTGACTACCCCAATTGAGGCTCATTCGTTCTGAGCATGGGAGAATCCAAAATGACCCGGAGCTCAGCGTGCCTAAACACGTACAACCTCCGACAGAGTCCCTGAGGAAGCATCGTGCAGGCGCTGAGTGACGTGTAATGAGGGGGTGGGCCGTGGTCGTTTTGTATGAAAAGGCTAGCTCTCTGTAACTTCTGGGTTCAAACTTCATCACCGAGAATCGTCTGAATGCGGGAGTGCTTGATCAAAGCCCTGTCAGAGCCATGTCCGATCACACAAGCGAATGTCACAATACAGGTTCACCACCAGGCTAATGTGCGAGACTGTGTCTCGACGGGGCACTCGACAGATGCAAGGCGCGCAACCCTTTTGCAACAGCTTTGAGGGTATCGCTCTAAAGTACAGAAAAGTGAACTTTAATTCTTCGTGGCCTCCCCGGCCACCCAGAGACTAGCAGGAGGCTCTTCTTTCGAGCCCCCCATAACTTACAGGCGCAGCAACCGAAGCTGCCACGCCAACGGGTCCAGCTCCAACATTCCGAGTTATTGGAAGGTATGGGTATGGTTTTGTGTGGTAGCCAGGCAGCAGGAAACTGGGTAACCTTCCTGTGCCTCCTTCTTTTTCTTCTCATCATAAGACCCCCTCCACCCACCCCACCCCACCCCACCTCGGGCCGGGGCGAGCAGCATGTGCACAACATCGGGATCTGCGTTACTGGTACGTTGTTACGTTTGATTTTTGTTTGCTTCCACTTTGCCATCCAGCAGGGTCGCAGATGGCATTCTGGCAGCTACTGCTTTTTCGGTCCCGACGATCACCAGCCCGAAGAACAGGCTGTGACGTCCACAACAGTATTCATTTGGTTTCATGAGTGTACGGAGGGTGGATACCAGCCCCCGTCAGGTCTTCGCCATACCGCCCCTTCGGCATGGGCCTCGGAGTCGATGCAGTTGGTGATAAACAAGACTAGCGCAGCGCAAAGAAAGGCGAAAATACAGAACAGAACACAAGAGGACGCCAGAGGGGTGAGAATGTGTGGGGCCTACATAACACACACAACACAACACACATCCCCCCCCCCCCCCCACCACCCCACCCCCACCTGCCAACTGCCCAACGTTCCACGCAACCTGCTTTTCAAAACGGGTTGTCGAAGGGGTGGGGTTGACAGCCCCACAGAACAGACCCAGAACCTCGCAAAGGTTCGTTTCTCCCCTTCGGCTCGACAACCCCCCCCCCCCCGAAGGAATTGGGCCCGGGGGAGCAGAGGGGGAAGGGCGAGAAGACGCATTGTGCGCGCGCGACTGCCCGGCAGCGAAAGGCAAAACCCAGCCACCCTCCCCCTCTCCCCCTCTAGCAAATGCATGCCGTTCTTTTTGTTTTTGCCGCCGCCGCCACCACCACCCCCTCCCCCCACCCCGACTAGATGCCATCAACCAACTGCTGCGGGATCTGCAGCTTGCAGATGGGGCAGAGAGGGTCGTCGGAACGGGTCAGCCATGACCGGATGCAGGCTGTGTGATACCCGTGGGCGCAGGGGAGGAACGTTGAGGACGAGGGGCGCAGCTTCTCAAAGCAGATGGTGCACTCCCGCCCGCCAGCGGAGCTGACGGTGGTCGTCCGCGGGGGCAGCCCGGGCTCTGCGGGCGACACCACCGCCAGATTGTCAACCGACGGCGTGTTGACAGCAGAGGGTACTGCAGACCGATCATACTCCGTCTGGCTGATCCGCTGCGCCTCCGCAATCTGCTCCTGGAAGAGGCGCTCCTCCTCCTCCAGCTGCTGGTCGAACTCCCGCTGCATCTCCAGCTGCACCTGCAGCTCCGCATCCTCCCTCTCCCGCTGCTCCCGCCGCTGCTGCGCCTCCGCCTGCAGCTCCTGCTCGCGCGCCGCCTGCCTCTCCCTCTCCGCGGCCTGCTGGCGTTCGAAATCACGCAGCGCCTGGATCTCCCGCTCCCTCGCAGCAGTGTCACGCCCCAGCCAGTCTGTGTCATACCCAGGCGACTGGGGGGAGCTCGACGCCCTTGCGGTGCTCTGCGTGGAGTTGCGCGTCCCCGCGAGGGAGGAATTCCGCATCTCCGACTCCTGCAGCTGCCTCGCAAGCGTTGCGTCGAGCTGCAGCTCCTCCTGCCGGGTCAGAGGGCGGGGTGAGCGGTACGGCTGGTAGTGCGGGCTCGGCTGCAGCGCAGCCGGGGGCGGGCCGCGCGGGGGAGGCGACCCCACAGCAGCCCCGCTGAACCCGCCGTGCTGCGGCGGCTGCTGGTACGGCCTCTGCGGGCTTTGGTTGTTCCGGTTGTGGTACCCCGGGGGGGGCAGCTGGTAGCTGTTGCACGCCTGCTGCCCTCCGGTGTGGTCCTGCCGCGGGGGGGCATCCTCGATCTTGGTGCAGGTGCCCCCCATGCTCGGCGCGGGGGTAGGGGGGGGAGGGGGGGAGGGGCGCGCCTGCTTGCTGCCTGCCTGCCTGTCTGTGCCCTGCCTCCCTTTTCGAACGGAGGGAGAAGAGTGCTGTGTGTACGAGCTGTGGGGGGAGGGGGTGGTGGTGGTGGTGGTGGGTGTGTGCTAAACATGGTGCGGGTTTTGAAGGGAGGTAGGGGGGAACAAATGTTGGCAACAAAGGAGAGGGGGCGTGGGGTACGGCGCACGTCATCTGCTTTTTTGTCCTCTTTCCCGAGAAAGGGGTGTGTTTCCGCCAACAACGGCACGGCTGGCAAGGTAATGCAGCGTGCTTTTTCAAAGCTTTTCAAAGAGAGATGTGAAGAGATCAACCTGGTTGAGATGCTTGAAAACGGCGGACAGTGGCCCACGGGCCCCACGGGATAGCCTCGCCTCCCAGATAACCAACACCCAACACAACACTCCTCCGCCTCCACTGGGGCGGGGGCATGTGCGGGCCAGCGCACATCGTTCAAATTGCTCAAAATAACAAACCAGGAGAAACAAGAAGAGCATCTCGCATCGGAGACACAGCATTCATATGGACTCTGACCTCACGAGGAAATGTGGAGAGGGCAGGTAGATATAAAGAAGGCCACAAGGCACAATGCGATCTTGTGTTGCTTGGCATCGACGACCACAACCCTGACGTGCAGAACGACCAGGGCAGGGAGGTGCACACAGTCCCATTGCATTTTCATTTTGTGGCCTGGCCTTTCACACCCGGGGGGTGGAAAAGCCGGAGGAAAAAAAGAACATAGAAGCGAATCGGGGGGGGGGGGGGGGAGGTGTGCTGCTGTGCCTTTGGGTGTCCCGCTCATTGATTTGACTCGCCTGGCACACGGCAGCACTGGTGTATACAAAGGCTGGGTGAAGGGGGGGGCATTTTTTCAACTCAAAGATGGAACGCACGAAAACCCATGAAATATCATGGGATCACACAATGTGGGTGTACACGGGAGAGGGAGGCAAGTGCGTGGATTGCCTTGGAGACGCATGGGGTAACCAGCGTCGCCCCCTACCACACACGGCCCTCCTCGAATACGTTGAGGGGAAATATTTCAAGAGATATGTGCAGGAAAGACGCAGAGATCCCACCCGCATGGTGGCGCCAGAACCCTGGTCCAACTTATAAACATCATAGACATCACCATCAAGCACACGTGTCGCATGTGAAATGCGTTCTGAGCCACAACAGGGGCTGTCTCGCGATTCAAGGGCACGGCAAGCGTCTAGAGCTTCTGGAAGCTGAAGTGGTCGCAACGAATCATCCATTTCCTGTCCCGCTTGTCGAGGACCTGTGCATGTGATGTGTGTGTGGGTCCCCCGGTTGTCTCCACATTATTGGATGGCCAGGTATGATAGCATGCGATGTACACCCCCACCCACCCCTGGATCTGAAGACTCGCTCAGAAATCCCAACGTTCGCTGGTGCCGTCGATGGACCAGCAAGCCGCAACCACCCTCATCCACCCATTTCCTACCCTCTCCAACCCCAACCATCATACCATCGTGAACGTGCAGGTGAAGGTACGCTTCTTGCCTGCCACCTCTCCGTCAGTCATGGCGACGTTCCACTCGTCACCACCCTGCGACGACGACTTCCAGCTGTACCCGAGGTTGCTCGCCTTGAAGGGGTCCACCTGCATCTTGCCGGGGCCGTACTTCAGCAGCCAAGCCTCCATCACCTCGACAGCAAGGTCCTTGTGGGGCATCTTCCCCGGTGGAACCGACGAGGAGGACGTGGCTGCGTTAGGGAACTTCTCGCCGTCAAACTGGTCAGCGGTGACCCCCTTGGCACGCGACTTGTCCTCGAGGAACTTCTCGCCCTTGAAAGCGTCGCCGTACTCCTGGCCCTTGGTGCGCGCAACACGCCCCAGCTCCGCCAGGTAGTCCTGCCCGCCCTGAAGCATCTCCCAGATGCGTGCGGCCTCACGCACCTGCAGTGTGTCGATCACCTCCGCCTGCTTAGCAGTGCAGGGCGACCCCTGCTTCCGGGTCAGCAGTGCCTTGAACTCCTGCTTGTCCATTGTAAAAAAGGGCTGCGTGTGTTGTACAAAGGTACCCTGTGGCAGAGTGGGGGGTGGAAGCAGATGCTGTGACATGCGAGGAGTGTCAAAAACCCAGTCAGAAAACAGAAGCGAGGGAGGGGAGGGAGACGGGGCGGGGGTCTGCTGTAGCATGTTCTGGAGGGGAATCGGATAATCTACACCGACTCTGCCCAACCCGGTCTGGGTCTGCAGACCCAGGCATGCCCAATATAGGGAGGGGGTGGAATAGGGGGACGCCCCTAGGAAATCCACCTCCTGTATAGCCCGGCTATACCACGTCGGCAAATAAGCAGTGCAACATGTTACTAAGGCAACACTGCCACACGCTCGACCCACCCACCCCGCTAGCTCGTCTCCGACAGGGCTGTGGCACGTTCGCGCTGGTCCTCCAACTGGTCACGGCATTTGCCCATCTGTGCACGCACCTCCTGCTGGAGGTTCGACAGACGGAGCTTCACCTCGTCAGCCTGGTTCTGGGCCTTTCCCAGAGCACCGGCGTGCTGGTCACACTGTGCCACTAGGTCAGCGCACATTGTCCAGCATACACGCCTACCTGGGAAGTGCTGAAGTGGGAGGAACAACAAATGTAACGACTGAGCTCACACACAAATCCCCCACCCCCCCAGCACAATACAGTCTGTAAAAGGGTGGGGGAGGGGGGGAGATGGGTAGGGGGGAGGTGCGGGCCATCCCTGCTGCCATATATATGCCACATGCTGGAAGGATGTGTACTGAAGGGGGGGCTGAAATATCTGGGAAAATAATAAAGCAAAATCCATGACATGGTGAAACAGCATGGAGGACGAGGGGTGTGTGCGGGTTTTAGGATTTGCTCCCACACACATCCCCCTCCCACACACCACACACACCGCTCCCCCTCCTCCCTCCCTCCCCCCCGGCGCGGAAGCGCCGCTCTGCTTGCGCACACACATCACAGCTGTTCCCTCTGGGGGATCTTCGGTTTTCCGACAATGTCGCAGGCCTGACCTTTGACCGCCTTGGACAAGACGAAAAACGCCAAATAAATGCCTTTGCCAGCCCCCTATTGCGAAGAAACCCCCCCCCCCTCCCCCCCTCTCTCCCTCTGTGCCGGCATAACCACATTCCACATCAGAGGCCTTGGCTCTGCGCCACTGTGTGTCAAACTGTGTCACTTCACAGCCAGTGTTGTGAGGCGGCTCACTCTTTCGTACCTTACTTTTCTGCACTTCTGGGCGAAGCCTTCCTACGTTGCAAGGAAAGGGTGAAGCGTCCTGACCTAACGGGAGACACTTCCATCCCTTTGTTCTGAAGTGAAGGAAAGTGAAACCGCTCTTACACAACAGGGCGTCACACATTCGGCGAGACTGCCTCTCCCATGTCCCTGTGGTGTTCAGTTAGCGCTGTGACGGAGATACACACATGAAAAGAAGAGGATGTTGAGTCATGCCGGAAGGCATGGCGACAGCATTATATCGTGGGGATAGGGTGTGATGGGGATGTTGTCGTGGTTAGCAGGGGTCGGGTGTGGGGGGGGGGGGGGGGGGGGGGTGCAATCGGCTGATCTCAAGTGAGTGCGCCACAGGTGAACAAGGCCTTTGGGCAGTCCGTTTGTGGCAGTGGGCAGGGGGCAACACCAAAGGGAGAATATGATCCCCCCTCCCCCCCCCCCCCCCCGAAACTGACTTTTTATCAAGCAGCGCTTCACTGGGAGCGGCAGGGGGGTGTGATTTGCACCAAGCATTCAGTCACGTTGATTTTGCTTTGTTACTTTCACACGGCTGACCCAACTCCATTCCACCACACTCCCCCCCTCAGCAGACAACCGACAACAGGGCTGCGACAAGCAGGCACAACGCTGGCCCTGCTGCTGCGCCTGACAGCGGAGTGACCACATCCCCCACCACCGGCGTGCAGTCTGTGAAATTCCCACGGCACACGCTGGAGGGGAGCGTGCAGAGCTGCCTGTCGAGGGCAGCCTCCCCACCCTTCACCAGGCAGGAGGCACGCGCATAGGGGTCCACGACGTAGGGGGGCTCGCAGACATAGCAGGCCCCACCCACAGCCATCGAGCAGATGGGGTCACGCGTCTTGGCATCCACATCCAACGCATGCGTGATGTGCTGGTAGTGCACCCCCATCCACCCGTGCGGCAGGGCACCCCCGGGTGCTACCCGCTTCCCTCTGTAGGGTGCATGCAGGTGGAGGCATTCGGTACCCCCGCAGGCCGACCCCAGGTCCAACACGCCGCAGGAGGGGCTGCGGGAGCGATCCCCTTGGCAGCCTGAGATCCCCCAATAGCAGGCAGCGCCGCCCGCCCACCCGTCGCAGGCGCTGCGGGGCAGCCCGGCACACCCCACCACCGTGGCGCAGGTTGAGGCGTTTGGGTTCCAGGCGCACCACTCCTGGGCGCAGCTGTCCGCATCCCCTGCGGAGCTGCAGGGCGTGGGGAGGCGTGCCGAGCAGCGCCGTGCGTTCGCCACCCAGGTGCAGGGGTGTTCCAAGGAGCTCGCCGCGTCACACCCTTCAGGGGTCGCCTCGAAGGAGCAATAGTCGGGGTGCGGGCGGCAGGCCCGCCCATAGGCATCCCACCAGCAGGGCGTGTGGGAGGCGCAGGCGAAGGGGTCCAGCGTGGGGCACCATGTGGCAGGGTCGCGGGAGGTGCACTGCTGTGCGGCATCCAGGGCGCAGTGCCCCCCGCAGGTCGCGTTGGTCCTCTCCTCGCAGGCGCGGCGGGGGTGCTGCGCGGCTTCCGGGAGCAGCATGTGCAGGACGCAGCCCCCGTTGGGGCTGCGGCTGCAGAGTGGGTCGGCGTCGCATCCCTCTGGGGCGTGTCTGGCGCAGCTGTGGCGGAGCGACATGCACTGCAGGGCGATGGGGTGCCACTCGCACCCGATGGTTCTGTGGCAGTCCGCAGGGCCCGCGCCGGAGCAGCTCGCACACTCCGACCCATCCCACCCGCAGTTGGTCAGCGCGCCGTGGATGCACTGCCGCAGGGGGTGCCTTTCGCACCCCTGGGTCTGCACGCAGGTGTACCTGGGTGTGTCCCACTCGCAGTGCTCGGCTTGGACACAGCCACCGGATCCTATGAGAGTGCAGACCGATGGGCGGCACGACCCGCTGCTGGGGTGGATGTCGCAGTATGGGTCTGCGAGGCAGTCTGCCCGGTGGAGGTAGGCGAGGCAGCGGTTGGGGAAGTTGATCAGGTTGCACCGCGAATCTGCGGCATCCCACTCGCACTGGGCACGCCCGGCGGAGGGGTCGCCGCAGGTGGCCTGCGTGGCGCTGCATATCATCTGGCTGAGGGTGGGCGAGCAGTAGCGCACTGTGCCTTTGAGGCGCACCTCGCATCCTGCGTTGGAGGGGCACTCATCGACCCCTACCGCGCAGCGCGTCAGGCGGCACACCGGAGGCGTTGCAAGGTTGTCGATTTCGCAATACCCGGTGTGGCCCTGGCACTCAGTGACAGTGAGGCTGCAGTTGGCGCTCCGCCCCATGCATGCCGTGATGAATATGACAGCCGATGCGGCCATCGTGGGGGGTGGGGTGGGGGGGTGGGGGAGAGACTCAAGAACCGGAGAGAAACAGATGACGCACGCACACCCCTTCCCCTCTTCTCTCACCCGGGGGGAGGGTACGTTTGCTTTTAACAGCGGTGCCGTTGGTGAACGTGACCCATGCGTTTGGCTTTCGGAAATGGATGGTAGGGAAAGTCTACCAACACACACACACACACAGGTGCAATGGAAAGGGCAGGCGGCGGCGATGACGGCAGGGGCTCGACTATATTACGATGCCCTCGTAACTCGTTGGGACAGCAAGGACATCAGGCGATGGAGGGGCCTCTTCGTCGCCGCGCTCTGGTCTGGCCCACCTCGCAGAGCACAGGAGATTGTGCTGTGTGTCCTCCATCAGGCGCACCGGGTGGACCCCGCTGTCGCCCCCCCCTACCGGCAGATCACCACATGGGCCAAGCAGATCAAAAAGTGGAGTCACAGCAGGGTGCTGTCCGAGGCAGCCTGGGGGAGTAGAGAGAGGCTTGAGGGGACAGGCCCCTTCGCGCTTTTCTGGGCCGCCCTGCAGGGGATTGAATGGCGCTGGAGTGCTGCGACCACCCTGGCTTACACTGACGAAGCTGGTCGCGATGTCACCTTCGACCCTGTTGCTGCAACACCGAGCGCCTGGGCTATCTTTGCACACGACCTCCGCCAATCCCTGCGTAACGCAACGGCGAAGAAGCTGGCCGAACGCAGAGACGACTTCCAAGGAGCAGAGCACGGCATTGACGGGAGGGTGACACGTTGCGTCCTGGAGGGAGAGGGCGCTGCAATCACGGGGTACCAGCGAGGCCTCCTCCGCTCCGTTGTTGCAGGGGCGGTGCCTGCTCGTGGGCGCACAGGTCTGGGGGAGGTGTGCCGATACTGCACATCTGGGACCCCGGAGACGGTATCACACCTGTGGTGGGACTGCGCGGCATGGGAGCCAGTCCGCCAGAAGCACCCCATAGCAGCGAGGGACCGGACGGCCTGGCCGGCATGCCTGGCCCAGTGCGGGGTGGCGCCCATTTACAGATACAGCGTCCCGGAGAACGAGCAGCCGCTGCCCATGTCCTTTGCGGACAGGATCACCACCGTGGCACAGCTCCACCGCTACTTCATCGCAGTCCTGGCGGCGCGACAGGAGAAGGACGGGCTGCTCGACCGCTCTGTGCGCCATCACCGTACTACCGTCTACCCCTGGGAGTGGAGCACCCCTAACCCCGAGAGTGCCTCCATCCCTGCACTGGCGCCTTCCGAAGTCAAGCAGACGTGGGGCAAGCGGCCCCCAGGCATGTGGGTGGCCCTCTGCGACTGGCTAAGGGGCCTAAAGTGGGGACCGCAGGGGAGTGAGCATACTGTGACCCTGATGGAGCTGGCCGTGGACTTCGAGCTATCAACTGGCCTTACCCTCCCAGACACCGTGACGCGCCGCATCCGCCCCCCCGCCCACGTGGACCCGAATAGGAAGGGCGCGAGGGAGGCCCGCTCGCGCATCCCTGCAGACACAGCCCCAGGGCTCACCCTGTACTTTGACGGTGGTGCGCGCGACAATGGCACCCCCTTCGCCGTGGCGGGGGCAGGGGCGGTGCTATACCAAGACGGTTGCAAGGTTTCAGAGAAAGTACTCCCGCTGCTGAACGTGCGTAGCAACAACATTGCTGAGTACGAGGCGCTCCGTGCAGGTCTGCGCCTCCTCGAGAGGGGTGATGCCCCTGAGGGCCCAGTCACAGTGCGGGGCGACTCCCAGGTGGTGCTGCGCCAGCTCCAAGGGGACTCATTGTGCCGGGATGCCGCCCTCCGTCCTCTGTTCCTCAGCACGTCCCGGCTAGCTGCGGACCTCCAACCGAGGTTCACTCTCACATACGAGCATGTGAAGAGGGAATCCAACACAGATGCTGATGCCCTCAGTAACGCCGCGATGGACGAGGCTGAAAGGCTGGGGGCCTCACGGCAGCAGCTCCAGCAGGACCTCACGGTGTTCCAGAGCAGTATCCTGGGGAAGGCTGCCTCGCTGAAGGGGCTCTGCAGCATGGTGACGAAAGTAGGCACTGGGCCCTGGCATTGCGGCCATGCTGCCAACTCAACAGTCCTCACGGCGATCGGTGGATCTGTGGCGGCGGGCCTGTCGAGGAGGGCCCAGCTGAACCCTGCCACTGAGTCGGTGATGCGCAGCCTCCAAGCGCACCTGGCTGTGCCAGCCCCCAGCCTGACGGATACAGTGTTCCATGATCGCGGAATGGCGTGGGCCGCTACCTTCGCTCCGCAGCCGCACTACCCTGAGGGTTGGCAGCAATCGGCCCAGCAGTGGGCGGCGCGTGGTCGGCAGGCCAACAGCCGGGTAGGGCGCCCATGGGAGCGGAGGGGCGCTGCCCCCCGAACTGCTCCCCCTGGTGCCAGGAGGAACGCAAAGGTGCTTGCCTGCAAGTTGCATTGGAAGCCCCGTTGCTCGGCATGCCAGAAGCGGCGCCTCCCGGAGGAGGTGTGCTGCCGCAACCACCACAAGGAGGGGGACGGGCTCCCGGTCACTATGGGCTTCTGCAAACGCCACAGCATGGACCGATGCGGTGACTGCTACAGCGATGGCAAAACACTACCACATTGCTGCCAAGCACACCACGCCGGCTATGCTGCACGCCCTCCTCCCCGGAGTGGCACTGAGTTGGCCCCACACTCTAACCCGAGTGGGGCCTCCGCTGTGACGTAGAAATGGGCGGGGGTGGGCAATGATCCGCGCAGGATCTCCCCACACAAAACGTGGTCACCACACACACACACACACACAGACACACCCTCTAGCAAACGTGGGTTCTTTTCAGGCTTGTTGTGGGATGGGGGGGGGGGGAGAGAGGTAGGCCAGAAATAGCAAAAGGAATCGCTTTTGTTCGTCGAAGTGGAATCCCTCAGCAATGTGTTCGTCCGGCAGGCCACATCATCACCCCTGTGACATGGGGGGTCAGTGTGTGGGGGATCGTGAGCGTGCCCAGATACTGCCTGTGTGTCGGAGGGTGTGTGGATGCATGGATATGGGTGGTGGCACGGCTATCGAAGTCATGCTTTGGCGCTCCGCAAAAGCTTCACAGACGAAGAACACAAGCCTCCAAATGGCGTGGGTGGGTGGTGGTGGGGCGAAGGGAGGAGGAGGAGGGGGGGGGGGGTGTCAGAGGGGGTACTTTTTAACTCTTCAACTCAGCTCTAATCGATGTACAGTGAAACGTACAGTTCGCCCATCCATCCCGACCCCCCCCGCCCTCCCCGAGGGGTGGGCAGAGAGGAGAGGGACTCACCTCTCCCCCCCCCCTAGGGGGGGTCATAAGCCCCCCTAAAAACGTACAAATACCAAAAATTTCAACATACCATCAGAACCGCCCTAATACCTGATCTGACCCGAAAATCCGACCCATACCCCCCCGGAAACCGTCTGGAGCCCACTTGTGACACCTGATGCGCACTTTGAACGATTTGAACGATTTTTGGCCGTGCTCGTAGCATTCCCCGTTGAGGGGGTCGCTATTTCGTGTTCTCCTGGCCGCACGGAGGCATTGCCTTACGTCGCCTCTTCCTCTTTTCCTTTGGTGGTGTGTTGGTCTGGCACAGAGGGCGGGACCGTGCTGATATGCACAGTGACGACTCTCCCTTTTGTTTTGTGCCCGCCTCCACCGAGATTCGGCTGATGCCTCTCAGACTGGGGGCGGGCGGTCGCCGACCCTTTTCTGTACGAGGTTTTCCACAGGCTGCACACCTGCCCCGCGGCTGTGTGGCAGTCTTCGCGGAGTGCAATGCGAAGGTCTGGCCTGACGTGGTGTGACTATTTAGACTCCAGGTGTCTCCACCCTTCCTGGTCTGGGGAGCCTCGGTACCCAAGCAGTTTTCGGTCATGCCCTGGACCACGGCCGTGCTAGACTCCTGGTGCAGGCACCCGTCATGGTCCGGGGACGGCCCCCCCAGGCAGTTTAACGTCTTACCCAGGACCATTGGTGCTCCTGACAGGGACTTTTGTGATGATTTTTTGGGGTCCTAAAAAATGTACCTCAGTTTCGTACTTGCCTTTGTACCTGAACCACTCCCGACCGCAATATTTCGTTCTTTGCCTTTTCTGCGGTGGTTCCGGCTCAGGTGGCACGATGTTGCCTCCCCAGTGCCTCGGCAAGGTCTTTCTTGTACCTGATTGGTGGGAATGTTGTGTTGTTGCGCCAGCTGAATGAGTTCAGCCACCTTCTGGGTGTAGTACACCACGCAGTCTCAACAGCACGTATGAGAGTGTACCATGTGAGGACTCAACAAAGTCATTGGATAGGCATCTGCCTGCCGACTCAACCCCCACAGTGCGACCGCAAGATCGTCAGGGATGTCTCAACGCCAGGGGAATACTCTCCCCTGGCGTTGTACAACCCTACTCTTAATCCTCGGGTCCTCTCCTGGAGGCGGTGGTGGCGGGCCCGCAACGCTTCGTACTTCCGGTACGGACTGGGGTAGTCTGCCCGGCTGACCCGCTCATCGCTTCCTAGATCATCTGCTGCTCTGGAGCTGCCATCACTCACTGCCCACATCAGTTGGTGTAGGGGTAGGAGCAGGAGGAGTGGGAGGAGTAGGAGTGCAGGTGACATCTTTCTTGGCCAGCAAGGAACGCCGCTTTTCGCACGTGCGTGCAGTTGATGCACCACTGCATATATCTGTCGTCACCACGTCCCACTCGCTCTCCTATGTACCCAGCCCGACGGAGCGCCCGAAATAATGTCGCCTCACGGATGTCGTGTGCCGTTTTCTTCTGACGCAGGTCTGCCACAACGCTCTCTGCCGGGACCCCGCACATCTCCCGTTTGGCGAGCGTCTTTCGAGCAAGGTACCCCTCTGCAGCAGCATCTGACACCTCTGCGAGGCCCTAGGCACACGGCATGTGTTGCTCGGCGTGCTGGGTGAGCGTAGTGATACCCTTTCCTTGCAAAGAACGAAATACTGCGGTCGGGAGTGGTTCAGGTACAAAGGCAAGGTACGAAACTGAGGTACATTTTTTAGGACCCCAAAAAATCATCACAAAAGTGCGCATCAGGTGTCACAAGTGGGCTCCAGACGGTTTCCGGGGGGGTATGGGTCGGATTTTCGGGTCAGATCAGGTATTAGGGCGGTTCTGATGGTATGTTGAAAAATGTGGTTTTGTACGGGCTTATGACCCCCCCTACCCCCCCCCCCCCCCTTGCTTAGAAAACGGGGACAAAATGCGGGGATCTACAGCCACTCTAGGAAATGGAAATCGTGCTCCTTTCGTTTTGTGGCAGAAAACACCTTCCTCTCTCTCTCTCTCTCTCTCTGGCAACTGCAAAGGAAAAATACTTCGAGGTTTTGCGCGATTTTGTTGTGCAAACAAGGGGAGCAGTACGGTGTTTTCCCAAGGCTGGTCCTAAGTGCCGGGGCCCTGTGAAAGTGTGGAATGCAATGCGCTAATCCTCTCCAGCCTTCAGCTGTACTTCGTTACCTCCCACCCACCCACCCCTTCTTCCAACCCTTCCAATCCCAATCTTCTCTACATGAAGCTACCGGAAAGGATGAGAAAGCAGAAGGCAAGAGAGAACTGAGGTGTCTCCCTTTGCCAGCAGTATAGTACTCCCCCCTTCCCCGGCGGGGTGGGAGATGGGGGAGGGGGGGGGGGGAGACTGGCAATACGGCGCGGCAAAGAGGAGCCAGCAAAAATATAAGAACCAAACAGGAGGATCCACATACCCCCTTCCTCCCCCCCCCCCCTCCGCCACCCATGTCTACTGTCACATTATCAAAAAATATGCATCGCCCTTTCCCCCCCCCTCTCTCTCTCCCCCCCTTCCCTTTGGCAGTGATGCGCATCATCTGAAGCTCCAGCAACCGCCACCAGAGAGGACAAACGTGACGCCCCCCCCCCCCCCTCTCTCTCTCACTCACTCACTTCGAAGACCCACGTCCACCCCTCTCTGGAGATCGCATCTCACCCGAAAGCTCCTCCAACAGCCTCTCCAGCTCGCAGAGGGAGTCACTGCAGGCCTTGGTGGGGGATGCGGAGGAAGACGCTGTCCGGTTGTTCGGACCCCCTCCTCCTCCTCCTCCCCCCTCTGCCACAGGCTTCCCCTCACGGCTGCCCCCGGCAGGAGCAAACCCCGCCGCACCGCCTGCCGCCGCAGCAGCCTCCGGTGCACCGCCCGCTGCTGTCGGTGCCGGCCGGGCCGAGTCTTCAAGATGCCGCTTCAGCCTCCCGAGCACCCCGCTACCCCCTCCACCACCACCTGCCTCCACACCACCCCCGCCACCGCCACCGCCATCACCTGCCCAAGCGGAGCCTCTTCGGCTGCCGGTGGTGTCACCGCCTGCAGCTGTGCCCCGGGGGGCCTGTGGGTGTGACGCATGCGAGAGTGTCGGCGATGCAGTCGGGGCAGAAGGCGTATAGTGGCTCGAGGGGGTTGCGCTCGCCTCACGCGTCTCGGCTGCAGAGGAGGAGGAGGTGGTGGTGGTGGCGGCGGCGGCGGCAGCCGCCCTGGCGCCGCTCCGCCCCGCCCTCGCCTGCTGGGGGTGCCTCTGCCGCATCTGCTCCCACTTCAGGAGGGCGTTGCGGATGCCCGAGTCTTCCTCCTCCTCCTCATCCTCATCCTCATCCTCGTCATCCTGGTGGGGGGCGCCTTCGGGGTGGCGCGTCTCGCTGCGTGCTGCCGCAGCGGCTTTGCGGGATGCCACACCTGCCACACCCGGCACACCCCCCCGGAGATGCGAGACAGGGGCAGCCGTGGCAGGCGTCGGGGTGCTCGGGCGGGCATGCTGTGCAGGGCCTGGGGCCACCCCGTCGCCCTCCACGGCGCCTGCGCCGCCGCCGCCGCCCCGCCCAACCCCCAGCCCCTCACGGCGGGGCTGCGGTGCGGGCGAAGCGGCCACAGCCGGAACACCTGCCGGGACTCCGCCACCCACATCCGCATACGAAGGCATGCCGTCACCACCTGCAGGCGATGCTGCCTGGGGAGTTGCGGTGAAATGCTGGGGAAGGGTGCCCTCCTTCACCCCACCCAGGGCACCACTGCTGCTGCTGCTGCGGATGCGGTGGTGGTGTTGGTGTTGGTGGTGGTGGTGGTGATGTGCCCCCTCGAGGCTGTCACCCCCATAGCCCTGCTCCGGCGCAGCGGAGAGCGGCGCTGCTGTGAAGGCAGAGAAGCCGCTGCCGCCACCGCCAGCCGCCGGCACCCCCGCATGATGTTGCCGGTGCCCCACATGCTGCTGCACGGGCGGAGGGTGCACAGGGCTGCCTGCCGGGCGCAGGTCGCCCTGCTGCACCAGGTGCGCCACGGGGGTGGGGCCCTGCGGGTGCACGCTGCTCCTCTGCGACAGGGGTGCCGATGCCTCCGTCGCCTCCCCGGGTGACGAGGAGCGCGACACCGTGTGGGGGGTCTGCGAAGGCGCCGGGAAGAAGGGGCTCTGGCTGTGGTGGTGCGGCATCCCCCGCGGGCCCCGCATGGGCCGCTCCGAGTCGCGCCTGTCGGTGTTGCGCATCCGCTGCTCCAGGGCTGCGATCTGCTTGTTCGTCTCCACCATCATGCGGTCGCTCTGCTCCTCCGTCTCGAGACGCTGCCGCTTCTCCGCCTTCAGCTGCTCCACAAGCATCTTGACCACCGCATTCTCCATCAGCGTAGCATGGTGCTTATCACCTGGGACGGGCCTGCTCTCAGACATCAGGCCTGCCATGATGTTGCGTGCAGCTTCATAGTCCGCATGCTGCTCTGCACCCGACTCAAGGGCGTCGATCTTCTCCTGGAGGCGTGCGATGGTTTGCGCCTGCTGGTCAGGCGCGCCCCCGGCGGATTGCATGACCTGGATCTTCGCATCCTGCTGTACAATCAGCTTCTGGTATTCCTCCATCTTCCCCCCCAGCGCATGTTCGATCTTTTGGCTCTTCGCCTTCCACATTTCCAGCTCGTTGCGCAGCAGGACTTCGGTGGCGCTGCTGCCGCCTGCGGATGCGGAGGCGGCGCGCTGCGCCTGCTCCAGCTGCTCGTATTTCTCCTTCCAGTGTGCCGCCTCCGCCTGCAAGCGTGCCACGTCGTCCTGCGTCGGGTGAAGCATGTCTGCTGGAGAGGGGAGGCCCTGCGGCGGGGGCCCGCGGGGGAGCGTGCCCCCACCGGCAGACGCGGCCTGGAGTGCTGTGGCGAGCTTGTTCTCCAGGATGACGATGGAGGCGTCCTTCTCGCGAACCAGCTCCTGCAGGCGGGCAGCGTGGGCGGGCAGGCTGTGGCCAGCCTCGCCGTTGGCGGCAGGTGCTTCTGTGGCACCGGCAGGGGGGGACCCGTCCTGCGCCATGCCAGGCATGCTGGTGGAGGCGAGCTGGTACTGCGCGATCTGTGTGGAGGTGTGGTGTGTGTATATGTTGGTGTATTTCGCAATATTTTTTTGACCAGCCACACAGGAAAAGGCAGTGTGGGGCAAAAAGGTAAGGCGTTGGAGATCGGGTGACCTCTCCTGCCTCCTTCTCACCTGCACTGTGCGGCAGGTTGTGCCCACAGACAAGGGGTTGGACGCCCCTTGCTGCTCACCCTCCATGCGCACAAACAAGAAGGCATCTCCCAGACACACACCTGGTTCTCCATCCCAACGCGCAGCTGGTGCTCGGTGCGGAGCTCCTGCTGCAGGCGGATGACCTCTTTCTGGAGGAACACACAGCGGTTCCCGTCCTCTGCGTACTTCTTCTGAAGGTCTGTCAGCGAGTTGGACCTGTTGGCAGAGGCGTGGGTTGGGGACAGCAAATGCATTTAGAAAAAAAATGACAAGGCTGTTGTTTGTGCGCCAAAATCCAGGCAAAACAAAAGCAACTCCACAGCCAGATGAGAAGATTGCATTTGTTGCCCCAAAAGAGTCCGGGTTTTGTTTGTGCGCACGAGCGGCAGTGTGTTGTGGCCCCTGTGAAGGGCGTTGCTGTGATAAAGTGGTTTTGTGTTGCTCACTCAAAACACACTGCGCGCGGGTACGCTCCCACTGACTCTTTCGCTGTGACAAGCAAGCTTGTTTGGGCAAAAAAGCGCTGCCTACTATCTCTCACACACTGCTACAGGGCCCCTGTTGGGCTCAAGAAAAATGAGCACCTTCATCATCGAACATTGAACAGGCAGCAAGAAGAAAAGACACAAGGCACATACAGCCGCTGTATGATGCCATCCCCTTGAAACTTAAACTGGTGGTAGAGCTGCACAGCCTGGTCCTTCTCCTGCTTTTCCTTCTTCAGCTGCGACTCTGTCGACCCTATCACATCCGCCAGCTGATGCTTCTCCACTTGGCTGGACTCTATCATATGCTTCATGCTGTGGATCAGCGACAACTCCTCTCTCTTATGCGCATCCTGCAGCTCGTCAATCTGCCTCCGCAGCGTGTATATATTCTGCAACGTGCCTGAGAACTTGAACGGATCCCCTACACCCCCTCCCGCAGGCTGCAACACACGCCCCTGCTGCTGCGCCTGGGCATCCACGGGTAACAGCTGCCCGAGCGGGGTCACGTCGGGTTGACCCTCTGCGACACCGCCACCCCCAGCAGCAAACCCCTTCTGGAAGCGGTGAGGCACTGCAGACGACGGCGGGGTAATGGGTGTGGATTCGGGCCCTTCGGCCGGGGCAAAGCCCTCAGGCATCGCCCCGCTGTGCGCCTGCTGCACCCCACCCGTCAGGGAGGGGATCTGGTCGATCACAGCCTGCTTCTGCTGCGCGGTGAAGAACTGCGGCTGCTCCTGCTGGTGGTGCTGCTGCACCGCCTCCGACACCTCAACACTATGCGGGGATGTGCTGCGCCCCCTGCGACCCTGAGAGGGCACAGGGGTGCTCACCCCTCGTCGCTTGGATGATGGCGTTGACGTGACAGAGCGAGAGCCGAACCTGCGCCCCCCCTCTGAAGACTTCTTGAACCCCCCAGGGGTGGCCCGATGCATCGCAACGCAGCGCGGCGTGTGTGTGTGGGAGAGGGGGGGAGAAGAGGAAGGTGCAAAAAATCAAGCAAAAAAAGAGTGGTCTCTCCCTTCACACGCAAGGGGGGTGGATGGGGGGGGCAGCGGCCCCGAACAGATCACCGCCTGCGGCGAACAGCAGGCATCCAATGATACCCGATGGTCGTGTCGGGGGGGAGGGGGGTGCGAGGTGGAGGGGGGGGCTGTATGTGGTGGTGCGGGCAGCACACCGCCCTGTTTCAAATAGTGTACTGTGTGCCCTGCAGGGAGGGGTGGTGGTGGGTGGTCTCCACTGTTATTGAGTGTGTGAGGGCACGGTCTCCTTCTCCTTGTTCGACACCCGCAGCGGAACCTGCCACATTTTCTTGCGACCGCTGTGCAGGTCATCTAGGTAGTGCTGGCACACCAGGTCAACGTCCAGTGTGCACCCATCTCCGATGGCTGCAACACTCCTCAGAGGCTCGTCGCTGCACAAGACGTCACCCCCCACCGACAGCTGCAGGTCATCTACCACCACACCAAAAACGTTGGGAAACGCCTGCAGTGCCAACAACTTCACCTTGTCAGGCGTGTCGTCGAGCCCGATGTCGGCGGCATGCTGGTCACCCGTCCTCCTGTCAGCCAGGAACACTAACATGTCCTTCTGCTCGCGGCTGCGGGCAGACATCTCTGTGATTACATGCGGGGTAAGTCAAACGTCATTGTATTCGGTGACTCGTCCATCCTCCCCCACACACACACCATACTCCCGGAGCTATGGGCGTGCGGCCTCGGCACACTCAATGACTCTGTGGAGATGGCAGATGTGCATTGTCGGCTTGAGGTTACTCGATTGAGGAGTCGATAATAAGAACAGAAGAAAGTGGATGTGGTCCACTCTAGAAGGGTCAGCACATATACACATTCACATTGTGGAAAATAACTTTGTTACAAAGGCGTCGAGTGCTGTTGGATAACAGACACAGAATCTGGAGCGAGCGCCAGCGCAATACTAGCCGTTACATCCTCCCACCCGACTGGTGGGCGTGTGTTGTTAGGTTATTTCTACGAGGCAGCAGCGTACCGGAGGGCGGGCTCATGATGTCAGCTTGATTATCCGTCCTGTGGTGTGATGATGTGAGGCAACGCGGGGTGTGTGACGGGATATTGTCTTGGCACCGTATCATCAACATCTTGCGTCACAACCGTGTCACGGACAACACATTGGAGAGACAATCGCATACCAATCCCGTAACAGACAGTCCACGTCAGCCCGACTAACATGAGATTGCGGTAGAGGCGGGGATTATCCTGTAACAGTGTGGTGGTGGTCTGCTCTCTTGGTGGCGTGACATGTAAGTTGTTGGGAGAATCACTGTTTCTGCATCGCAAGGGCGAACCCACCAAGAAAAAAGTC
Source organism: Rhynchopus euleeides (assembly GCA_963210315.1). Classification (NCBI taxonomy): domain Eukaryota; phylum Euglenozoa; class Diplonemea; order Diplonemida; family Diplonemidae; genus Rhynchopus; species Rhynchopus euleeides. The sequence goes on along the minus strand of OY723288.1, from coordinate 840,188 downwards.
AGTCGTGCCAATCCTTGCAGAACAGCATGGCATCGCCACGCAGCAGGCACGTGCGATGCTCTTGCGATCGACGAAGACGAATCGGTTATTCTCTTCCCTCGCACACGGTTGCCAAGATGTGCAATTTTCGCGGCAGCGTCACCATCCTGCTGGCATACCTTTGACGGCAGCATGTCGACTTTCATCTGGTTTGTCAGATGGAATATGCGGTACGATACAAACAGGTACAACGGTGTAACTACGAAGAAGTCAAGATTCTGTTAGGGGGCATATGTGGATGGGAACACGGCACAGGGACAGGCAGGCCGTGAGATCGAGTGGAATGACAGGTCACGCCACTACAACTCTGAGATAATACACCCAATTCACCCGCTGTTGTGCACAGACTCCCATCCAATGACTTTGGGTCGACATTGGTGCCTTGTAAGAGCCAGCATAACCTTCTTGTCCCACCACAACATACCGGGTACCCAGGCACAAGGGTGAGTAGGGTCCGGGGTTGGCCATTCGGCACATCGGTGTGCAGCCAGATGTGGAACTGGCCGATGTAGGTCTCAAGCGTGATCTTCCCAAGGAAGGCGAAGTACGCAAGGTGATATTCACGGAGTGTCTGCGTCAGGTTCCTCAGGATGATGTAGATGAACAGCGGCACCAGCGCTGTGTAGGGATGCGTCTTGTTGTACTCACGCTTGGGCAGCGCGAAGTAGTTGGTGCACCACCAATACCCCACACCCAGGAGCACCACCGCAATCACCGTACGAATCACCTCCCGGGGCCCATGCGGCTGGTTGTCAAGCCACACGAGGAACCGATCAGTCATGGGGTGGCAGTTCGCGCATATCATCCCAAAGACCCAGATGTACCTGTCCAGGCCACTGCGGAAGTACCACTCGTGGAGGACATGGGGGACAGCATTGGGGTTCTTCGGGTTCGGGTCGGTGTACCCCATCAGTGGTGCCGTGGGGGACCAGATGGTGTAGAACGCCTCTGCGGAGTACCACATGGCGTAGGAGAAGGCGATGCAGAAGAGGAACTTCGCAGCAATCACAAGCTGATTCTCGTTGTGTTGGTTGCCGACAAGCAGGACCAGGTACACCATGATGGTCCAGATGGTGTGCATGGGGCAGATGTAGTACAGCATGTAGTCGTTGTTCATCACGACACACACCCAGAAGACGAGGAAGTTGAGACGCCAGAGCATCTGGAAGAACCGCGAGGGAGAAAAATCCTTCCGGACGTAGTAGAAGGAGAAGTTCCCAAACCCTGTCATCCAGACATAGGCTGCGATGTACACCCTGATGGCGTTGTACTGCTCCGACGCGTTGAAGAAGTGGTACATGAGGAAAAGCACCTGCATCCAGCCCTTCCACTCCTCCGTCTGCTCACGGTTGAGATAGGTGCTTGTCTTGCACTTCTCGATGTGGTGCGCAACGTTGTACAGCACAAGAATCGCATAGACAAACCAGAAGAAATCACGGGAATAATGCTTCGCCGTCGGATCGGGAAGATATTTGAGGCGGTCGCAGAAATAGTAGAACAGCAAATGCATGCCAAACTCCACCATGTCTCGGAGCGTGTCTTTGTTCTCCACCAGGGTCGTTTGGTTGAGGGTCAGCATCTCGACCACAGGATTCTTCAGACTGAACATCGGCGTGCTCGGTGTGCGGAGCGAGTTCGACAGCTCCTTCGCCAACTCGATGTCATCCGCTGAGGTGACTGATGGCCTCCGATGCCCCTTCACACACCTGCTCAGATACTCGGCATAAAGATACAGCGCCACAACCCCTGCAAGCCCCATGAAGAACCCGATCTGTCCGGCTGACAGATCCAGCGCACCCCCACCCGCCGGAGGGTCTAATACGATTGGCATCCTGCAGGGTCACTGCCTGCAGGCTGCAGGGCTACCCTCCTGTTGGGGGTGGTGGTGGCACAACCTAGATGAAGCATGCCAGGGTGCCTGGCACCAGATGGAGTGGGGTGCATGGGTGGGGAAGGGGAGGCATGAAACAGGACAGAGAGCGACGGAGCAGGTGTGGGGTGTGGGGTTCCGGGCAGTTGGATGGATGGGAAGGTCGGTGGGTGGGTGGTAGTTGGGTCGTCTGCGCGGCGAAGGCACTAATAATCTTTTGCTGTCTGGCATGTTGTGGCAGAATGCTCAAACCGCAACCCCCCCCCACCCCCCCCCCTGCCGCGTTGGCAGCAGGGTAGGATCGCACCCTGGGGGAGGGGTAGAACGAGTCTGGCAGCACTTCACGTGCACCTTCCACACCCCCCCCCCCCACACACACACGCCCAGTTTGCTGCCTGCTACAGGCACCACAAGGCAAAGTACCCCACGCCCCCCCGCCCCGCACGGCACCATCTGTCGCAATTTACCTCGATATTGTCCGTGTGTAAATAGTAGTGTCCAGCCCCCTCTCCGATCTCCCCCACACAACGCTGAAGTAACTGGAGTTACATGGTGAATTGCATGATGTATTACATGTAATACATATGACACGCGTGTGCATGTAATATTACATGATGTCGTGTAATTTATGCGTATTCCACCTGCTGTTGATCACAGATGTATTGCGTCTGCCATATTATTGGGGAGAGAAATAGCCATTGAGCCCAGCACCTCCGCATCGAGAGGGATTTGAGGCCCCCCGCCCCCTGGTTCCCTGCCCAGCTGGACTGAATCAAGTGCCACACACGAGGTTCGACTTAGAAAGTCGTGCAGAATGGTGCATCGGGGTCCTGCCGATCCAGGCACGGCCTGCAGTGCACGGGAAGGAAAGGATTGATCTGTGCTATGGAGAGAGGGAGAGAGAGACGGGGGGGAGAGGGGTACGACGGCGAGGGTGTGTAGTGAAGTAGACAAATTTCCTAACCCAACTGCAATACGGGAGTGGTCACGTGGAGCAAGCGTAGGATAGCGGGCCCGATTTCTCTCGGTCGGGGAGAGGGAGGGGTGGGGATAATCGCAAAACAAATAGTACGCATGTCCCTCGAGGTGAAAATTGAACGAATTGAATAATTTTCACTGCAAGGTCTTCTCTCGATGCATCCCGAAGAGGTGGTTTGCCGCATTTCTCCTATCCTTTGTGAGAAAAACGCCAAAACTTGCTGGAGAGTAGACGAGAAGGCCGCACCCCCTCACAAACTGATGAGTGCAGCCACAGATGATGGTTGCAGTGTAGGATACGGAACAAAACAGCCAGGCAACACCACCGCAAGCAAAAAACCTCCCTCCCAGGCACCTCTCTCGCACACACCCCCTGCCACCATGCGTGCAAGCAATCGCATAAAACACAGTCAGGCAATGCCTGATGTGGCGTGATCCCGTCTCCACAATCCGGAGCGGCAAACCGGCAGCATTCAAACCTTCGTGGGGGACACCATACACCTCCACCCTGACATAACCAAAGCACGCTACGCACCGCCCGGCCCCCGCATCGCATCCTCGAGGTAAGACCCGAAGGGCTGGGGGTCCTGCTGGGCGAGATACTCGGGGCACAGCCGCTCGATGCACGCCACCGACTTCAGCTTTGCCTTTGCGAAGGAGGTGCAGCACTCGACATACACAGAGTAGTTGAACAGCATGTGTGGCGGGTGCGCCTCCTCCGTGCTTCCCGGCTCGGCAACACGGGGCA